>OZ034966.1:50395818-50545818 GCA_964030785.1 Siderastrea siderea | reverse complement strand
GGGAAAAGCTTAGTTTTCCAATGTTATGTGGCGGCGAGGGAAGTGTTAGAGAATGCGAAAGTATCTCTACTTGTAATTTGCTTGTAATTTGCCCTGCTTGTAATCGCGATCATTTCTTGATCTTCTGGTGTCCTAATTTTTACATGCTCACTTGGATACAAAATAAGGATTTTCACTTGCGTCTTCCCCTGCGATAGATCGTCCACGTTTAGCAAACCGAGCTCCCAAGCGCCTCTGCCATTTCTATTCGATTCTGCTTGGTTTAATTCCTTGTTATTCGTGGAACAAAATCAGCTTTTCCTTGACGTGGGTTTCTTTCGTTTGTTATCTGCGATCTCTGCATCATCATCGCTTTTGAGATGCAGACTCCTCGACGCCTTTCCTCAGCATCTTTTTGTTTACCAGGCTTCGCTCAGGCGAAGAAACAGATGGCGGAAGACGATGTTTGAACCTTTCTTGACTCTCTGTCTCTTGATCTTGCAACACACTTGCAACAAAACAAAATAGCTGATGCATGTTACGTATTTTCCTTCCACAAGCGGCACAAACTCTGTCCGATTTACTTTCACTACGTGTCACCTTCAATCCTACTTCATCACACTGTTTTGCAAGGACAACACCGATGGATCCTTTCTGCTTGGAAGGTTGAAAGAAATTTTCTGTTCCAATCTGGTGGGCCAGTGATTCATACTGGACCTTAAAAGAACAACCACAAAGTCGGCAGTAATCCTTAACTGAAGGAAGAAGAGTTTTTCTACCTCGCCCGGTTTTTTTCTTCGGCGTTTAATTGTTATCGGCCGCTATTGTCGACATCGCCACACGCCTTCTTGTTTGTGTGTGATCTTCTTAATGTTTTCCCGCTAAATTTTGCTTCTGGTGCAATCCTAATAGATTGACAGCTTATCACTTTTCAGCCAATGGTATCAAAATTCGCTCAGGCAAAGCGGAAATGAAAAATTTACAGTAATAGGAGCAGGGTCTCTCTTCACCCAGCCCTGCCTACCTCGCCCCACGCTCTCGCAGCTTCGCCACTCGCGTCTCGCATCTCGTGCATAAAACCCAAACGAGAGCCTGCTCGCAGGCTAACGCGTCTAGAAACACGTTTACCATTGCATCCATAGAAGCGACAGTAGCATGGCCATTTAAGGTCATCTTGATTTTGTTGCTTGGACATAACGGTCTCCATCTTGATCCTTGCCAACACTGTTTGCTCCTGTTAGCACCAAAGGCGCTCGCACGTATTCTCTTTCACCTTTTTATGGGGACTTGGTTTTGGGCGGGGGAGGGGGGTAAAAGGGAGTTATGTAGGAATGCATAGAGGAGTGACTTCTCCCCCATCAATTTTCGTTCCCTCGGAAAGACAGGGTTGGGCTGGCACTGCTCATCATTTTCGTAGCGCGGGTAGGTTGTCGTTGTTCGCCATGGATAAACTGTTAAACGTAAACGAAAACCAGCTGAAAGATATATTCGAAGCGCTAAAAAGTCATTTCGAAAAGAAAGAAATGACAACTAATTCGTCGGATAAAACAACGGATGTACAAAGCTTAAGCTCCGCGGATGCAAACATTAGGGTCCCAGACAAGGATGGTTCTCCTACCGAAGAGATTTCGGTGAGATAGCCATGATCTCGGTGAGATTTCAAACTGTCGCGCCGAGAAAAGTAGCCTGCGGCGATCTCGCTGCAACCAACCTGGTCTCAGCGAGATAACCACCATCTCGGCGGGATTTCGAAATACCACATCAAGATATCTACCCTGCGGCGAGATCGTAATCGCCACGCCAAACCCATTCTAATCGCGATCTCCGCGTGATTTCAAAATATCGCGCCAAGATATCTAGCGAGAAGTGAGATTGCAACACGGTCTCGCCGCGACAAATTAGTTCGCGGCGAGATGGTCACAATCTCGGTGTGGATAGCCGCGATCTCTGAGATTTCATGTCGAGATTTCTACCGTTGCAACGGAGAGACTGTCTCGATCTTTGCGAGATTTATCTCCATAGAATCTCGATATCGGTAAGATTTCTCTCAGGTTTACTGCTGCAACTGCCATTATATTTGTGGAAATCTCCTGATCCTGTACACACAGTTTCAAACAAGTGCGACCAGCGATCTATTTCCAGGGTCACCAAGAATCTAAAATAAATCAGCTCACAAATTAATTTACCGGCTTTTGAGATCAAAATAACAACGACCAGCAATGAGGAAAATAGCAACGATCACAAAAGCTGTTGGCTCTGCATGATTGGCTCTGTTTTACAGGTGAAGTCATTTGATTTCATCAGACCACTGACGTCTATTCGTTGTCACTTACCATGTACGCAGAGGACTTTGTTTGTCATGTCATCTCTTTGTTGAACTTTCTTTATAAGCCTCTAAGGAAGAGTTATGCAAGAGTTTTAAAGACAGATACCTGTGACTAACATGTTGTCGTTCTCAATTTGACTTTTTTTGCTGCTTGCCAGCCATGAGCTTACCTGGCCGTAAAGTCGAGCCAAAAAATCCCGCCTTGACTTCCGCTGTTGCGTTAATGGCGCAATGTGATTGGTTGATTCAATCACACCATCAGCTCGCGTAAGCCCAAAAAAATGCGAGAACTTTTCCACAAAACTTACAGAAGTGGAAAATGGCTTCTTTTTGTTGAATGTACAGGGGAAAATTGAAATGTTAAACTTCTTATTTTTTACTACGGAAAACAACATGGTTCTTTCAAGTTTGAAGCAAGAGCTAGAGCGTTTTTGAAGATATACAAGAAACTGTTGCTCAATCCAGCAAAACAAGCCACACTAAAGGACCTAAAGTGTACTGAGAATGACCTTACGTATGGACAAAGCTACAATTGAGGAATGAACACTCAGTTTAAATGCTACCAGCTACGTTTCTTCTCTACCGGGAATCAGTCCTTCGACGAGTTTTGTAGTTGCCCAAGCATTCAACGTGTGAGACAAAGGTCAGTTTCACTTTTCTCAGACAACATCACCAGCATGTACGGCTTTTCCTTGCCTTGATTTTTCCCCTTTTTTCTCGTCGGCTCACTGTTGACCTTTATTTTAATTGGTGATGATGATTTCACTCAAGTAAACTGCGGGTCTTTCACAGAAACACGCTCCTTTGTGAGAATATTAAGCTTAAAAAATCTTCGCTTGACTTTCTGTGTGGGGATGAGGTATAAATAACCTAACTTACCGGCAACGAATTTGATATGAGCCTATACTTCAGCATTCTTTTTGCATGAGTTCAGAAATAAAATTTTCGCCTTCTTACCCAGATTTGCGTAAACAGCCAGGTGACAAGTCTGACAAATTTAAGAATTTGCGGCAAGTTGCAGAATATTATACTGAAAATGGTTTGTTCTTAACTAGTTTTAGATGCAAAACAGCAAAAACTCAAATTTTGCGATCGAACATTTAACGAGCTTCGCAGTAAAAGACAAAATAATCCCAACTTGGGTGACCACAATTTGCCGAGCAGCCAATTTCTCAGTGCAAGACAAGGAGACACCACAAAAACACTTTATCCAGTCTAATTAGATGTAGTTGTCATTTAAAAGGTCCTTTTGTTTTCAGTTGAACTATTCAAAATAGAGTACCAAGACAAGGAAAAATAATAGGATTATTAACGAGATTGATTTATTGGATTGTTAGGGTATAACCCTACCAAAACGGAAGATGGTCATCCCTGTTCATAGCTGCATGATCACATTTCAGTGTTTGGATTCACAAACGAGTTTGAAACGTTAAGCGCAAGCGGCGCAGACAGATGTTTTCAATAGACTTACCACATTTGCTATTAATTGGCAATTTAATTTGCCAGTTCCTTGCTTAGATGAACAAACCTGAGTTTCTACACGGCCATTATTCAATACGTTGTCTTGACTACAAATAAATCGTTCTCCCTGAACCGAGAACACACATCGTTTACAGTGAGCGTATAAAATGCAAGTGCGAACAAACACAAAAGTGCTCAAAAAACATCATCAAACTCTTCCTGTTCGTTAGCTTATTCTCCTACAGATCGATGCTACGGATTTCACAGCTAATAAAGAGGGCACTTCACTCCTTCCACCAGTGTGGGAAATGACAACTAATGGAGATCGATCAGCTGAACTAAAAACACATGCACGTGAACTATTCTGTCTCCTCGTTATTGTCACGTGGAAATAGTACCATATAAAGGATAATTAAATTACAAAACACGTCCAAGGCTGATAACAATCTTGTTAACAATTCCTGGAACTGCGATATAGAACATAGTTTTGTTCGATTAATTGTTAAGGTAAATGTAAATTATATTCTCATCGAACCTATTTTGACTGCCGGGAATTTCGCTTCCCGACGGGATAACAGCAAGATTTTGACCGCCAGGAATTTCGTTTCGCGCCGCGAATCCCGGCAAGACTCCCACCGAGACCTCGCCGCGAAACTGCCCGCCGGGATTTCCATATCTCGCCGCGATATCACCTTGCGATCTTGGCACGTTTTGGCCGCCGAGATTTCTGTATCTCGCTGCGATCTCGGCGAGAATCGCGGCGAGATCGCGGCACTGTTTTGGCCGCCGAGATTTCCCGTATCTCACAGAGAATCGGGGCGCGTTTTTGGCCACCAGGATTTCCCGTATCTCGCCTCAATATCACGCCGCGATCTTGGCCGTGATCTCGGCGTGGTGCCGAGATCGTGGAGATCTCGCCGCGATTCTCGCCGAGATCGTGACGAGATCGCGTCCAGATCTCGTGAGATCTCGGAAAAAATTTTCACAAGGGATGTCATTTTTAAAACGAGTACTTGAAAACAAGCAACCCGGACACAAAGTCTTCTACTCAGTTGCCTTGCATTTAAGGTGGTATAATTACAATGAAGAATAATAATTAAGCTTCATGAAAAGCTCGTAGTTCTAAGTAGGTTTAATTCGCCGCCCAAATTTTGAGCTTAAGCTATATAGCGATCGACAATAATAACAGTTGTGCCGTAGTTTTGTTTTCGTCAAAAATGTTGTACCAAAAAGTTATTTTTTCCTTATACTGTTGAAACAATACTTATTTTTTTTGGACAAATAAGGCAAGAGCGACAGATATTTCATCAGTTTTCTAAAAGCTAAGTTTATACATATTGAGCTGTAAAAAGACCGTGGGGAAGACACCCCTCACTAAGTTCACTTCGATCTCTGCCCGGAAAGAACTTGAAGCAATACTTGAAGTTCATTGGTTTCATTTGGTTGCGACTAGAACAAAATTAACGTCCTTTGTGTGAACAATGTGGTTCAATTTGACTCAGAGCCTAATTTATTGGCCAGATACATGAAGCCCCTTTAACGAAGGAGCAATCAAAACGATATGAAGCTGTAATCAAACAATTCAGCACTTTTGTTTCTGAGAGTTAAAAGCCATCTTCATTTTGAGAGCAGAAGGAATTTCCTTCACACTGATCCTAACTTTGAAATGAGCTCAACAGCGAGTGGATATTAATATGATAATGAATTTTAGACCTGAAAAAAGGGAATGCAAGTGATATAGAATACAAGGATCTTACGATCGTGCCTTGATTTTCAGTTTTGGTTTCTTCGAAATTGCTCATCGACGACTGGCAGAGCGAATGAGACATTTCATTGTGTTTATGAACGGATGTGGCTATTACGACTACTTATTATAATCAAATGTCTATTATTGTATTATAACGACAACCCAACGTACATGTCATAGTGAGACATGATACAACAACTCATGTGCAATCTCTTCAGTTTTACGGATATCCAGAAATACGTCTGCGTTCACAGGCTAAGCACAGCATTACTAATAAAATTAACAGCATTCTTATGTTTTCTTCTTTTCTTTTTTATGTGTTCTTATTATGGTAAGTACATATTTCGTGTAGCGGCCGAAGAGGCGAAGCTTCGTGGGAAGGAGTTTGCAACACCACTACGCCAGTGCCAACCCAAACAAGTCGCTTACGTTGTGCCGAGGGTAAGGTGATTCAAATTTCACTCCAAGAAAGCAGTTGTCTGATTTTTAAACATTAGATTTTGCAGAACATACATGTACTCTGTTCGGTCCTTTTAGTTTTGTTATACCTAGGGAGGGTTCATAATTTATGTAGAGGTGGGGCTATGGCGATTTTTAGGGGGCTGTGATTTTTTCCTGTCAGGTTTTAGGGGGGGGGCTATAGAAAATTTTTCCTGATGTAAAAGAAGGTATGGGGGGGGGGGCATCAAAAAAAATTCCATAAGAACCGCCACCATAAGTTTACTCATATTTAACAGAACGATCTGTAAACAAAGTTCTAGTATAGCTGGAGCTTGTAAGTAGAAGTCAATGTCAATGAATAATAAACTCACACTGATACTTGCTTTCTCAGAACATTTGTTTATAATTCCGTGTTTCTCTCTTCTCCGCAGAGGTCTCTTTACATCACTCAAGAGGCGGGGACAGGAAAAGAGAAGGAGGGAGACCTCGCCTTTCACTCTTCCCATCATACCCCGCGCGCTTATTAATTTGTAATTTGTATTTAAAATGTTATCAATGGGATACCAGCAGGAGCCTCCGCGGAGGAGAGAGTCCGTGTTCTTTAAAGTTTATATTCCAATTGGTGGTGAAGCTAGACGGCGTCAAAATGTGCCAACTTGTACAAGTTGCCGTGGTTTGATGAAGATGAGAATAAATTAATCCTCACCTTTATCAAACCCCAGCATTTCTATCAAAATACTTACTGCTTTATAACTGCCTGTACAGCATGTATAGACCACATTAAAATATGGCCACAATTGACTCCACAATTTGTACATTAAGAAAGGTAAATTCTATTTGTATGATGTTAGCACACTGTGTGTATCAACACATTCTGTGCGTATTTTTCATTTGAAATATTACTAGAATGATGCCTCGATAAACCAAACGGCCATTTTTAGCTGGTTTAGAAGACTGCAGTGAATGTAAGCTGTATATATTATTTATGCTTACCAGTTTGATAAATTTAAGTTTTTCATTCTCAATAAACTAATTAGCTGTTTTGCTTATTAAACAATTGTCATAATGTGTTTAATTTTGAGACTAAAAATGTCTTGTTTTATATTAGTCATCAGGGTTTGTTGTGTGATGGTGGTGGAGGAGGAGGGTGTCATGGTATTTTGCGCGTGGTTGGAGGTTATGCAATGAGGGGGGCCAGGGAAAAAACACACCAAATAATAGGGGGCTTCCAAAAAAATGCAAGGGAAAAAAATCTAAAATCACCATAGCCCCCTCTACATAAATTATGAACCCTCCCCTAGAGAAATAATATCTAGCAATGCATATGCAAAGCAATAATTGATAAACTAATTAATTAATTTCTTCATTCTAGGTTATTGCCCATTATCCAACCCTAAAGGGCTGTGACAAAAGAATAAAATCAGAGCTGTCTTGGTCATTAACGCAGCACCGGAATTATTTATAAAACCACACAAACTGGAAGGTGATAACTTTTAACTGACATTGTTAATTGATATTATGATGCATGCACACATGAGATGAACGTAAACGTGGGCATGCATGGCTTGAAAACAGATGGAACCACTTTTTTTCGTTCTCTGCAGTTACGTGCAGTTGCACTCTATTCAGTGATATTTAATAGTCACCCTTAATTACTTTGCGATGACATCCATTGTCAAGAGGAAGATCTCTCTAGTGTTTTCTGCACATCACATAAAATCTGGCACTGTGCAGGCATGAATTTGATATACATTCAAAGATTAGTCATGTTACGTTACGTCTCATATTTCTTTTTTTGTAGAAAAACGGAGGAACACCAACTCTGAAAGTGGAGGGCGTGGCACACCTGTAAGTTATAGTAAATAGCCTTGGAGCTAGCAGTATTATAAGGCAAACTGTAAGGATGTGTTGTCAGCATCATTGTAATTGGCTCAGTGACCAAATTATACATGTATAACAAAGGAATCCTCCTGGTAATCTGGATTCCCAGGTTCAATTTCTGGCATGGTCATCTATTCGCTCATTTACTTAGTTGTGTTTATTTCTGTTTCCCATGTAACTTTATATACTGTAATTTTATAATTTGTACCCACAAATAAAGGAAGTACAATTAATCATATACCTGCCAAGTGTCACGCCTGCAGATCGAAACTGCGATCTCACGCCTACTCATGCCTGCGTTCCCATCTCTCACACCTGGTGGGAAAGTTTGAGCCATTACAGACTTAACCGACTCATTTTGAAAAAAATATATACCGTATTTAAATAAACTGGAACCAATGCGAGAAAATAACGATTGTACTTTCCTGAAATATCTGATTTTAGCAGGGAAAGTCACTGGAGACGAGGTTGTGTTTAGGAGCTTGGGAACAGGAAAGTCTACTTCCAAAATCATCTTGGAAATCTTCTAAAATTATGTCCAGATTTTTAGTGTTCAGAGACCACAGATACCCACCCAAAACAAACTCGAAAACCCACCCGGTATGTTAATTATCAGTGTCACTTTAACGGACATCAATTCATTAACAGAAACTGTAATAACTTTGTTTTACAGGGAAACAGCTTCATCAAAACTGGCCCAGAGTAAAGCGCAAGCAACTGCAAAGAAACAGTAAGCACTAGCCTTTACAAAATAAAAAAAAATCACCAAAAAAATATAAAAGGTGCACAGAGTGAGGGAAATTTGCTTCAATGACATGGCCCCCTTCAAGACAGAAATTCCAATGTTCTAAAATGGAACGAAACATAAGCCCGGGGAACCAAAAATTCATAGTTACTGTGTTTGGCAATAAATTTAAGGTTAAAAAGAAATCAGAGAATCTACCAAGTAACTGCTTTGTAACAGGATGCTGTGTTGAATGCTAATTCCTTCTAAAGTAATGTCCAGATTTTGAGTGTTCAGAGCCCACCTACACCCACTGAAAACAGACTTGAAAACCACTCCAGTATTAAAAAAATCTTAATTATCAATGGTACTTTTGCGGTAGGAGAGCTTATTGGAACAGGATGCATACTGAAAGGAAATGTTTCTCCTCATTTGAAAGGACATCAATTCATTAACAGAAACTCTGTTAACTTTGTTTTACAGGGAAACAGCTTCATCAAAACTGGCCCAGAGTAAAGCGCAAGCGACTGCAAAGAAACAGTAAGCACTAGCCTTTACAAAATTAAAAAAATCAGCCAAAAAATATAAAAGGTGCACAAAGTGAGGGAAATTTGCTTCAATGACATGGCCCCCTTAAAGAAAAAAATTCTAATGTTCTAAAATGGAACAAAACATAAGCCAAGGGAACCAAAAATTCATAGCGGAGCCTGCGGAGAAAGCCCGCCAGCGGAGCTCCATTGCTAAGGAAATTTGGTAATGTATTGATGCGAAAAATTTTGGTTGTGACGTCAGCGTACATCCGTCCATCCGAAAACGCTAGACTACTTTAATTTTGGAAGTGACATCAAACGCTGGGTTAGCAAATTCTATACGAACATAGAGAGTGCGGTAGTCAACAATGGCTATAGAATGAACTGGTTTAAACGTGTACGTCAGGGCTGCCCCCTCTCCCCTTACCTGTTCATTCTTTTGGCTGAATTGCTTTCAAATAGAATCCACCACGACTCCACCGTGAAAGGTATCAAGGTTTTTGGAAATGAAATCAAGCTGTCTCAGTTCGCTGATGATACGACCCTCTTTAACACCAACTTAGCATCGTTGGAAAAGGCACTGAAAATAGTAGATGATTTAGGGAAACTAGCTGGTCTATCCTTAAATGTGAAAAAAACGAAGGCTATCTGGCTGGGACGATGGGCAAGTAATAAAAATAGGCCCCTTGGTATAAAATGGTTTCATGGCCCGGTGAAAATACTTGGGATACACTTTTCTTACGATGACAAAGGAAATAACGAGCTTAATTTCAATCAAAAGATTCCAAAACTACAAACTAAACTGGACATGTGGAGTTCAAGAGACCTGACATTATTCGGAAGAACAATGATACTAAAAAGCTTGGGTCTATCACAATTAGTGTACTCGGCTTCAAATCTTGTAGTCCCTCCGGGAACCGTGGATTTAGTAAAGACAAAATCGTTCAGATTTCTTTGGAGAAATAAAAAGGATAAAATAAAAAGATCTGGCCTTTATCAAGATCTGGATACGGGAGGAATACGCATGCCCGATATTAACATTATGTTTAAAGCCCTTAAACTTGCATGGATCCCTAGGCTTATGAACTCTGTTAAGAGAAACTGGTGCACTATTCCAAACTATTTCTTTAAGAAGATGGGTGGCCTGAACTTTCTCCTAAGGTGCAACTATGATACAAAATATCTCAATGACTTACCGATCTTCTACAAGACGATTCTGGATAATTTCAACGAATTAACATCTCTCTATGCTTAATATTATTCAATAACAAATATTATTATTTGCTATTGAATAATATTATTCAATAGAATAATATTAATATTATTATTCAATAACAAAGAAATACTCATTGGCGGGAAACCGATCTTTCTAAGAGAATGGTTTAACAAGGGCATCATTTCGATTGTAGACTTACTAGATGAAATGGGCAACCTTTTAACCTTCCAGGAGTTCTCCCGCATATATTCATGTCAAACAAACTTTCTACAATATTATCAAGTGATCAGTGCTATTCCGAAGCACCTCCTGTCCATAGCCAAAGAATCTGACACCTTGAACAAAAACTTTTTACCAGTAATGACAACACTTTCCAATTGAATGACTCCGTACAAATTAATTTTGAAAAGGCAAAGTCAAGAGATTTCTATAAACTATTCACCTCCAAAACTCATACTAAGGATCAGACTGGCCCCAAGCGCTGGAGTGAAAACCTATCGCTAACTAAAGATTCCTGGAGTAAAATTTTCAAGTCACCCAAAAACGTGTGTAAGGATACTAAGTTAAAGGAGTTTCAATTCAAATTTATCCATAGAGTTGTAGTAACGAGGAAAGAATTATTCAGATTTGGCATCACAACCGACGATGAATGCCTGTATTGTGGGGATAAAGACTCGATTGAACACACTTTTGTTGAATGCCCATTTACTAGAACCTTTGTCAAAAAAGTCTTACAGTGGTTAAATGAAACCAACTCTTGTCAGATTTGTCCTACCACCGAGGAACTCTTGTTCGGTATTTTCTCTAGCATTCATGAAACAGCAATAAAGAGAAAATTCAATTACACCACCTTCGCTATGCGCCATTACATATATTCAAACGAAATAAATAGCAAGACCACCTACTTTCAGGAATTCATAAATAAGGTACTCATTAATTATAAATTTGAAAACATCATTTAACTAATATTCTACTGAATAGTTGCCTTTGCTCCATTATTTACAATATAGCGAGATCAATAATAGTGTTAAGTATTATTAAATAGAAGTTAGGTTCGTTAAAATAGAATTGTACGCAATTACAAAGCTGAGTGTCATATAATTGTAATATTAATGATAGCCAGTGTTAAAAGTTGTAAGTAGTGTCTTTCATTCCCTCACGAACATTATCAACTGTATAGTGTACTTTAGTTTGTTTGCTACCAGTCCCTATTTCGGTTATCATGACAACTTCACAGCGGTTTAAGTGTGTACCTCAAATTTTGAGGTTATTAAGCATTCATATATTCAAGCTATTGTTTAAAGTCATTGCTTATTCATTCCGATCTATTTGCCGACAAGCCGGCATGCTTCCGAAGATCGTGAAGAGCGCAACCTCTTTGATGTAGGTGAGATGTATTTCTTTTGTTAACATACTGAATAAAATCTCCTGGGAATTTGCTTGACTGATTTTATTTTCTATGCCTTTTATTAAATGCGTGGAATGATTGACTTACTAAAAAACCGCAAACTTTTTTAGAGCGAGTGCTGGGAGTGGACGCGCGCAAAGCAAAGCAAGCTCGCGAATGATTTCTGTTAACCAAATGAAGTCACCAGCGAATGCTTGCACTTTTTATGACAACATGGCTGTATTTACATAACAAAGCCAAGAAGTAGTTTATTTTAAGCGCACTCGGTCGAATCAAAACCTTAACAAATGCTTTTCAATTGGTAAATAATTGTTTAATGTAAACCAAAAGCTTGGCGTACGCGTGACACACGATAAAGCTAAGCTACTGAAAGATTATATTTTGAAAGCTTCGCGAAAATTATAAAATTTCGGCAAAAGGCTTACTCGCGTGTAGCACGGTTTCACATTTAACACGCATCGTTTAAATCGTCAACGAAGGCTAGGTAAATAAAACTTATAGAGTTCCCCGTGTTCACAATATTATAAATCAAGGTTCACTCGCTTTGTTGTGCGGAAAAATCAAAAAATCAAATCTCTTGTTTTTAATCTGCGGGGAACAGACGACAACGCTTTGACACGCATAAACTTGGCTTAGATAGACCAAGGAAATAAATTCTCGATTAATAACGCTTTGTGTGCACATAGAAAGCTTGAATAAAATTCCAGCAACAAAAGGAAGAGTTTAAATTTATAAAAAGTGATCTGGGCAAAGACAATTATCAACATGCGTTGGAATATGGCTACGCATAATTAACTCTGTAAATCGATACCGCCGCTCCGCGCTCGGAAAAAACAAAACCAAATTCGCCTACAACGATCAACACAACTCGTTCAAGATCTCTTTTTAAAGCTCTCAACACGCTCCTTACTAATATAAAAAAATAAAAGCTAAAAATACATTGCGAACGACTTAAATCTTCAAAATGTCTGTAGTGGTTATCAGAAGTTCAATCACACAAGTCAAGAACAAAGGGATACGTTCACAGCTCCGTTCGCTCAAGGTTGCTTAATTGCGCTATTGTTCTGGTCTTTTGAAGTCACTTGGGCGGCGTCTTCCAAAATATCTCACCTTTTTTGAAACGAAAGAAACCGAAGTTGTGCGCCACGTTTTCGGTGGCTGCCGAAACTTATACCCATAGGAATAAATGGAGCCTTCAGGCTACAATTTCCAGCGGTATTACCCATTTCAGAAAGACACAAATAAACCGCGATGGAGTCGTAATGTTTTTCTTATTCCTTTGTATTTTCCTGTTGCCGTTGTAATAATAATGTTTATTTAAAAAAAAAATCTCCTCATATCTCCAGCCAAATTTTTTATATTTTCTCTAGGGTATATATATACATATTCATTAGAGTATAACATATCAAAAAATTGGAGAGCTGTTTTGAGGTGCTTTTTTATATGAAGCAGCAGTAGACCGGAGTATCGTGTTTTGATCGCGCAACACGTATTGAGGGCCGTCAAACTCACGGCTTATTTTACTGCTTTTTCACGAACATAACATAGATTTTAATTTACAGTCAAGAAGGGAAGGTGACGTAATTGATGCAATTGTACACTTGTAAGTTAAACAACAAACTACCATTTCCGGTTGCTCAATGGCAACGTTTTCCTTCAACAGATTTGCACCAGAAAAAAAAGCTCTCGCACCAGTCCTTCTCCGCATTACACTTTGCTCAAAGCGCGCACTGCTCGTTTTACATGTTGTATCAGGGCGCTAGCATAGTCGACTTCTAACACGTGGCACATTCATGACTTCCGTTAACAAGAGTAACCCACGACATGATGAACTTTTCGATGCCGTCGGATGAGGTTTCCACTACGTCACCTACAATGATGAATTACCAGAAGACTATCTCTGCCCTATTTGGTAAGAATCATAAATTACTGACCCATTGCTGTGATAAGTTGGAATGTCCACGTGTAGCATACAATGAGGTTTTGTAGCTACTTCGCTCTAAAGCAAAAACGTTTCTCAATAATAAATGAAACAATCCGAACAAAAAACATTCAATCAAATGCCTTTTACTCTACAACTTTTTCTTGTGTCGATTTTTGCAGTAAAGATCCTGTTCTGGACGCAAAGATAGCAGTGCCATGTGGCCACACTTTTTGTGGTCAGTGTGTTGCCAGGGTGGAACACAATTCAGCTCAAGTAAGATGTGGATTTTGTTGCCAGTCGGTGACAGAATTTCTGCCTAACCAGATGCAGTAAAATCCAAAGGCGAACTAACGAGAACGTGATAAAAGCACTGCAAATCTTTCAAACCATTTGCAAGCTACATGTTTCTTTGCGAGGAGGTTGTTTACTAAGGAGACGGGGAAGTGCCGATTCTGGAACAAAACCTTCAGCCTAGACCTGACCAAAGGTCGCATATGACAATGCCCTGAAATAGATTTGACCTGCACGCTTTGCAGCGACACAGTAAAACGAAAGCATCAGACGGCCCACAGTAACGAGTGCCCAATGCGACCGATAAAGTGTGAATGTGGAGATACATACAGGCAATCAGAGAAGGGAAGACACGACATCATATGCAGTTTTGAAAAAATTAAATGTCCATTGCATTGTGACACGTTGGTTGAAAGGTATGTTGCTTTATATATTGCTTATTTGTTATGCGAGGCTGTAGCTAATTTCTCGTTTTGGCGTCACATTCCCATCAAAAATAGACAGAATAAACTTCTCATTCTGCATGCTAGCACTCTGGCTATAAAATGAACGCGAAAATACGCGAGCACGATCGGCTAGCAGTCTTCAATATTTTGCAAGTTAGAAAATTATCACACTTGCCTTTTGTTTTTCCAATGAAATATCCATCCCTCCCAGATGGTCAATGGAAATTCTGAGGGGGGGGGGAGTTTCAAGAAAGTAATTTCCGAAGGGTGGATGGGGCTCACAGGAAATTCCTTTTCCATAGGGAGAAGAAACCCGGGGTGCATTTAGCCCGCAGACGCCTGTTCTGCAGGCTAGGGTGCATTCGGCCAAAGATATGCCGAGACTTTAAAAGTCTACGCCAAGGTTCTTTATTATTCTAACCAAAAATAAGTCATCTGAACGCACGACCAGATTTAATACTTGTTTTTCATTTGAGTTTACTGGCATTACATTCCCTCGGTTTATTTCAAAGACACTTCATTCTTGATTCGAGTAAGCGACCAAGTCAAAATGGCAGACATGACAGGAAAAATGTGTGCCCAGTCTTCTAATTCCACAATGTTATAGAAGGCTTCCCTACTCAGCTAGTGAAATTACTTTGGATGCACGAAGGCGCCTGTTTGTGAAATTATTAGTATCTTGAAAACAAAAGCTTTAGTAGAGTGCAAAACAGGATGAATGCCGTGAGTTGCGACTTTTATTTTCCAGGAATTATTAGTACAAAATCTTACCATTACTGAAAGGCTCATCCCACAAATTCAACTTCAGCTCAATAAAATCGTGGTAGAAAAAACGTAAAACAGCTTTACATACACTCTTTTTGATGAACATCATACAAGCTACATCAAACCGGATGGCAAGCATGTGAAAATTGTACTTGCAGTTTATGCAGAATTATGACAAGTGTGAGAGTTTTATTTTTTTACTTTTCTAAACAACAAAACACTTGGTTTTACTTCAAGGTGTAAAACATTTTTAGTTTAAAAATTTTGGAAATTCTTCGGGGGTGGGGAGAGGGTCATTAACAACCCATGGAAGGGAAATTCTGTAGGGGCTGAGGGTACAAATAAAAAAGCCATCAATCAGTGGGGGTATGGATAATCTCTTGAACCACACATTAAGGACTTACATAAATTCATAACAAGCAGTTTTACTAAAAAAAGTAACCATTTTTATGCAGATTTCTCCTGCCTTCTCACACCCTTGAGTGCCCTTCCGTGGTGAACCACTGCGGAATAAAGGGTTGCGGTGAAATTGTGTGTAGAGGATCGGAGCGAGAGCACATCACTGAAAATCTACCCCGCCACTTCCATCTCCTCAAGGAGGACAGAGAAACCATTCTCTGGAAGGCCAGTGCTGTGGTGAGTTGAACCATAACAAATAAAGTATGTTGAGGTATTATGTATGGGTGAAGGTCCAAAAAATTTTTTCTCCTTTTCTTCACTTAATGTGTAGTTTACATGTTGTTATTTACAAAATAATGGCTCACTGATCGCTAGTTTGGGAGAAAGAGAGGGTTGAAATTCGTTGTTAGGCGCGTCATTTTGAGCCGCCATCTTAGATCTTAGATCTGGTATTTTTATCGCATACCATTAATAGAAAAACGCAAGTTTAGTTTATAATATCACACAACCAGACGAAAAGCGTACCGCGCATTCATGACACAAGGAAAAGTTGACAAATCAAATGAGAAATGTCACAGTTGCCGGTCACAACTACATCCTACTACAAGTATTACCCGTGCACACAAGCTCTTCTTTCATCAGAGTATCTCCATAATTATTAAAATGGGTGAGATCTTCCATCTTTGTTCTTGATGTACATGTATGTGCACACAGGCCGGGTAGCTGAATGTTTCCCTGATAAACCCCCGATAATTACTGGACGTTGACATCATAACTACCTTGTGAACAGATTTCCCTCCGATATTTATTACTCTGTCGCATCTTTGAGAGCTTTAGACTCTCTTTCACCCGAATGAAACTGCGTACTTCCCAGCTCTTTAGATTCTAGGCATACGAGCCAGCCAGAACATTACTGAATATTATCATGTCTGCATATTCAATCGTACAAACATACGAAATCGAACTTCTCTTGAGTGCTATAAATGCGAGAGAACGCCAATGTTTCCACAGTACATTTCATTTCCCTTTCACAGTCCATTCAAAAAGAAAAATTCACCCGATAAACGAAGGAAAAACTGTTTTGATTGAATCTCTTGCGCCGAGGAAACCAAACACCCGCGTGATTACTCTATAGCTACCTGGAACACGCGCAAGAGGTATGCGCAGTGGCTTGTGCGCATTGGTACCACTGGCAAAAAAGATCGCAGTGTCATTGTTTATCACGGTTGCTAGGGACTCTGTGATTGTTTGATTCTAGGACGCGTCACATGCTCGACTTGCGTCATTTTCTTTGTTTCTTTCACGAAATGAGTGTCCCAGAAGGCAGTGCAACTTAAAACACGGGAAACAAACATGGCGGACGAGAATTGAGCAAACGAAAGCGTAAAGACGTGCAAAATTCGACGAATTCTTAGCGCGAGGTGAAAACAGAAATATTTTCCACACACTTTAATCAATTCTGCTGAAATTTGCCAGAGTTAACAAACACAAATGGGGCTATTTTCCCTGGCTTAGCCGCCATTTCTCGTTGTATGCGATCGATGTTGTAGTGTGACAAGTGCCCCGTTGGGGCTAATTAATTTTCTCCCATAGGATTTTCACCTGGATGGCGGCTAAGACACACGAAGAAACCTTTTTTCATAGATGTTTAATAGTGCAAATTAGAAAGCTTTCAAATGAAAAGAAACGAAGAAAAGAAAATAATTTTAAATTTGAGTGACATTTTAAGGTGTTAATTTTCACACCTTTCTGACAGGAAATTGATATTTTTGATTTCAAATTCGGATTCTATGGTAAAAATAACCTTGGGGTAGGGCAATCACAAATTTGAACAAAGTTGATAACTTGCTTCAAAATTAGTTCTTTTGGAGCGCATTTCACCCGTAATTACTACCTTAAGTGAAATCATGATCATCTTCTTTATCCCAAAAAGTGTTTTTACGAGAAATAATTGTTTTATTAATTTGACAGCCTTTTTCTTATTTACTGTAAACAGTATGGTTAAATGTAGAGCAGCAAAAGACAGGAGAGGTAGGAACCTTCTCTTGGTCCATCCCAACCTCTGCCAACACAGGCCAAGCCTAGCTACTGCTCTCCCCAAATGGAGAAGTGGGGAAGGAAATGGCGATTGTTTTTTGCAAAGAGGGGAGAAAGCATTGAGATTGGCATTGAATACTCTACCCAGTACACTTGTCTCTAAGGTGAGCAAAAATATCAAGTGACAAAATAATATAAAAGTTTGTTTCAATTAAGCTATAACAATTAAAAACCCATTATGTTAGGTTTACAGGAAACATCATAGAAATGTCAAGTTTAATCATCTTGTATTCTAGATGATGAAATACTTGTCACTTACACTGTGTGGTTCCAGAAAATATCCATACCCACCCCGTGGAAGATCATTGGAAATTCCGAGGGGGAGCAGGTCAAAATTTATTTGGGATAGTATGAAGCTTAATTGGAAAATCAGGGGGGGGATGGGGTTTAAACCAAAAAACCTTCCATTGGGGAGGTATGTATATTTTTTAAAACCACACATTAATCAATGACCTTCGAGATGTTTATGGCAAGTGAGAACTTCTTATAGCTAATTTGTGAGAGATACTTTAAGCACTCCAAGAAGAAATTATATCATGGAATTGTATCATGCACGACCATGTAATATCCTCTATATATCTCTTGTTTGTGATTGCAGGATAAAAATTGCTTCTCTCATTCAGGCATTATGTATTTTGAAATTAAGTCCTTTCCCCCCTCCCCCCGACCCCAATACTGACTGAGTCGTGTACACCCATATCAATTGAAATAAGAAGTTCTTAAAATGAAATACTTTTGTTTGCTCTTCAGCTTTATTGTGGAACACTGTGATGGCCATTGCCATGTCACCAATATTCCAGGGGGACACTTAAAAGAGGGCGAAAGAATCAAAACATGTCAAAAAGGTGACACCCCTCTAAAGATCACAATTAAAATGGAAGTGTTGACACCGGTAGCCAATACATGATTAAAGGAGATGCTAATGGTGAGACTGGGTCGGGCAAAATGTCGGAGTGAAAGTGTGTTTTAGCTCCGGTCTGGAAGCTGTACATGGCCGAAACCAGTAAAAGAAAAACGTGGAAAAGCTCTTCAACTTCCTCTATAGAGGACGGCCTATCTCCTGATGATAAAAAGATAAGGTGCAACGCATCATTGACTGACTCTGAAGCAAATAGCGAACCGGACGAAGTGATATCTTTATTGAACATGGCGGAGGCGGTTATGCCTAAATTAAATCTTGTCCTAGAGAAACTTGGAAGTGTAGAATACAAACTTGAAGAACTTGAGGCTTATGTTAAAACCGTGGACGCCAAAGTTAGTAGTCTCCCGGTAACGGTTGAATGCTTTGAGTGTTTTAAGAAGGAGACGGAGAAGACAGTTAAGGAGATCGAGTATGGGATGAATTATGCTAATGTAGAAAGAGAGTCCTTCAAGAAGAAAGTAGGACATGCAAAACCAGCTTGATCAGCTCAAGGATGAAAAGCTCTATATGGAAGTCTACCAGCGACGCGAGAACCTAGGTTTTTTTGGAATCAAAGGAGCAGCTGCATCAGAGGAAGACACCAGGGAGATTCTCGTCAACTTTTTGAAAACAGAGCTTGGTATGGAGGACGCCAATGGATTAGAATTTCAAAGGGTGCATCGGATTGGAAAGCGGAGGTCTTCCGATGGAAAGCCTAGACAGATTATAGCACGATTCTTGAAATACCCTGATCGAGAGGCAATTATGTCAAATGCTAGGAAGTTGAAAGGCAAAGACTTTGGAATATCGCCGGACCTTCCAAAGGAAATTATTGACCATAGAAAGAAGAAGATGCAACAGTTCAAGAAGGCCAAAGAGGATGGTAAGCCCGCATATTTTAGTAGGGCAGAACCGGACAAGCTATTCATCGGCGGTGTTGAAGTATAGATTTGTTTGTAAGATCTAATAACCAGGCCATGTATAATTTTGTTTCCTTGTTTTTCTCAAAGTTTTGAACACCTTTTTCTTCCATGAACCGGAGTTTGTAAACCTATTGTCTTTGCGTGTTATGAGGAATGCAAGACCCTTTTTGTTGGTAGCTTTATATCTAACAGCTTTTGTTGGCTACTTTTTTAAGTGCATAGTTGTGTGCTGTAGCTTTGTTTTGTCCTTTTTGTTACTATTCTTTAGAAGATAATGTGTTGATTGTGTATTGTATTAACGTGGGGGGCGTTCACGACACCTGTGATCTGAACTTTCTATGTGCAGATGTTTTTCGACATAGTCACAGGTATTTCTATGAAACGTAATCTCAACTTTAAAATTTATCATTAAATGTTCGAGGGATTCGTTCTTTTGACAAAAGAAAGGCACTGTTTCATTGGCTATCGAAAGAGAAATCCAATGTGATCTTTTTGCAAGAAACGTACAGTACCCCAGAAGTTGAAAATATTTGGAAGTCACTGTGGAGGGGAGATATTTTCTTTAGTCATGGTTCGGAGCACAGCAGGGGAGTTACGATTCTTTTAAAGGAGAAATTTGACTGTGAGGTTAAGATACACTGAGAAGATGAGCAGGGGAGATTTGCTATTTTAAAGACCCTCACTCAAAGCCAACCTTTTGTTTATGTCAATATCTATGCGCCAAATAAGGTAAAGGATCAATGCATTCTTTTCGAAGAAATTCAAAAACAGCTTGATGAATTAGAATTGGAGGAAAATTGTGAAGTGATTATTGGAGGCGACTTTAATGTTATTCTTGATGCTGATTTGGATGGGACCGGAGGCAAGCCCCAAGTAAAAGAATCTTGCAAACAGATCGATAATTTGTGTTCATCATTTGACTTGATTGATATCTGGAGAATTAGAAATCCAGACGTTAAGCGTTTTACATGGAAACAAAAGAACCCAATAGTACAGCGCCGTTTGGATTTCTGGCTAATCACCAGCAGTATTCAAGAAGAGGTAGAGAATGATTACTAGGAAAAATACAGATTGTTAAATCCTTTATTATTCCTAAAGTTTTAAGTAAAGCGGCATTGATTTCAGTTACAGGAGATTTGATCAAAGAGATCAAGTAAGCTTGCATTTAAACTCGTGAATAAGCTAAACCGAAGTGTGAAAGTAATAATTCTAGCTTTTCTGACCTGAAAATAGCACACGACATGTTATTCACCATGAGTATAGTCTGGCAATATCCCGAAGTGTACGAGGACGAAATTCAGGAGTAGATAGAGTATGCAACGGGGAAATGAATCATGATTGGCATGCGATCAACCGATTCGCGAAGAAAATGGATTTGACAGGAAGAAAGGTACGTATGACTTGTTGCATTTTTTTGGAAGGAACACTGCTAATTCTAATCACCTATCACCTCCAGAATGAATTCTTAGCATAAGCTTATAAATGCACTTGTAATGTTTGTTGTTCTACGTTTCGAGAATGTAAACATACAACGCTGTGACATGATATGGAAATTGTTTTTTCTACAAGTGGTAACGGGGAATCGAGGAAAATATTTAAGCACGTACTTTCAATTTTACTTGTTTGTTGTCACTCAAGACGATTGCCAAAGAACGTGAAGAGGGAAACAGGATGATGTATTGTCGTAGGATCGCTGAATTTCACCAAGAACAGTTGCTATTTATAGATGAGTCTGAGAAGTTCTGATTCATCTATAAATAGCAACTGTTCTCGGTGAAATTTAGTGATGACCTACGCCGATACATCGCCCTGTTTCGCTTATCACGTTCTTTGGTAATCACAGTGAGCTATAACGAAGAAGTAAACATGAAACTGTGCTTAAATATTTTCCTTGATATTTCCTCGTTCCCGCTTTTATAAATAACGATTTATCAGATTTTTCTTACTATCATGTCACGGCGTTAACATTCACGTAGATCAATAAACGTTATAAAGCGCTTATGCTTTGTTTTTCATTCCATTCCTCGGGAGATAGCTGACTAGAATCAGCAGTGTTTCTTGCAAAAACAATCCAGCAAGTCATACGTACGTTTCTTCGTGTCAAACACATTTTCTTCACGAATCGGTTGATCGCACACCGATCATGATTCGTTTTCCCATTGCATACTCTATCTACTCCTGAATTTCGTCCTCGCACACTTCGGGATATTGCCAGATTATACTCGTGGTGAATAACATGTCGTGTGCTATTTTTAGGTCAGAAAAGCTAGAATTTTAACTTCACACTTCGGTTTAGCTTATTCACGAGATTAAACGCAAGCTTACCATCCGCTGCATAGGATAATCCACCGAGCGGGTATTTAATTCTGAAGAAACTGATGTCGAAATTTCTTTACAAATATCTGCCAAACGTGAAGTATTCTTGCAACCTTAACGACTCTAAAGCCTCTTACTAGTCAATACATGACTCGCCAGCGCAAATTTACGGGATAATTTGGCGCCATCGTTATTCCTTCGAGCTCAATTCAATTGCGGTAACATCACACACTTCCCATATTAGGTATGATTGACGGAAGCGTATTGCAAAGTGCTCAGAGGTGTTTTGAAAAGAAAAGTCGCGTAGTAGTGAAAATGGTGGTAAGCGTTACGTTTAAGTAAATGGTATCAGAAATTCCGTTTTTTCAGAACTGGGTGAACGATGATCAGCAAAAAAAAAACGTTTTTGTAATCGTGCACAGGTGCACAAGTCTATGTGGTAAAGAGATTCAGAAGTCTTATGTATACGATCGGCATTTGTAAAAAGTGTCATAGCCATGCAGCACTTGTAAGGGGTATTACAACCAGAGTGTGAAAGAACCCTCTAAAACCAGCTTTTGTAAGAGGTTTTGTAATATGTCTTACAACTCTGAACTGGTAAGAAGACTCCTTTAACGCATTGGTCAGAATACTTATTACTAACGCCATTTAAAAGACAAGGAGTCTTAAAGTGCGCAGTTTAAGAGTGGTTTGCTGTAAGAACCGACTAAGGGTATGCAAGATAGAACAAGAAACGCCCCAGGGGCATTGGACCCCGCCGTTTTTCTCCTCCTCCCAGGGGGCAAAATATGTTACGGTCACTCAACATACGAGCCCAAGGCGTGTAAATTTTAAAGTTGGTGATTTATCGTACCTTTGACGTGTTTGCTGCCATTCCCCCTTACGTCTTCTCCGCACCCTTCTCCCTGTGATAACATGAATCCCTGATAGTATGAACCCCATCTCTCATTCCTTGGTCATCCCTTTGTCCTAACTTTCGCGAAGAAGAACGTGACGAAATATTTTGACCGTAGCGTGACTCAGTTACGTCACGTTTTTTAAATAAACGAACTGACATGCCAGCGTAATTCTAAATAGCAAGGGCACGGAAATTTAAATAGATTTCTTGATAAAGAAACTTATTCTAAAATCTAAAGGAAACTGGTAGCTATGGGAAAAAAACGTAAAAGTCTATTTTAGCCCGTGATTCGATGAGTGATTTGGTGCAAGCAAGTTACTTCTCCGAATCGGCTTCTGTCTTTCAATGACATAATGTTTATGTGCTACGGCACGTAGCATGAATCATTGGCTTTCAAGGCTCGCTAGCACCTTCGTCCTTGCTCTCATCGAAGAGACGTCAACTCCATTGAATTTCTTGTACTTTTCTACACAACTTTCCCTAAAGATTTTGGCTAAGCAAAGCAAAACTGCCCAGAAACTACTTGCATTTCACTGTTGAATTATTCAACTTGGCGAAAGCAAGGGACTTCCCCGAATCGGCTTCTGTGTTTCAGTGATGTAATGTTTACGTGCCAGGGCAAGTTATTGCTTTCAGCGAAGCGGTTTTTATGCCATTAAATCGCCAGTAGTTTTCTACACCAACTTTCATGAAAATTCTGGCGGATAAATGCTAAACGAGCGCACATTACCGGCAAGTATTGTTTTGACCGAGCGCAGGGCTGGGGCAAGTGACCACGACAAAAAAAACAACAAAAAAAAACAACGGGTATTACTAGACCCCATCCTGACGGCGGGGTAAAAATCCGATTTTCTCACAATCGGCCAGAATAAAGGCTTTGGTGAAGTAGTTCTAAAGATATAAGTTTCGGGTCGTTTAGGCTTTTATTTATTTTTTAGTGAATATTTTCGTATTTTGCCCTTCGTGGCAGCCAAAATCAACGCCAAAATCGGGACTTTTCCGGAAACTCCTGTTCAAATATTCAAAGCGTCCTAAATAAGATTAACCCGGGGAGTTAAAAGATCTTATTTTCTCTGTTTATTAGCAGTGTCAAAGTTTCATGAAAAGCGAACATGAATTTTTCACGGAATTTAAAATTTATACCCAACAACGGTCATTAGTGACAACCCAATTTAGGCTAAATTCAAGGCTCAAAAAAGTACTCTGGTACATGGCTTTACACAACAAGACTATACTCCGGGAAAGAACAATCACTTCAACTAAACATTGGCCAAAAAACATTTTGGGACAAATGAAACGAGGAATTTTGAGAGCGCTTTGAAAACAGGCTACTTGAGTGATATGAGCGACCCTTTGACCTTTCATGTCAACGGAAATCAACACACAGCAGCTCTTAAAATGTGACTTTCCTTCGCCAGAATACGAGTTTGCTTGTTTTTCTAGAATGTTTTCAAATAGAGGAAACTAGGATTTTGAATTTGGAGGCCTTTGTTCCCAATAATGAGCGATGTTGGGCAATTTAGAGAAGTATGTTATGAAATTGACCTACTCTAGCTATTTATCACCGAATTATACATTCAAAGTCTGTTTACAACGGGAATGCGGAATCAATAACGAAGTAAAAACCCGATTCATGAAATGCTTAGGAAATAACTCTTACCTAAGTGAGCTTTTCCTGGCTAGAAACTGCAACTTTCATTGCAAAACACATAGCGAGATCGCCGAGCCGTGTTGCACATGAGTTGTCAAATGTTTCTATAGTGCGGTCGAGGTTCCTACGTTAACGATTAACCAGATTTAGGCCCGCATAGTGTGCAGTTGGAAACAACACTATGGTGAGGAACGCTTGTGCTTCATAGGAAAAAAAGAAGGGGAAAAAGGAAAAAGAGAGCTTTTATTACGTATATACTTATTATTATGTATATATTTTTACATCCAAACTGGTGACATGTACAATAGAGTTCTTCTGTTGCTGATAGGTTGCCCGAGGAAATTTGATGTTCACAACAAATATTAGTCCAAGAACGTAGTTTGAGGGCTTATATGAAGTTTGCACATCAAATTTCCCAGGGAACCTATCACACATAGGGCCTGAAACAGAATCCCTCTATTGTTTTTATCGTCCAACGCTAATTTTTGAGCGAAAATTGCCAATGTGCGTTGATAGGTGCCACTGAGGAGAGACAGGATCGCGTCACGTGATCGATTTCGACCAAATGGAGCACGCTAAAATTTAGCGTTGTAGTAGAAAAGGTTAGCG
Source organism: Siderastrea siderea (assembly GCA_964030785.1). Classification (NCBI taxonomy): domain Eukaryota; kingdom Metazoa; phylum Cnidaria; class Anthozoa; order Scleractinia; family Rhizangiidae; genus Siderastrea; species Siderastrea siderea. The sequence continues at coordinate 50,520,885 of OZ034966.1, read as the reverse complement.
TCTTGTTGAACAAGCGACTGAAGCGTAGTAAACACACAAAGTTCGTTCAATTATTCACTCCAGAAGGCTCTTCAAACTCCCACTCTTAGTGAAACATTTTACCTTTTGGTAAATAAAACATAAAACCCACAAATCAGACTGAATGTCTTTCTCTAGTTTTCGATAAAACAGCAGCCACTTCCCTCGACTGGTTCCACTATGGCAGAAGGTGCTCTGATTTGTGCCTTGCATGGGATACATATGTGCGCATGCCATAATACTCACAGCCTTTAGCACGGCTGTTCTCAGCCTTTTCTTGCTGCCTTTCCTATGCATGTCGCACAGGTTCAACTTGTCATAAGCGATAAGATTGTAATAATAATAATAATAATAATAATAATAATTTTATACTACTGTTCTACTGTTCTTACCCCCTTCCCCCTACCCTTGGTTACATAACTCAACCATGGACTTGGCCGCATTTTACTTCTTTGCTAAGAGTCTTTAATTAGAAGGTCTAATGTCCGCTAAGGAAGAAAGATATTGCACCCTGCATCATGCGAGAAATTCATCTGCCCAAGCCAAAATACTAAAAAAACACTCCTAAGCATGGGTATGCTTAGCGTTTTCATGCTGCCTTTCTTATGCAAGTCGCACAAGTTCAGGTCAGTGTTGTAAGCGATGGCGTGCTATAACTGTACAAGCCTGATCTAATACAATCTATCGGGTATAGAACTTTTGCTTCTCTTGCGCAGCACTATGACTTAAACGCTTACCACGAAGTAAAAAGCCAATTCGCCTATCAGAGTGACGCAGCTTATTAATTATTCTCGAAGAGAACAACTCATCCATCGTGCAGTGAGGAACTAGTACCTGGAGAACAACCTCGACCTATCTGCTTTCTTAGGAACTCGAATGTATGTCAAGTTCTTGCCTGCACCCAGTTTGTTGTGCAACTTTGATTAGTGGTCTCTTTTTCATAGCAAATGTTTCAGTAAAAAAATTAGGCCAGTATATTCCTTTGCCAATGTCAAACGCTCGCTCTCCAAACTGTTGCCATGTCACAAGAAAACTCAAGATTGATTAACATGTTTACACCGTCGAATTTACTTGAGGAAGTTGCAAGTGACAGTTGCAAGCTATTTGTAAATCGTGACAATCATTCATGTGTCTAAGTTCGTGAGCTCCAATAGCCTGCGTAGCAAGCACTTCCGAAGACTTTTCCGCCTTTTTGAGGCGTTTTGCGTTTTGGCCGTGCCAAATTAAGGCATGCGCAAAAAGGAAGGAGTGGGAAGAGGGGGGGGGGGGAGGAGAGGCAAAAAAAGGAAACGCCTGCCCGCAAACGCCACAAGTTTGAAAAACGTCCCTTTAGCACTCAAGGTTTGGTGAATTCATAGCGTGACAGCTTGACAATAAAGCAACAAATAACAGATCACCGGATGTTACAAATTTACTTTCGTTAAAATCAAAACATGCCCCACGTAAGTCAAACCCACAAACTGCAGAGACGAAGCACTGGGAGATGTGATGTCGAAACCTCGAAAGTTGGAAACTCAAAGGGGGGCGCTTCAGGATTTGTCATTGTGTGGTTCCAGAAAATATCCATACCCCCCCCACGGAAGGTCACGGGAAATTCCGAGGGGGAGGGGGGTTCAAAGGCAGAAATTTCCGAGGGGAGAGGGGGGTTCATAGGAAGCTCCTTTTCCAGAGGGTGAAGAAACACGAAAAAATTGAAAGCAACGCACGATTGATCCCAGGCACGAAGTAATACTCACGTAGGCTGTTTTGACCTTCAAAACTACGCAAATATGTTGACCGAAATGCCAAATTTTGCGACTTTGATTTGTATGAAATTTCAGTAGACCTGATTTGCATATTCGCATTTACGGAAAATTGCGTGTCTCCTTGGCCTTTGGTGAATATTGCACCGTTTTCAATCCATTCAATGGGAACGTTTTTCGCTAAACACCAAAGTTGTTTAAACAAATACAAAAATATTTTTATCGCGCAATCTAGCAAAGGGTTTTCAGCCGCTTTTCACCGGATATCATCGAGATAGAATTGTTGCGTTACATAAACAGTGACGCTCATAATTTGAAAAGGTCAGATTTCACGCGTTATGCAAATTTGATGCGTTTTTGAACTGAAACTAAAAGTTCAGCCTGTATTAGCTATTTCTTACAAATTCTTTTACAGTTGTCATTATCTTTGAGTTTCCATTTGACCTTCATTTACTATTTCAATTTCAAACAAAGAATAAATTGCGGGAAGAAAGGTTCGAGTTGTTATACCTCTGTGCAATTTATTTTTAGACTCACGGAGAGCAGTGCGATTATGGCTAAATCGGAGAATAGTATACACCGATTTAGGGGTGCTATTCTCCGATTTACCACTAAAGATTTTGAACGATTTTCCTATTCTACGATTCTAATTTCCGATTCTACGATTTTTCCCTCAAGACTTTCAAGAAATCAATCTCCGATTCTACTATTCTTCCGATTCTACGATTTTCCTATTCTACGATTCTAGTGTCCGATTCTACGATTTTCCTATTCTACGATTGTAGTTACCAATTCTACGATTTTACGTAACGGCTTTGTAGAAATCAATCTCCGATTGTACTATTTTTCCGATTCTACGATTTTCCTATTCTACGATTCTAGTTTCCGATTCTACGATTTTGCCCTCAAGACTTTGTAGAAATCAATCTCCGATTCTACTATTCTTCCGATTCTACGATTTTCCTATTCTACGATTGTAGTTTCCAATTCTACGATTTTACCTAAGGGCTTTGTAGAAATCAATCTCCGATTGTACTATTCTTCCGATTCTACGATTTCCCTATTCTACGATTCTAGTGTCCGATTCTACGATTTTCCTATTCTACGATTGTAGTTACCAATTCTACGATTTTACGTAACGGCTTTGTAGAAATCAATCTCCGATTGTACTATTCTTCCGATTCTACGATTATCCTATTCTACGATTCTAGTTTCCGATTCTACGATTTTTCCCTCAACACTTTCAAGAAATCAATATCCGATTCTACTATTCTACCGATTCTACGATTTTCCTATTCTACGATTGTAGTTTCCAATTCTACGATTTTCCTATTCTACGATTCTAGTTTCCAATTCTACGATTTTTCCCTCAAGACTTTGTAGAAATCAATCTCCGATTCTACGATTTTCCTATTCTCAGATTCTAGTTTCCGATTCTACGATTTTTTCTCCGATTCTACTATTCTACCGATTCTACGATTTTCCTATTCTACGATTGTAGTTTCCAATTCTACGATTTTACGTAACGGCTTTGTAGAAATCAATCTCCGATTGTACTATTCTTCCGATTCTACGATTTTCCTATTCTACGATTCTAGTTTCCAATTCTACGATTTTTCCCTCAACACTTTCAAGAAATCAATCTCCGATTGTACTATTCTTCCGATTCTACGATTTTCTCTACATACGCTTTAAGAACGAGGTATACATTGTTATGACGTGTCATTTCTCTGCACACGCTTTAAGAACGAGGTATACATTGTTACGATGTGTCATTTCTCTGCACACTCTTTAAGAACGAGGTAAACATTGTTATGTTGCGTCATTTCTCTGCACGCGGCTTTGCACACGCTTAAGAACGAGATGTACATTGTTACGGGATATGCTGACTGTCTTGGTTCACTGTACCGCAGGTGCACTTGCACGAGCTAATGGGCTTTTTAGGTTTTTGTGAGAGTCAAGTCTACGGTAATCAATTCGTGTGCTTTTTTGGGAGTAATTAATAGAACGAATAATCTCTTTAATCACTTTCTTTTATTTGAAAGCAGAATACATATAAAACAATGGTTTTGAAGAATGCAAAATTTCATCTGTCCATCCATTAAGATCAAAACTTAATATTTTTACAATAAAAAAACAGTAACTGCATAGCATAAGTCTTTCGAATATGAAAATTTAAAGAACAAGGAAAAGTTCATAATCCGCAGAAGTGTCACTCAGAGGAGACATTAAAGGAAGCGTTGAATTCTTCCTTTGAAACAGGAAGTGAAAGCACAAAGGTACGCGCATCATTGCTGAGGTGATCGTACTGGGTTTTAACAACAGTTTCGATTTTTTGTTGTGTGGATGACTTATTTCGCGAAGAGAGCCAAGCCCAAGATCTTCCATCCTCTTCAAAATGTGAATCGCTGATTGCACTGGGTACTTCCCATTTAAAGGCAAGCACCAGCTTCTGCGTGAAACGAGGGAAGGGGATACAGACGTTTCAAGGTGCGTAACTATCTTACGGATCTTCTCGTTTTCAACATTTCGTTCATTTTCCACCATGCCACTGATGTCAACAGATTCTTCAGGCGTAGCTGGTGGACAAAGAATGTATTTCACATTGATTAGGTGATTCATGATAATAGTAGAGCGGTTCAGGCTATCCTCTCCCACTTCTAACGGTAGCCGATTAATGCCGTCGGGTTGACTTGTGGCGGTCTTAATGCAAAAATCAACGACATGAAGAATAGCAGCCAAACGCGCGCTTTGTCCCTTGGCCTTTGAAAGAACGCCGCGTATGTCGTTGTCGACTGTAGACCTTTTTCTCTCATTGAGCGCATCATGATATTCAATGAACGACTTCATTGCATCTTCACCAAAACTGTAGAGGAACAAACACTGAATCTTCAGAACAGAGTAACCGCTTTCTTAACAGGTTTAAACACATGTGCAATCAAATGGCTGAATTTAAGTTTAAAGCATTCATGTGGTTTGTAATCGAAACACGAAATGAACTTATAGAGGAACGGTTAAAAGGCAAAGGAAAAATGAAGTAGTTGTAAAGGTGCAACTATAACATCCTCAGTGCATTTGTTGGTTCTATCGCCGTAAATAAAAGCTTGGAAGTTTAACTTCGTAGATTAGTAGAATAAGTAGAAAAGTCGTTGAAACGGAAAAAAAGGTTAATCAGAGGACAATCGGAAGAATCGTATAATCAGAAAAATCGGAGAATCGCTGAAGAATAGGTATAATCGGAACCAAAATCAGAACAATAGGAAGAATCGTATAATCGGAAAAATCGGAGAATCGTATAATCGGAAAAATCGGAGAATCGTGTAGATAGTCGTTAAAATCGGAGAATCGGAAAAATAGGTATAATCGGAGGACAATCGGAAGAATCGGAAGAATCGTATAATCGGAAAAATCGGAGAATCGTATAGATAGTCGTTAAAATCGGAGAATCGGAAAAATAGGTATAATCGGAGGACAATCGGAAGAATCGGAAGAATCGTATAATCGGAAAAATCGGAGAATCGTGTAGATAGTCGTTAAAATCGGAGAATCGGAAAAATAGGTATAATCGGAGGACAATCGGAAGAATCGGAAAAATCGTATAATCGGAAAAATCGCAGAATAGTATAGGCCTCGAAGAGTAGCTATAATCGCAGAATCGGAAGTATTCTAAATCAAAACTCGTATTTTACTATTCTCCGATTTAACCATAATCGCACCCTTCTGGACTCACGGTATGCAAATTCACTTGTGCATAATCCCAGGAAAAAAGCCGCTATTTTACTCTAATTCTCTTTCGAACATCATAACCGTCGATTTTTAGTGTAATTTACATTCAACAGTTTCGCTTTTGACGGCAGGTTTGAGTGTGGCAAACACAATTTCAATTCTCAAAATTTTGGCTTCGTTGTTCACGTCGCATTCGGCACGCAAATGATGGCTTTACCTCGGTGTAAGAACCTGTGAAACTCACGGATGACGTAAAACAAAGGAAACAAAAACATTTTAAACAATACCGTACAGCAAAACAAAAGCTAACAAACAAAGAAAATCTTGTCAGGTTCTTACACCGAGGTAAACCCCAAATTATTCACGGCAACCCTCGGCACCAACATTAAGAGAACGTTACAACACTCGGTTTAAACAAATTTTCGTGAAAAACAGAACATTTCAAACCCGATAGCAAACATGCAAATAGTATAGAACAATAACAAAGCGTTATATGTTGAAAATGGATCTTATAATAGTAAATGTTACAATAAAAACCATGTTCGCGTAACGTGGAAATTCCTGGGGGGCGGGGGGGTCATCAAAGACCCCCTTGGAATGGAAATTCCTAAGGGGTGGGGGGATGCAAACCAAAAACCTTCCGTGGGAGGGGTATGGATATTTTCTGGAACCACACATTGTAATTTCAAAGTTAATAAATTTGGAAATTTATCTCTGCTAGGAAAATCGGTTTTATTTCTTCAGGAACCTTTTCAAAGCGTCGGAAAGAAAGGATTCTTAAGGAGCAATTCTTGCTGATATCTTCAGAGTGGTTACAGTGGAAGTTGTTGAAAACTTGTATAGCTATTTTCGGAACGTGTCTGCAATCTTTGTGCTCGAAAAATTAGGAACTTAAGGGCATTATTTGAAGTTATTCGGAATGCAATAAGTATATCGAGTCTCCTGTTTCCCAAGCTCTGCCAAATCAGCGTATCAACTTGTCTAAACGGCTGCTCAAACCTCCATCAGGCAACAGGCTTTGTAGAAAGAGAAAGCTTCCCGAAAGTCCCCGAGATTTGAAGCCACCAAACAGCCGCCTTCTAGAGTCAAACCTGGCCATGGAAATTTTCCAGCTGGAGAGAAACAGTTAGTTGTGTTGATGCGGTCACACTCAAATTAACTAACTGATTTGATTGACGTTCTTTGGCGTACGGGTTTTCCAAAATCGTGGGGTTTGCGGACAAGCGTTTTTCTTCCTCCCTTTTCCCGGCCTTAGGCCCACAGAAACGCTTGCCACACAGGCTAGGGTTTCGATAGTGTCTACCTCTATGTCACAAGCCCCTTTTTCTCTTTCTGGGTAACCGAAATCCACTCTGCAAACATCCGTCCAGGTATTGGCCTTCTTTAGAGTACGTGATGCTACACAGCAGTTGATAGCACCCAGTGTACTCACGTCATAGGATAGCAGTGTCGATTGTGGGATTCTTGATTCCTTGAGTTATACAGCTGAGTTCTCTTGTGATGTCGGCGACACGGGCAGTTGTTGCTTCTGTTTTTGTTTTTATTTTTCGCTCTGGCAATGCAGGTGGGCAAGGGTCTTAACATATGGTTACTGTGCTGAATGCAGTAAAATCTGTTTCCTACCGGTAAAGCATGCTAGCTTGTTGAGAACCATTGTCCTGATGATGTGCGGAGTATTCAGCATTTTTCCAGCGACAGGGAGAGGTACCGCTGCCCAAACGGGAGATATTAAGTGAGAAAAATCTCTGTGATACCTGCCAGATTGTAATGGATGAAGTACTTTTCTAAGTATCAAATTAAATTTTTCACAACCTCATCGCAAATGACTGACTTGAACCTGTGCGACATCCATAGGAAAGGCAGCATGAAAAGGCTTGTCTACGGGTGTGGCTGGTGTATCATCGAACACGAGCAGTGAGAAAGACATTTGTGAAGCAAAGAAAATAGACGTATGTAATAATATAATAATAAGTATATATGTAATAAAAGCTCTCTTTTTCCTTTTTCCCCTACTTTTTTTTCCTATCAAGCACAAGCGTTCGTCACCATAGTGTTGTTTTGCGACTGCACGCTATGCGGGCCTAAAATCTGGTTAATCGTTAACATACGGAACCTCGGCCACACGGTAGAAACTTTTGACAACTCAAGTGCAACACGACTCGGCGATCTCGCTATGTGTTTTGCAATGAAAGTTGCAGTTTCCAGCCAGGAAAAGCTCACTTGGTAAGAGTTATTTCCTAAACATTTCAAGAACGGTTTTTTACTTCGTTGTTGATTCCGCATTCCTGTTGTAAACAGACTTTGAATGTATAATTCGGTGATAAACAGAGTACGTCAATTTCATAACATACTTCTCTAAATTGCCTAACATCGCTCATTATTGGGAACAAAGGCCTCCAAATTCAAAATCCTAGTTTCTCTATTTGAAAACATTCTAGAAAAACAAGCAAACTCGTATTCTGGCGAAGGAAAGTCACATTTTAAGAGCTGATGTGTGTTGATTTCCGTTGACATGAAAGGTCAAAGGGTCGCTCATATCACTCAAGTAGCCTGTTTTCAAAGCGCTCTCAAAATTCCTCGTTTCATTTGTCCCAAAATGTTTTTTGGCCGATGTTTAGTGGAAGTGATTGTTCTTTCCCGGAGTATAGTCTTGTTGTGTAAAGCCACGTACCAGAGTTCTTTTTTGAGCCTTGAATTTAGCCTAAATTGGGTTGTCACTAACGACCGTTGTTGGTTATAAATTTTAAAATTCCATTACAAATTCACGTTCGCTTTTCATGAAGCTTTGACACTGCTAATAAACAGAGAAAATAAGATCTTTTAACTCCCCGGGTTAATCTTATTGAGGACGCTTTGAATATTTGAACAGGAGCTTCCAGAAAAGTCACGATTTTGGCGTTGATTTTGACTGCCGTGCAGGGCAAAATACGAAAATATTCACTAAAAAATAAATAAAAACCTAAACGACCTGAAACTTATATTTTTAGAACTAGTTCACCAAAGCCTTTATTCTGGCAGATTTTGAGAAAATCGGATTTTTCTATCTTGCATACCCTTAGTCGATTAAAAGTGCGCAATTTAAGGAGTCTTAAAGTGCACAATTTAAGGAGTCAAAGTGTGCAATTTAAGAGTCTTAAAGTGCGCAGTTTATGACTCTTAAATTGCTCACTGTAAGGCTCTTAAATTGCGCACCTTAAGACTCCTTTTGCGCCCTTTAAGACTCTTAAAGTGTGCAATTTAAGAGTCTTGGAGTGCGCAATTTAATGAGTCTTAAAGCGCACAATTTAAGGAGTCTTAAAGTGCGCAAATTAAGGAGTCTAAAAGTGCACAATTTAAGGAGTCTTGAAGTGCGCAATTTCACGAGTCTTAAAATGCACAATTCAAGGAGTCTTAAAGTGCGCAATTTAAAAAAAGTTTAAGGCAAGATAAATATAGACAATTGACATATTTACATAAGGCATTTCAAGAAAATTTTATGAAAGTTTTTACAAAGAGGACTTGGCCCAGCTACTGATATTGATCCAAAACTGGGGTGAACTTGTATCAGAATGAAAAGCGTACAATGAACTGGTGTCATGCAAACACCCTCTCAGACTAAAGTTGAGCAGCTCCCAAGAATGTTTAACAACATCCTCAGATACCCAGGGGCAGTAAAACCCTGATTTCATTAAAGCGGTGTAAACTCAGACTGGTACAATTTTGTTTACATGAGACCTGTCTGAAAGTCAGACTGGCATAAGTATTTACATGAGACCAACCATCTCTAAAAATACAGTTTACCCTTTGTCCACTTGGAATGCTTCAATGCACATGCTCAAAACAAATACTGTAAACTGCTGCTAACAAGCCCGCCCGCTTACAAGCCCCCCCCCCCCCCCCAGCTATAGGCCCATCTACCTCTAAACAAAATATACATCCGGTCATAAGCCCCCTGCCCCCCGATATAAGCCCTCCTCTAGTTTTCCCTGTTTCCTTAATATTAAGCACTCTCACAGAAAACTGCGAAGATGAACTCTGAGCTTCTGTTTTGTTATGTTTCGGTTACGTTCGTGTTGTTGCAGTTTTGATTTTATAAATGTAAAGAAGATCCTCGCGGTTATTAACGCAACTTATGCAGTTGCGAAAAGAAAGCCTGAAAAAATCAGGCTTGCCAGCTGGATTCGAAAATATATGAATTTCATATATTCATAGTTTCATCAGTTTTGATTTTGTTGTTAAAATTGAAATGAATTCGATTTATTGTGACGTTTCAAAGGTTAATTAACAAACTAAAACATTTGGGGTAGTTTTTCATGTGAGCGTGCATGCTCAAAATATCATAATGTACCAAAATTATGATAAAAGAGGATACATGTTCCAAATGCGGATGTAATGGCCAAATCTCTAAGGCTCGCCTGGATATCAAGGCTTTTATCTAATGATGAGGAATGGAGCCAGGTTTGGAAAGCAATCCCAAACCACTTTTTCGACATGTATGGTGGTCCAAATTTCTTGTTAAGATGTAACTACGATTCGAAGTTTCTTAAGCAGTCCGGTATGCCTCAATTTTACCAAGGAATGCTACAGTGCTTTCATGAATTAAAATCCTCCTACGAAACTGATCTTGGACAGGACTTGGTTTTATTCAACAATAAAGAAATTCTTATAGATTGTAAGACTTTTTCCTATAAATCGTGGTTTCAGAAAGGGATTTTCTGAGTTCACGACCTCCTTACGAATAACGGTGCTTTTCTCTTGCATGGTGAGTTCACCACAAAATATAACTTAAAATGTAACTTCTTACAGTATTTACAGGTGGTCTTAGCTACTCCACCCATTACATGGCGGCACCCAACGACATCTCAGACGGCCTTCAGACGGATATTGATGAAATTATGAATTGGTCAGCAGACAACAAAATGATACTAAACGAATCCAAAACAAAATCCATGCTTGTTACTGGTAAACGGTTAGTCAACAAAATGGAACAGTCCACTCTGCAGTTACACGTAAATTCTACTGAACTTAAACAAGTGAGCTCGCATAAACTATTAGGGGTGACGATTGACAGCCAGCTTACCTTTGACCAACATATCGAAAATCTATGCACGAAGTTATCGCAGAGAATCGCCGTGTTGCAAAATATAAGACACTCTCTGCCCTTTGATCAAAGGAAACTATTATAATGCTATGATCAAGCAGACAATACTATATGCATCAACCGTGTGGACATCTTGCTCTGCTGAGAATTTGCAAAGAGTATTTAAACTTCAGAAACGCGCAGCATGTGTAATACTTAATGCGGATACTAAAGCGAATGGCGTACAACTGTTTAGAGAATTGGATTGGGTTCCATTTTATCATGAGGCAAATGTAAATAGGTAATGGTATACAAACGACTGTCTGGGGACTGTCCATCTTATTTGTCCCATATGTTGATACGAAATGCTGATATCAATGAAAGATCAAGCAGACATGGACTACTAAACCTTGTCTGTCCCCGATTCAAACGGGAGTCAGAGGGAGGAAGGTCTTTCACAGTATCGACTACACGCCTCTGGAATATGATACCTAGCAACATTAGAAACAAGACAAATTTAGTAAGTTTAAGAAGGCCATGTTTGATTATTTTAAGGACACCCACAAACATTTAGATCATTTTACCTTTTAGTTAAATACTTTTTATATCAATTTCGTCATTTTTAGAGTAATTTTTACCTAGTTTTTATATTATAGCGTATTTTAAACTAAATTTAGTAATTTTAGATTCTTAGATTTTTACCTTTATTTTTGTTCTTAATTGTATTATATATTAGAGGGCCACTGGTTTTTCAGTTTTTTATTGTTACGTGTTTACCCTCTTTAAGTAAAGTTGATTATTATTATTATTATTATAATACCCAGGCGTTTTACTTATTTACCAGATGACACTTTCTTTCAGCTATCATCTTCAATAAACATAAATCTTCTGAAATGGAAGAGCAGAGATTGCTATTGGCTTTTCATAAACAAAGACAATCCAGAACTCAAGGCGCCTAGGAAATGGGCTCGTGATCTGCAGTCCAACGAAATAGAATTGACGGGCTATCTCAAACACCTAAGAAATATCTGTAAAGAAAACAATTTGAGAGAGTTTTACTTTAAATTTTTCCACAGAATTATTGTAACAAGAAAGGAACTTTGTTTATATGGAATAGAAAGCGACAGTGCATGCGTGTATCGTCTCCCCTCGACTGGGCCATACAGGTTAGCTATCAAACCATTTGGAGCGGCAATGGACTGAAATTTCCTTGCGTGGACCCTCTTGTGCCCGTTGTACAGAACTCTTTGATTTTTCCCAGGCCTAGAAACTGCCCTGACCATTCCATCGATAACACCCCAGCAGTTTTGAAGTGGAGCTCCCTTAGCATGAATTATATCGGCATAGTTCTGAAGACTGGCCCGAGAAAGCCACGGCTGTTTTAAACTCCGTAAACGGTGGTTGTGTGTTTGATAAATGAAATCCATCATTTGGTTGGGTATCATACAAAGCTGTGGTACAGGTCTTGCGAATCGTGGCAGCATATCAGAATATCGACAAGGATATGCAAATCTCTTAAGAAAAATACAGAGAGCTTCAATTCCAACGACAACAACGCAGTTGTAGCATCTTTTTTCATCTGGAACCTGCAACACTTCAGCAACAAGGTAAACATCATTCTTGTAGAATCTGAATTCTGACATGCATTCATCGTCAGTTAAAACATGAAGATCAAACCGGTCATAGTTCCAATACGGCAGCTCAAGGTTGCTTGACTTGTTTCAATCATACACTGTACAACAGCAAAAATTCTTCGTCATTGATCAAATTATCACAGTGAGCGAAAAGCAAGATCTCTCTGATTTCTTTTAAAGAAGGCATACCGTATAACGCAGTCAATTTGTATAAATAAATCGTGCAAGGCCGATAAACACAGATGACTCTAAAACCTGCAGGCTGCGTCGCCAATACATTTCCTGCCTAAATATTACATGTTTTGCATTTCGCACCAAAAGCAAAAGCGCCGTCCTGAAATCCATCATTGCGTAACGTAACTCAACAGTCGACAAACTGAGGTTGTCGCCCCAGACCCTTTCGGTAGCGAACACCATCGTGAAAGCCTCCCGTCATCATTGTGTAAAGTCTCTATTTATTTGGTGTGTGCGCAGGAAACCCCCTTACGAAAATATCAGACCTGACTGACCACATTCAGGCCTGAATCTGACCTTAATTGCTATGTCAAAGCATAAACAGAGCCAGAGAGGAGCGTATCAGATATTTTTTAGGCTTAACTGATAGAAGGCGCTATCCTTACATCTCTGTGAGCATAATTTTAGGCCTGAATTTAGGCTTTAACTTAAAATGATGGAAGTGAAATCCAACTGGCTACTGTCAGCCTGATGGGAACCTTATTAAAACCTTAATTATGTGTTACCTCAACTCTCCCAGCTGAAAATGTTCTATTAAGCACTCTAATTTCAGTTTGCAGAAAAACTATCGTCAACTATTACTCAGTAAAAACGCAACATTTGTAAGGTTGCTGCTCGGCTGTGATTAGGGGCAATTAGCACTTGATGAACATTGAACTTGCAGTTGGCAAGGTTCGTTCTGTTTTTGTTCAAACACGAAATTTACACCAAAGAGACTGGCCTGATGAACGAATGTTTTGAAAAAAGGCGTTCAGGAGTAGTCAGTGATTTAAGTTGTACATTTTACTCACCAGAGTGGAGCATTTAATTCCCGTGCTACAGCTCTCTACAGAAAAACACGCAAGCCGCTCGTGTACAGAGAAATCACTACGGAATGAAAACCCATGAAAATCCTGTGAATATATTCATGGTATATTCACAGGATTTTCAAAGGTTTTTCATGGGCTTTTCATGGCTAAATCACCACCGGTTTTTGATGGTCTTATGCCATGAAAAAGGCATGAAAAACCAATTAAAATACCATGAAAAATCCCCTGAAAATTGCATTTTTCAGGGCCCATGAAAATTTCAAATGAATCATGAACTTCATGAAATTCCCATGAAAAAACCATTAAAATGAATGTTGATTTTTCATGGGTTTTTTATGACCACGAAAAACCCATGGTTATCCTGTGAATATTGAAATATTCATGCCCCATGAAAATCTTCCAGGCTGGTTCATGGTCTTTTCATGGCATTTTAAAGATCCATGAAAAACTAATGCTGCTTGGTTTTAAGTCATTCAATGGGTTTTCATGGGGTCAAACCACCCCATGAAAATTGCATTTAACTTAAGTTAAGGGCACTGTAGAGGTTGTCAGCTGGCATCCTCAAAACGAAAATTACAGTTCAAGCAATATGATTTTAAAAACTTACCATTTGCTGACTTGCATATTGCTATTGGCTCACTCATGACAAAAATGATCCATGTACATCAGTCTTCAATTCATATCACGTTTATTGCTCCCTTTCAGGAATCCAGATAAGGATTAATGTACAGCATAATTTGCTTATTATAAATATAATTAAATATAATATATCTATAATTTTATCTATAATTTGCTTATTATGTATTTTTATAATAAATCTGTTAATACATAATCACAAATAGTAGCATTAATTAGTTATTATAAATCATGATAAAATTCCAATTTCTCCATGTTTAAATTTACCATGATTGAATACTTGTTTCATGACAAAATACCATAATATATCCTAATCCAATTGTTTTTCTTCTATAGTAAATACTAGCAAATTAAATAATTTTTCATCTCTGGTACTTACAACTGGAACTCTTTTTCTTTTCCTAATCTTATTTTTTTTTTATCGAAATGAAATCTTTATGTAGACTCCCATGAATCCATTCACATGTATGTACAATTATTTTGTTTTTGTTGATGTAGTGGAACCCTGACTTACAACATCCAACTGCCCCACCAACTCTAACAGTGCTATTACAATGATTTAGTATTCACAAAAGATTGCATCTAAAATAAATTTTGAAACTACTTTTTTGGCTGGCGTACGTATCTACAATGTGCATCTATATATTAGTATATGAACCTTGTTATTTCTTACCCTAGTTGAATGGTTTAAAGCCGAGGTGAGCCCGGCCACAGGCCAGGCTTTGGCCGGGCTGGCCAAGGGATAAAAAAATTGGGGAAGCCGTGGTCACGCGGCCAGCCCGGCCTGGCCTGGCCGTGGCATAAAACACCAAGGCCAGCCTAGCCAGTGACAAAAATAAGACAACTGTGACTGCCAAGATCAGCAAAATTTAAATTTAGTCAGTACTCAGACAAATAAAAGTAACGAGGAAATTAATTACTGGCAGGTCAGTTAATTACTTGCCAGGCAAATTGCCCTGACATTAATTACTATTAATAAAATTGAATGTCATTTCAAAAATTAACTATCAAAATAACATTAATACAGTAACCTATTATGCATTGTTGCATGTAAAACATTGAAAGTTTTTCATTCAGTTGCATTATTTACAACAATTTTATAATAGCACCTTCTTATTAATGGTTATATACAATGTATCATACAATAATGATAAATTATAATAAATAGAATCTTGTTCAGAAAGGAATAGTGCCCAAGAATCAAACAATAATAAACTCAAAAAAAAATTTTTTTGGCTTATTTTTTCTGATATACATGTATTTGCTCTTTTCATTCTTCTAAAACAAGAAGTTAAGTTTCAATTTCTAGGCAGCTATGAAAAGTGTCTTTGAATTTATTGGATGTTTGTCCCCATGTGACTAAACATATAAAGGCAAACATGGAGAGCATTAGAATTTAGACACAAACACCCCAACATATGAATTCCATTCAGTTAAAAAACAAGGTTTTACATTGTCTAGCAAACCAATGCAATCAGTAATCGGTTCAACTGACCAAAACATCAATGAAATTGCAATATTGGTAGATTACAATCTATATATATTAGTTACTGCACAAAGAACTGCTGACACCATAAACTTATATGTATATGTGTTATGGAAATATATACAGAGCTATAATGCATCAGTCAATTCCAGCTGCGCCCATCCCCCCCCGGGCAAATGCGGGGCATTTGCGTGCCTTGTCAGTCCCGGGGGTTGGGCATTAGCAAATTTGGCACAGCCCGGGGGTTGGGCATTAGCAAATTTGGCACAGCCCGGGGGTCGGGCATTTGCCTACCCCCGGGCTTTTGACATACATGTGGTTTCCGACTCGAAATCCAAACATGGAGAAGTGATGGAGGAATTTATCGCAAAGGACCAGCAGTTCGTCGCAGATTGGATCGTCTGCCAAGGACTGGACAAACTTGTGGAGGTTTTCTCGATTTTATGCATTTCTTCATTGCTCATCAAGGCACAACTATCACTTAATATAGCGAGATTGGGAACGATCAACGTGAATCGACGTACGCACTCTTCTTAAGGATTTAAATAAATTTAGTCGCGATGATTCTTAAATTCTAAACATGTGTATAGGGATCGTCGTTTTATACTTTTGCATATTATTACAGATGACGTTACAACAGACTTTTATAATGTCAAGATTTTTGTTTACTAGCGAACTGTTTAAAACAAAACATGAAAGTAACAATCAACTGTCATGTAATATTGTTGTCTGTGTAGTATTAAAATATCATCACTTGGCATTTATACTAACTTTATTAACATCGGATAGTGCCGTTACAAACAATAGAGGACGGAGAGGTAGGCCCACAGAAATGAAAAATCACACATAAAAATGCTGAAAGTGGTATTATTGTGCAATGAATGAAAACTGCTGCAGTGTTGATTGGGGACGTACGATCCCGGGGGCGGGGCATTTGCCCTCTTCCTTCGTCCACACCATGGGGCATTTGGCGGCTAAAGTGTCCCCACCCTCGGGAATTTGCCAGCCAAGAGAAAAAAAATGCTAATGCCCGGGGGTTAGCCTGGGGGGGGGGGCATGGGCGCAGCTGGAATTAACTGATGCATAAGCTTTTAAGCTTTTATCCATCTGAATGTCCAGAGCAATCAAATGTCATCTATTAGATTGCATTGAAAGACAATGGTCACTATTTTAAATGTCTTAAATCTACATTTGAAGATTGTGTTCTGTAATTATGAGTCGAATAATGCAAAAGAAAATGGTATCAACAGAATTTAGCGCCATGTTTAAGCAACTTAGCTTATTAAGAACCAGCATTGGTGACTTGATATTGCTCTGCTGTTTGAGTGTCAGTCTCCCTCAGCTGAAGTCACTGAATAATGTGTTGAATACAGTCAATATCTACAACAAAACATAAATGAATGGTCAAAACCAGCTTATCTGAATGATGCTGCATTTAAAACATGCTTAAAGAGCAATATTCGTTTAAATTATACTACTCTAACAGTCCACAAGCTGTAAGCTCAAGTTTCATTTACCCCAGACATTTTAAAATTTAGGAGATCCTTTGAGCATTTAAACAAGGACTCAAATCCTCTGTCATTCTTAGTTACTTTGAAAAAATGTGCACAAGCCTGGTAGAAAAAAAGCATCCAGATTTAAACTCAAGCTTTAAGTAATGGTTCGCGTAAGAAGGAAAGGGGCGTAACGCAGGGCTTGCGCACTGGCAACTCCTCTTAATTGAATTAATTAATTAATTTCCAAGGCTCTGATTGGTCGAAAAGTTTATTTTTCCGATTTTTCCTCGATAAAACCCGATTTTTACCGAAGTATATGCCTTTTATGGCTGAATACCCATTGTTCTACATGTTGGCAAAGATTCGGAAAATTCGTATGTGCGGAAGTCGGTTTCCGAATATAGTAGCGTTTGGCCGGCATTTTGAGAAACGCGTGTTGTTGTTTTCAACCTCAAAATTTTCTCGTTTCTGGAACGCTTCGACTTTGTAAATAGTGTAAATAGTGTATATACGAGATGTAGCTTTCAATTTTTTTTCTTGTTTATGTTTCGCTCTTGTTTTGCGAGGAAATGGTGTTCAGTGCGAACTGTGTATGCTCGTATCACAGCACATGGCATCACGGAGAAGTTTCGCCGGATTGTTTACGCATTGCCACTTCAGAGGAACTTGAATTTTGCAAAGTTGACTGTTCGAAAAGCAAGAACAGGAAGAGAAAGATTTGTCTTCCATGCCGTGGAAGAATCGCTCTAGAACTAAAGTGTCAGAGGTGTGAGGTAAGCCTTTGTGAGTCTGATTGATACAATTCTCCTTTTCTGACTAATGTCTGATTTTTACATCGTATTGTGCTTCTGTTTATTCTCGATTTCTGTCATTACTGCAGTAGCTTTACTGGTAAGCTAAGTGGATCTATCGATTTTCTTTTTCCTTAGGAAAGAAACGCCAACCAGTGGACACCAACCTACAATGAACCAACACTTGCCGATCACGAAGAAAATTTCACACCTTCGACTGAAACCTTGGGCTTTGATCCAAGTGAAATCAGTAGCGGCGAAAACAGTCCAGTTGCCTCCAGTACACTCGTATCATCTTCATCCAGGAGTGTACAAGTGCCTGAACTTTCGCTTCGACCATACAAGGAATGTGAAGTAAGGACCCAGCAGATCATTGACAGTCTTGCAGCTCTGGCAAACAAGTATGTCCATTTCAATAGTAGCGATGTCCCTTCGTTTATAAACGATTTGGTGAACTCTGGAAAGTGGCAGTCTACCTTTGGAAGTGAAAGTGTGTCTCGAAACCCTGTTGTTGCAAATGATGAGAACTCATTTCTTTCAAGACTAGCAGCAGAGTACAAAAGGTGCCAGGACAAGGACATCAACAAGGAAATAAGGAAGAATGCTGCTAAGCAAAATCAAAGAGTGTTGATAGGAGACACCTTGAAAAAAAGCAGAATTTCATTTAGTGGCAAAACATCAGAAATGTTCAGCTCTCGCATAGATGCAGCAAAGCAACTAGGCCGGCTGAGGAGCTTGTCAATTGTTGCTATGGACTATTCATACTCTGTTCTTCAACGGTATTTTCAATGCTCTTCTAAAACTGTCACAGCTGCAAGGGTGCATTGCATTTTGTTCGGGCGTGGAGGTGTGCCTGCAGAGAAGTTTAAGTTTACACGGCAATGCGTGAGTGCCGAGGTCCTAGAGGAGCTAACTGAATTCCTGTACAGGGATAACGTCTTGAGAGCATCATCATGCAGGAGTGTCCAACTGCAAGGTGAGGAGACGGCCGTCAGGTACTGGCAAGACACAGTCAAAGGTCTTGTGAACCAGTACCTGCTTGAGTTTCCAAATGGAGTCAAGAGGACATACATTTACACACACTTGCCCACTAATTTCCGCATGAACACCATGCTTGCAGGATTATGCAACATCTGCGATGATTTTGGATATTCCAATTTTGATGAATTGTGTACATTTATTGAGGAGATCTGCACCCACTGCCCTGGCCTTAATGGATCTACTCTCATCAAGGATGTGAGGCACTACGAAACATTTCTGAAAACAAAGTTTTCAAAACTCACCCAGAAGCATTCTTCATGTCTGGAACTATGCCAAACACATGCATTTGCATCTTGTTCAGAAGAGCATCAAGCAGTATGTGCAGACATTTCAGCAATTCACAAAGTCCACAGCTCTGTTTTGCAATCAGTTGAGTCACTATCAGATGAATCCATAAAATCTGACCTTAAGGCACGATTGCAAGAGCTGTTCAAAGTGCACTATGACTACCTTGCACATTTATTACGCACAAAACATCAAGGAGACTATTACAAGTATGTTCTCAAGAATTTGAAGCCAGGGGAATGCGTAATGATCATAGACTACAAGATGAAACTGGAACTTGGCAAACGGGTGAGGGAAATCCAGAGAGACTGGTATGGCAAGCGAGGAATTTCCCTGCATGGATGCTATATTGTTGCTCAAATAGCTGAGAATGAAAGGAACAGTGAAGTTCTTGACTTGTGGTCAGAAGACACAAAGCAGGATGCATTTTTTACACAGAGTGCTTTGGACGTCTGCTTTGGTTGGCTGGAGAGGGTACTTCCAGGATTCTCTGTGTACCTCTTTTCTGGTAAGTGAATGTCAATATCTATAAATGTTTTATCTTACCATTCTTGTGCATTCAGAGTGGAAGATGAGTCCTCCCATTTTTGTCATAAGGTTGAAATACAGTAACAAATATTTACAACTGAGAGTTTTGAAATTTAATCTTGCTGTTCAAAGGATAAATTGGAGTATTTTCAGATCAGGCTAGGTTCTGTATTTTTTCATTTTTTGACAAAACATTTGAAGCCCTAGTATAAACAAACAAATTTTCCTTACTGGTTTCAGTGCATTTCTTATAGAACTAGTTGGGAGAATGTGTTGAAATATCAAGATAATTTGAAATTATAATTGTGATCATTCCCATTTTCTCATTACCTGAATGCTTTACTATATGAATTGATATTGTTAGGAGAAAATTGATGCTGATCGTTATTAGGGCTTTTTAGAGAGGGTTAAGAGGGAATTTTGGAACTGATATGTTATTTTAATTTTCTAATGTGGGGCCATGAATTATTTGCAAAAAATGGTAACATGTGTGACTGCTTCCCTTCCCCTTTATGTTGAAACAACAAGTAGAGTTTACTTAGCAATCAAGTTTTCACTTGTAATTATTGCTTCTGTAATTTAGAAAAAAGGGGGAAAATCAATACTTATGCTATGAGACGTAAACCTGAAGAGTTCATTTAGGGAAATCAATTTTCATCATGAAGAAGCCTAAAAGGCCCACAGCACTTACAAGACAAAAACATGTTTTGATCATACTCAGTCATCTCTATAGAACTTCAGCTCATGTATAGTTTATGTGACAGTGAACTTTCTTTTTTTATGTTGGTGAATTTTATAATAATATTGACTTGTAAATAATTCTGGAAACATTCTTGTTCACAGACAATGGTCCCCATTACCACAATACAGCTGTGCTGACTTACTTAAGTGAAGTGAATGTAGTTTTCAATGTCAAGTTGCTGGAATACAACAACTTCGAAGCAGGAGAAGGCAAAACAGCCCTCGACACTCATTTCACTCACATTAGTCACAAGATTGTGCGTTATGTTCGATTAGGAAATGACCTTGAGACAGGAGAAGAACTTGGAGAACTTGTGCAGGTAATTATTGATTGTTGAGAGTTAAGATATAGGCTCTAATTACAATTTTTTTTTCTGACAGGTTCTGACCACACATCCTCAATTTTTTTTATTTTAGTGGGAGTGTTAATTGGATTTCCCTTTATGTATATATGTATATATATATATATATAGATATATAATTATATATATATAATTATATATATATACATAAAGGGAAGTCCAAACAAGTTTACTACTTGATTATTTGATTTCAAGGAGTTGACTACTCCTGAACTTGTGACATAGGCCGTATGCATTATGACACCGTGGTGCATGTGCATGATGTACACAAGTTATATTCCTTAAATTCTGGGGTAATGTGTAAGTAATGCACATCAGAGTTGTCAAAAGTAGTTGGCTGTAAGCAAAAATCACCACCTACTTCACGATCCTACTTCAATATCAAATTGGAAATCCATTGTCCATTTATTTTCAAGATGGATGAAATTATAAAGCCTTATTATTTATTTTATTACCTCCGGCCAGCTCCTCTGGTCTATTGTTGAGATGAATCTTTAGTTTTTTACAGCCACCTACTCCAAGAAATAAAGCCACCTACTTCAAAACCTTGTGACAACCCTGATGTGTATGTGGGAATTCATTATTTAATCTTTTCATTCCAGTGATTTTCTTCCCGTAATCACTCATCAGTACAATGTATTATTGCATCTCACATTAGATACAGTTATTCTGTATTTAAGATGGTTTTGGTGGGATTTTAAAGTCCTTTTTTTGAATTTCATTTTAGAGCATGAAAAATGTTTCCTGCTTCAAACTGAACATAGACAGAAGCAAGGCTCCAAAGAAAATGGGCACTTTAAAGGACATTTCACTTTTTGGAAATTTCATATTTCCAACTGATGGAGAGTATGCCGGTGGACTAATCGCTCAGTCACTGGCTGGTCTTGGTCGGGAGCTTAAAAAAACCAAGGCACAAGTGCAGAAGATTGCATCAAGAGAATCTTACTTGGCTGGTGCAACTGGATCATCCATTTCGTCTGAACTGCCGCAAGCTGTGGAAAGACAGTCACAGGGCTCTGCTCCGCCACAAGACCTTTACAGCATCCGATTCATCAATCATGCCCCTGAACCAGTGCAGCTTCCCACCTTGGAGGAATACCCCAGACCATCTTCTTTCCTTTCACCACCCAGTGGGTACGCTCTGAAAAAGAACTCTGGTAAAAGGGTGGTATTTACTCTAGCCCAGAAGGAGATCATGATTTCGTTTTACAACAGGCAAGCTTTTACTAACTTGAGAGCTGACCCAAAAGATGTCATTGCCTGCATGAGAGAGCGGGGGGTAGATGTGCTTAAAGAGCAACAAATCCGAAGCTGGTGGAGCACCTATCATCAGAAACGAAAAAGGTCACTGAATACTGCAGTTGATGAAGCACGCACTTGCCAGTCTTCTACTCACATCCCATCTCAGCAGCCTGTGTCCATACCCACATCCACCTCAACAGCACAGACGTCTACTGTTGCTTCTAGTTTTCACACAACTGCTATACATGTACCATCAACCACTGTTGCTGTTGTGCCAACCACTCAACCTCCTTTTGTCAGTGCACCATCAAGCAGCATCCGCAGTACATCGTCAGCTGGAGTCCCTGTTGCCCCAACTTCTCAACCTCCTATTGTTAGTGTACCATCAAGCAGCATCCCCAGTACATCATCAGCTAGTGTCCCTGTTGCCGTGACTTCTCAACCTCAAATTGTTAGTACACCATCAAGAAGCATCCCCAGTTCATCGTCAGCTGGTGTCCCTGTTGCCCTGACTTCTCAACCTCCTATTGTTCGTGCACCAACAAGCAGCATCCCCAGTACATCGTCAGCTGGTGTCCCTGTTGCCCCCACCACTCAACCTCCACTGGTTAGTGCATCATCAAGCAGCATCCCCAGTACGTGCTCAGCTGGTGTGCCTGTTGTCCAGACCACTCAACCTGCTCTTATCGGTGCATCATCAAGCAGCGTCTCCAGTGCAAACTCAACTAGTGTCCCAAACACTGTACTAATTGGTCAGCTTACTGGAACAAGTTACCCTGGCCTTCCAGACATAGTGCAGTGGATTTTTCCTGTGAACTTTAGCCAATCAACACTAGGTGGAAGAAGTGGCAGCAATGCATGCACTTTTATAGCATTGTGCTTTGGACGCCTTTACAGCCACCACAAATTTCCAGCACCCCAGGGCTACATGTTATCTGAAGACTGGATGTTGGCATTACATGAGGCCATGACAAAAGGTAACGAAATTCATGATGAATTGTTTGAGAATGAGGCAATAGATGTTGCGGTGGAAGATGCCGTGGATATGGCTGGCACAGAATGCGGGGTGCAGTCTTTAGGACAGAACTATGATTTGTTTGGCTTTGATTGCCAGAATCAGCTCGAGGAAGTTTTTGAATCACTGACCTCACCACCAGTTTTGCACCCTAAATGCAGTGTTGTGGTCACTGGTAGGAAAAGTGTGTTGTTTATTGTCAATGCAGATGGCTCTAGTATGATTGTGGACTCACACAGACATGGCAATGCAGGAGCTTTCATTGCCTATTGTGCTCCAGGAAAATCAGGGACTTTGGCGAAATGGCTGGTTGCAATACTTCGGATTTATTGGCAGCTAGACCTAAGATTCTGTTCTGTTGTTCCTGTGTACTATACTTCTTTTTGAAAACTACTGTATGTCAAGAGATCACAAGGTGATTAGTTGTATATTTTAGGCTGTGTTTCAAGTATAAGCTTCCAATTCAGGGGAGTCTGAAAGAGACAATTCAGGGTTTTCCACTCTTCCAGAAATTGAAAGTTATAGTATGTGATAATATTCCTGTATGACTAAATGATCGATCCAGTTTTGTCATATTTGGCTATTTGTTCTTTCCCTTGTAATTTGGTCATTTCTTGTATACATCATGAGATTTAGGAAGTCCTAAGCAACAAAACCTTTAAGAGGTTATGTTGAGTGAATGTGGGGTTTATTTTTCTCAGAACACATCTCCCAGGGTTTTGGGTAGGGATAGTGAACTCCTAGAGCCCTAATGGTGATCAACACCAAATTTCTCCTCACAATCTAGGCATTGTAATTCATACAGCTCATGAGAATTAGGGATATGATGAAAAATGTGAATGTACTGACATTTCAACACCTCCCAACTAGCACTATAAGAAATGTATGAAGATTGTTAAGGAGAATTTGTATGTTGACATTGAGCCTCAAGGGTTAACACCAACAAGTAGATCACAGTTATTATACCACAGCATCACAAACTTTTTTCACATACCCTTGTGAACCAGCAATACTCTGTTTTGTTCATGATGGCATGAGGAAAATCTCTTGTGTGCCCAAGAAATGGATTGAAGACACAACCATTATAGCTGAATATGATTTTGGTTTTGCTAAAGAGTACATTGATAAGCTGTACAACAGCAATATTTTTACATGTGTAAATTTATTTTTACTCTTGAAGAAACATACATTTTTGCAGTTTTCGTATATTGTATACAGCTCTTATTTGGCTACAGATTGTGTATGATTGAAAAACATATGACTGCTATTTTATTGACAAAACCAATTGACTAATTCTAAGAATGCTATGCTGAGATTAAAAAAAACCAATGGTAACAATGTTATTTCTATTTTGCATTTACAAAATATTCTGGTTTCTGTGTGGTTATTTGTGGCTATGTCAATTCAATAAAAACCGAAAGTCATTATTTTCACATTGTTTATTCCCTGGCATAGTAGACAAGGCATATCTGCAAGTTGGATTTGAGACTTCACGACAAAATCTGTTTGAACAAAGAAATTGTACCTTCAGGAAATAAAACTGTTTATTGGTGTAGTGATAAGTGTTATTTGTAGTTTATTTGTCTACTGAAATGAGAGTGATTACTCCTTTTGGTACATGTGAATGAAAAAAAAATCAATATCTGAAGGAGGGGTGGGAGATGAAAAAAAGAACAAAAATAAAGAGATCGTGCACAATGAAGAAGCGAGGAAATACCTTTCATTTTGACAAAAAGATAACATATCCCTTTTTACCTGGGCGTGTTTTACCCATTCCAGGTCACGTGATATTACTCCTGAGAGTTGGTTCTTACAAATTTATGCAAATTTTCTAGAGAAATAAAGGAAAAATTCAATATAGAACATAATTTCGGTTAACAAACATGCCCAGGTGAAAAGGGCTACTTGGTTGTACCAAGAAAAAAAAAACCACCTCCCCTCCCCTCTGCCCATAATACTTGAACACCAGTGTGTTTGCATGACACAACAGTACAAACTATAACTCGAGGTCCCTGATCATATATGCCAGGACAAAACGAATTTGGTTATAAGAAAAAGACTCGCCCAATTCATCTCTTATCGTTCTCAATTTAGAGTCCGTGTTCGTCGTAATGACTGTCATGACTCCTTCAAATATGTCTCGTGTTACTCCAAGCAGATTTGCCATCCTGCCATGGTCGAGGGGAGCTCCAGCGGCTAAGGCATCAATAGTGTAAACTTCGGCCCTGGATTGTTGAACACGCAGACTTGATGCGATCTCCTTGTAGTCACGGCCATTTTTCAGGAGTCCAAATGCTTGCATCTTTCCAGTAGATGGCTGGTTTTTGCCGTACATACGCATTAGACGACGCGTTTCCTACGATATGAAAACACGAGGGAAAATTTTGAGTCAGTATTGTAATGTGACAGTAAGATTTAGGCTTCAAATGAACTTACAAGTATTTGTGGTGGTTACTACAATCATACACTGCTTGTTGGAAAAACTAAGCCGCGTACACACATCACACGATTCATGGAGACACGATAAATGTTAGTATAAATATACCGCGTTTAGAGTGTTCAACCTCTTTGCGCTTCGCTCCTCGTGAGACGACTGCTCGAGTGGACGCTTTCTAACGTAGGGAAAGCAAAACATATTTCAAAAATTTTACCCTCCTTTTTCCATTCTAACAGAAGTGGCAGTTATATGCTTACCGATCAGCCATGTCTTCCGTATCGCAAAAACTATGGATCGTGAACGCTGAAACGTCGGGAGTGAAAGTCAAACGCAGGTGTTTCCAAGCCAGAACTTCCACGTGTGGCATCCCGCGGTTCGAGGATCGTCTTTCAATTAGGTGGGAAAACCTGGCTAAAAAAGGTATCGTTTTACCAGATCAATTGAAGAAGCGACCTTTCGAAGGTATTTTGAGATGGTTCCGCACATTCAATTTCCACAGAAATCCGTTTGACAGCAAAGGATACATAACACTGTAACATACCACAGTTTTGAACAGCAACTCTCTGTAATTACCCAGCATTTTACGAATATAATTTGAATTTCGCGCTAAATTACCTTTCAACCAATGAACAAATCATCACTAATTGGATCAGCCTGGATACTCAAACGGTTCCCGCTGCACCCGGCCTATTGTTCTCGCGGTAGTTCTTACGCGAACCATTACTTAATAAAGGACGTCTGTCTGCCTACTTAAGCTGCTTAACTCAGAAGCACATGGTCTATCTTCACTTAAAATAATCGCTAATTTTGAATCCAATATTTAAAAATCATCATTTGCCTTCAACTTACCTCAGCCTAAAGGGTAGCTGATCCACGTTTTGCCGCTCTGATTCTTCATTTCAAGCTCAAAAGACCCAAACATTTCAAGCCACGAACTGAACACAAAAAATCGCGCCGAAAGCGAACAAAAACGGTCACTATCTGAGCCCGCAGTGGTCTAGCTGCTGACCAAACAACCCAATTTGTTTCCAGGCTCCTCAGAATTGTGTTGTGAATTTCAAGATGGCGGTTGCTCTAATGGGCCACGCTATCAACAAACTCCGCTTTCTTTCCGATTTTAAAGCTAACATAATGCAAGAAAAGGATCAAAAATCATTTTTTGACTTATACAGTGGCTCTAAAGAAATTGACTTCTTGGAGAAGTTTGGAATCGGGCCTGTTATTCCGAAAAAGGTGTTATGCACTGTATCATTGCATTGACCACATCAAAAGTTACACATGTTGTCTCCCATTGCAAACTTACGCAGATAATCAACAGGTAAGGCAAATTTGGGCAATTCAGTGTTATCTGCTATTAGGAGGGGCTCTTTCATATGAAACTTGTTTTATGGAACTTGTTGTTTTCCTAACATTTGGATTGATGTCCCAGCATTCATGCCAGGCTGTAAATCTGATTCCTGCTACCTACAGAAAGCCAAAGTTTGTTCCAAGCTGTGGTCTTTGGTGCTGCAATGAATCCTTCGGAAAAACTGTCTCAGTCCTCCTGAGTCAGTTATCTCAACCGCTCACAACTGCAGTAGGCGAAAAACGTCAGGTCTGGTTTTTAGATGCTTGAGAAACACTAGTCCTGGAAGCACTACCTTGGACAATATACACCTATCGCATGGACACTGAATTTATATTTATTAATTTGGAGGAAAAGGCTATTTTCCTTGGAAAGGAAAGAACCTTGTACATTTGCAGCCTACAGTAATTCTTACTCAGGGGTCTTTATTTATCAGTCTTGTTTGGGCTTAATAAGGTTTCTTAGTTTTACTGAACATTAACATCTGGAGTGACATTAGTTTAAACGAAGCTACCTGGTAAGAATCCAAAATTAGTATCTCATTTATGTCCATGTAGTTTTACTCTAGTGTCTAGGTTTGGTACTTTCCTGTTTTTTTTTCCTTTCTTTTTTTTTTATGAAGGGGTCCTGATCGTCTACAATAGTTCAAATATGTTTCATGGGAATTTCATGGCCTATTAAAATTTTCATGGGCCACGAATACACACCAGGCTGTTAAGTGTCTAGGTTTGGAATTTTCATGTTTTTTTTCCTTTCTTTCTTTTTTCTCTTTTTTATGAAGAGTGATGATTTATACAATGCTTCAAATACTTTCCATGGGAATTTCATGGCCTATTACAATTTTCATGGGCCACAAAATACACACTGGGCTGTTAGTGTCTAGGTTTGGTATTTTCACAATTTTTTTTATGAAGGGGTACTGATCGTATACAATGCTGAAAATATGTTTCATGGGAATTTCATGGCCTGCTAGAATTTTCATGGGCCATGAAATATGCACTAGGCTGTTAGTGGCTTTCATGGGTCATGAAAACTATAAGTTTGAGACAATTGAGAATTTCATGGCCCATGAAAATCAAGTTTCAAACGTTTACAAAGTTTTCATGGGCCATGAAAGTCAGCCTTTCAAAATTTCATGGGAATTTCATGACTTAAGTAAACACCATGAAATCTGAAATCTTTGATTTCATGGCCATGAAAAGTGCGTTCATGGGTTTTTCAAGGTATTTTCATGGGATTTTCACGAAAAAGATATTAATAGTGAATGGTGCTCAATTTAGAAACATTTTTTCAAAAATATTTTCTATTTTCTTTTTCCCCTCAATATAAACGAATATTCCTTGCAGATTACAATAATTTTTCTTGTTTTTCGATCCAGAGCTCCTCTATACAGTCTAAACGTGACATCAATGCATGCCAGACTGCGGCCTCAAAATCCTTTGAGAGACATTGAGACAACATGTTTATTGTTGCAGAAAGCCATCTCATGTTACAAAAGTTATCTCAACCTTTGTCAACCGTTAGTTTACACAACCTAAAGTGGGAACATTTCTGGTAGAGTTGCGTCTCATTTTCGAGATGGTTATGGAAATATTCCTTTGCTTTTACCTGAACACTGATAAGCTATTCCAGCAAGTTTGTCAATTTGTATAAGCAGTGATTCCTCATTGTGATTGTGGAAGCAGGAGTCAGGAAGAGTGCTGTTTTTGTCTGTTGCCTGAGATCAGTGATTTGGGATGTTCTCCAGTCTGTTGATCAAGTAGATCGGTGGCCTGCAGGAACGCAATGTTCATCTATAATTATAGATTTTCAAAGAAAAGAAGCAAGAGACAGATTGAGGTGAGCAACTTTCAACGTGTGTTGCCTCGCGGTACTAAGCCGAAAGCGACATAAGACAAAGACAAACAGTTACGCATCCAATTCAGTTCTGTAACTAATGGCACATTCCTTGGTGATTGTATTCTTTTTTTGCAGTTCACTGGATTGTAACCAGTGTTGAAATTTGCCTTGTGAACATTAAGCAGAATGTACAGTGACTAGAATTTGTATCTCATCTGTGAACAAACTTGTAAATATTTTAATTTCGTTATGTTCACGTCCTCAGCAGACTAAATTTTAAACAGTTGGTTAGGTTATAATTTGCCTGTAACCCGTGAAAATATTAAAGACATAGCTTTTTCCAAGGCATATGTACTGGTGTTTCATTGTGACTGTGAGTTTGATTGTTGTTGGCGTACAAAAATGCGTGTGGCACTCTGATAGGTTCCATGTTGTATTGCGTGCTTCGTACAGAAGATCTGTTCAAGATTCTCTTTCTTTGGCTTTGTTGTGTACCATATTAATGTCTACATATTTCAAGCTTAAGATTATTTCAGGCCTTATTCAGGCCTTTTTCAGGCCTTAACATTTATCTATTGATATCAAAGTGTAATTCAATCGACCCACGAATCCTATAGCAATTAAGGCCTGATTATGGCCTCATTCAGGCCTGGATGTTTCCACTGATTTCGTGCCTAAAATTTTTAAGGCTTCGAAGCCTTAAGAATTTCAGTTATTTAAGGCTTGATTTTAAGGTTACTGTGAGGTTCCCTTAGCCTAAATTCAGGCTTCATTTTTAAGGCTCTTTTCAGGCCTGATCTGGCTTTAATTCAGGTTTCAAAAGTCAGGCCTTATTTAGTCTCGCGTAAGGCCTGAAAATTTTGTACGGCCCAGCTCCACTGATGACAGTGATGAAAAGGCTGGAGAGAAAAGCATTTGTGGAGAAGAGGGCAGTGAAGACGGTGACCATTCCTTTGAGGCTTCACAAAGCAAAACAAATGGATCCCGTGGGAAGGGAAAGAAGAGTTCTGAACATAATGTAACCCAGAGATCACAGATGATAGTAATTCTGATGCCTTTGAGGATGAACCTCAGTTACCTGGTAATCTAGAAAAATCATTCAAAACATTACTATATTTTGCTTTTCATTCTTATGCCACCATTACTCTTATATCACCCACTAATTGCTTGGGTAAATTTATGGAATACCAGCGTTAAGTTAGAGTAAACAGCCCATCTTGTCACTTTGGAAAAAGGAAAATAATATTAGTACTCTACAGTTCTTGTGATAATTCTTTGAACATTTATGCTAATCTTTAATTTGTTTTGCAAGTTCTCTACATGTATCAAAATGCAAACGTTCACTACATTGTAAATATTCACTCTAGTTGTCAAAACTAATACTTTGCAGGTGGTGCAACAACAGTCCCCCTGAGCACGGCAGAGACAATACTGTTAGCCTTCTTTAAGAAGGGGTACACCAAAGAAATCACAAGAGCAGAACATCTTAATCCTTTGTGCCGGGAAATGAGAATCAAACATTTCACAATAAAGGGCAAGAGTGAGCTGATTATGATCCTTGCAAAAGAACTACTCTGTAAAAAACGAGTAATATTGAAAAAGGATGCCGATTTTTACTGCCTACATGGGAAAGTATTTCCGTAAGATGAGTTTGTACTGTCTCTGGGACAGTGTACATTGTATACACAGGGACACTGAGTTTGTAACCTTTCGTAAACATTCAGTTTTTTTGGCTAAATAGGTATTAGTTTTTACAGTGCTTTTCATTACAACACAAAACATATTCATTAATTTATGGTACTGACTGTGGTAAAACTGCAAAGTTGAATACCAATCTGCCTAACACTTGTAGAAAGGAAGTTAAAAAACATTTTCACATTTTACAAAGAAATGCATGCCCGATGGCAACCTCGTGCAAGTTAGCATACATTTGATTTCTTTTCTAAAAAATGTGTACTAGGGAATTTGTGTTTTAATTTTCTGCTAGTTTAGTGGTACCATGCTGGATAAAAAATGTAGACTTTTCACCTAGTACGTAGGCAATTTCCTCCAGGTCCTTTCTCACATTGTACAAATCCTCTGCAACACAAATACAGCTTGACTCGCAGATAAGTTCTAGCACTTTATCGATAAGAATTCCTTGAAATTCTACCAAGGGAATTGGCCAGGTATCGAACGAGACCTTTCATCCGTCAAAATGAATGCATAACAGCTCTGTTTGAAACCACACTCGCATTTTCCCCATCATGCTTAAAGTAAAGACAGGCGAAAAAACGGGTGAGAAAACCAAGCAGTGTAGGCCCTGGGAAGTAGGCCCTGATCCCTACCTAAGCGCAAGCGTACTGATAAGCAGTGGCTGCTTGCACGAGGAATGAAATGAAAATGTGTAGGGTGTCTTTTCTACTGTTTACAACCGTTCTTTGGGAATGCCTTAAACATCTTCATGTCGATGATTAATGCCTTTAACATTCTCATGTCGATGTGATGCAAGAGCATATCTACATGCGCACTGCTATTGCTCTGTTTACAACTGTTTCCCCTTGTGAAGCTTTATTGAGTACCCCCTCCCCGCCCTAGAATTTCCCCTACATGTACAACTCTCATCTTTTGCCAGAAGAAGACAAAACCACAAATTGATTATTTTTTGCTGCATTTTGATGTAGATAGTACTAGATGGACTAATCATTTTTAGCTATGGACCCCATCCAAATACACACGGGGGGGGGGGGGGAGGCACAATGTGCCCTTGGGGGAGGGGTTTGGCCATTTTGTTAAAAGTGCCGGCATTGTGGAGAACATGGTGGTCTAGACTACCAGTATGTGGGTCTTTCTTTCAAGGTTAAAAGATGGTACGGGAATCCTGAAAAATGCAGTGATGTTCTTGATCAATGAAGGGAAAAGGACCCCTAGTTCTACAATTATGAAAAGGGACAAACTCAAGGTTGGCCTATCAAAAAAGAACTATGGGATGGTGTTCGCTTCTCTCAGTACTCTTGGTTTTTTGACAAGAAGTAGACCCGTGTAAAATACCTCCATGGAATTCCATGGAGTATTAGGACATGGATTTCCATGGAATTCCATGGAGTATTTTCCAGGGAACTAGCTTTCCATGGAGTTCCATGGAATTCCATGGAAAAAGAGTACCAGGACGAGTTTCATTGAAGGTGACCCAGAGTCCGTCTAAGGAGAAATGTTTAGAAACGGACAGATCAGATTACCATTCAGTTTTTATAAAATAAAATACAGATTTAATTGCTAGAAGAAATCATTAACTTTTCAATATTTACAGTAACACAGTGCTAGTAAGAGAAGGATTCTTAAATATGTTATGACTTTGTGCTATAATTGTAATATACATTACAATAATTATTGAAGTAAAATGAAAATTGGCTTCTAACATAAACAACACAGTTCACTGGTGAAGCGACAAACTGAACAATTCCGTAATGCTACTTAAAACGGTATTCCTTTGAAACATTCTCACTAATTGCACGTAAGCTTATTTACACAGTAGAACTAGAGACACTAGACACATTGGACAGAGAAAAATATTTTCACTAACGAATGTTGCATTAATTTTCAAATTGCATGTTAATACTACAGACAAGTTTTCAATTATACTCCCTAGCTGTATATTGAAAAAAAATGTTAAAAAAGCAAAAAATGATTCCGGCGTACCTCATGACAGACAACTCTTTCAATAACATTACCCCGCTTAAACACGGTTTGCAGATCAAAAGGTTACGAAATCACTGGAGTACACTGTAGGCTATTGACTCTTTTCTGTTACTTTTGAGGCGATTAAAATTTCGATTGTGTTTAGTTGAGAAACTCTCATTCGTTTATATTACTGAGGGTAAATTGTAACTCTTAAAAAGTCCACATTTCCACTTGAACTGTTGAATCGAACTGCTGTTGCTCCACGGTCCCACGGCAGTTGCTCACAACCTCGATTTCATCGGTTCATTATGATCCAAAAATCCACGTGCAAGGCTCAAAACATTTCTAGGCACATAAACTAACCTTAAAGCTACAATTATCCAATTCTGTTTCAATCTGAAAGACGCATTTTCATCCTCAAACCATACACAGATGCTCTCTACGCAACTGTTGCAACCGTCACTTCAAAATGGCGCCTGTGTTGATGATACAGAGGTCACATGACTCAAGTGACAACTGCTGACCACTGAATGCAGGCACTTTGTTTTGGGCGCTCGGATATCACATTTAATTGTTGAATGACATGGTTATGCTCATGATTAAAATATAATATACAATTATTTTGCTATTCGGAGTGACTGTAGAGGTAAAGTTAGGTATGTATTTTGCTATTTATTAATTTATATTGCTAGCTGACAGAATCCCATTCAAGCAGTCAGTTATTTCCCAAATTGGACAGCTTGTAGTTCTGTGCAAAATATAATTAATTGATACAGTAATTTAAAAATCCTCCGACTGCCAAAAAGGTCACTCGGTCTCCGATCTTGCCAGTTTGACTGTCCTCAGAAGTCACTGATAGGCAGCTGTACCATCAATATATGTCCTCGCACATGAAAGATACACTGTTGTCATTTTGAGTAATTATTAGTGGGGATAACTCACTCTTTTATTTACAAACTATTATGTGTCACATAATGAAATTCAGTAAGCTTCCATGGAACTCCACTAATATTCCATGAGACTTCAATGGACTCCATGGGTTTCCATGGAGCTTCCAATTGGAACTCCACGAAAGTCCTTGTGGTTTCCATGGAACCCCATGGAACTCCATGGAGCTTCCATGAAACTCCATGGAATTCCATGGAGCTTCAATTCCATGGAGCTTCCATGGCACTCCATGGGGCTTCCATAGAATTCCATGGAATTCCATGAAACTCCATGGAATCCCATGGAGTTCCATGGAATTCCATGGAGTTATTTTACACGGGGAGTCCTTGCTACCCACCACTTGTCCACAATGCAGAGAGTTTGGGACAACTTCAGTTATTTCAGCTTAACATATGTCTTCCCTTGATTTTCTTGAAAATGACACCATTGACACTGTTTGCCGTAACTGTAGAACTTTGTTCTACCATGTCCCTAAATATGTCAATGGAGATCCCAGAAATATTGGGTACATTGCACACTGGGATGGGGTTAGTCCCTTTGGTACGTCTGGTGGTCATAGTACAGGTGCTATTGATGTCAACATAGGAAACGTGCAAGAACAAAAAGAATCATGCCAATCAAGGTTTTGTGGTAGGATTTGTACGCTGTTTCAAAACACAAGATGAACTCCAGAGTTTCTGGATCCTTCACTTATCCCATTGATTAATGGAACTGTAGACCGTTTCATCTATGGAATTGAAGTGGAGTACTGTTCTAACTTCCCTGAATTTGGTATACAGAATGGACCACCAATTATATGCCATCTTATCTTTCTTTGGACAGGAAAGAAAAGCATGCCATCGATGTCATATTTGTGGTGTACCTTTGGAGCCTGGATCACCTCATTATCATTATGGGAACTGTAGATATCATGCAAGGTACAACACAGGAGACTTTTGTCTGATTGGTTGATTATTTAACTAATACCTAGATTCCTGTAACGTGCGCACCACAGAGAAAGATAAACAAAAATTGCGGCTGAAGGGACAATTTGTAGTTGTCTTTGCTCGATCACTTGTTCTCGAGTTTTCAGGCATTACCCATGTTTTCAGAATGGCGGAAAAAATTGGCAGAGAGTGTTTTAATGGTGGGGAAAACAGGTTTTTGCACAGGTTTTCGCCTATAAGAGGGGGCGAATTTCTCACCTGAGCTTCTAAAACTTAGGCTTATTTGTTTAGTTTTTAAGCTAATGCTTTGTTCTACAACAAATGCATTGTGTGCAGGACAACCCGGTGGAAAAGCAGGTTAGCTAGGTTAAGTGACAATGAAGTAGCTCGCAGGCGTTGCTACAACAAAGCGAAGAGAGATGTGGAGGGCTAAAGTCAAACCACACTGGAGTATGCTGCTGAAGCGGGTAAGCCTAATTTCCATTCTTACATATTTTTCAGCTTATTAATTTGGAATTTATGCTGAATTTCATCTTTGTGTTTGCTTTTCGACATTAAAATTTTCTTTTCTACTTTGTTGTTTTAAAAAAAGTGGTCGGCAGCTGGCAACTAGAGGAAGTGTTGTCGACGGTACCAGCTGAGAGTGGAAAAATGTTTCTTGAAGTTACCGATAGGTTTTTCTTTTCGTTTTTCAGTAAATTTTCGTTTGTTTGGAATTTTAGAGGCAGGGAAAATATTATATTATTAAATATTATTATCGTTTTTCTATAATAATTTCATCACTTTCCATCATCCATATATCCAATAGCCACTGATAATTCCTTTTCTTTTATAAACCTTTTCCCTTCAGGTGCAAAGTTTGAGGAGGAAGTTAGGAGGCTGCAAGAGGCCCTTCAAACGTACTGTGGCAAAAACAAGAACACTCCGATTTATGACCCTGCCGATTTTTTTTTAAGTTTTGTTCCCTGTATGCTGCAGCAAATCTGTTTAATTTTATTTTGCCCTGTATAACCTTCTCCCACCATTCTGAAGATAGACTTTTGTCGAATTGTTGTTATTTTATATCAATGATGTTTTGGTTTGTCTCCAAAATGTAATTTTTTCCAAGAGGACAATGGGTTATTTCTTCAATTTTGCAACTTGACTCAGACTGGTATTGAGACAGCGCCAGCTGGGTACAAGCCGCTCAAGTAAAATAATATCCAGGAATCCTGCTACCATTGGAAAGGAAAACGTTATTTTTGTCAACGAAGCAGCTAGGGAAGCTATGGAGAGGAAGCAGGCGATCTTGATGATGATAGATGACTACCACAACGTACACACCATCAGAAGACCACAAGACCAGAACACTACCACCCAAGTGGACCACATGTGCACCATCATCGTCAAGATCGTCGAAAAAGCACCAGCCAGTCCTTTTACTTCTTTACATTCAATCCATAATCCTAGTGGCATTGATGTTAATGTTCTTGTGACTAACTTACGCTCTAATCAGGTTTTTTTGGTCAAGTAAGTTCTCGTTCTTTTGCTTCATCAATGCCAGAGTTAACCTGTCCATCATTTGATCCAGTCATGAGTAGACACCAGATGGAACGCCATGACTCCAGGCTCAAGAATCTCGTTCTTTGGGTTCCTTTTATGATGTTTATTTCATGGATTTTGTTAAGTTGCCGATAAAATGACTGGCGTCGCCAATTCTTTCCAAGGCAAATAGTCTAGCAGAAAGCCAGTCAAGCAACCACTGCAAGCAATGTTCCCCTCCTCTGACACCCACTCAGCTCAGTCATTCCCACTCTAGGGCTGCTCCATCTGAACCTTAATGCTGATGAGGATATTGTTTTAGCTTACATACCCTTCATGAGACTTGTTTACGAGTCCATTTTTCCAGGTAAGAAACTGGCAGACACGCCAAAGCCTTGGAGGAACCAGTTTCTTCTCCAACTAGTTTATGGTGGGTGGACCCTGATCAGGACTGTGGTAAAATCTTTTTTCCCAGTTTAAGGATGTTCAGTATTGTCTTTTGTTAAACATTTAGGATAATTACATTCCTTTGGCACTTTGCAGTTACAGCATTTTGTTTAAGTTGAACCACGTTGATGACTATTTCTGTTCATTTTTCACGCTTTTTTTGTTTTTTTGTTTTCACAGAAAAAAACTACAACAAAGCCCCCTTGTTCTGGCTGAGTAACATTTTATTTAGGAAAACAAATGGCTGCAAAGATGTTTGTGATTTCTATTCAGGTATTCTTAATGTCCCTTGCATCAGGAGCCCGGTGAAAAACCCGGCAGGCCTGGCAAAGCTTGGCCAGGCTGGGCTTTCTGGGTTTTTGGCCAAGCTTACCAGGAAAATGCGGCCTGGTAAAGCCTGGCAAGCCTGGCCACGGCCAAGTTTTCTTGGCAACCTTGGCCACAAAAGTCTGGCTTTCTGGGCCATGTTAGTTCCAAGGCCAGACTTTCTCGGCAGCCTTGGCCCCCCCCCCCCCCCCAAAAAAAAAAAAACTCGGTTTTCCTGGTCACTAAGATGTTAGCCAGGCTTTCTTGGATTTTCTGGCATTGAAAAGTAGTCGTGAGAAGCCCAGCACTTTTCTCATGGAGTGAACGTTATTGGTTGTTTTTGCTAGTCCTGTCATAAGATCGAGACATCAAAGAAACTCCACTAGAGGTCACTACTAGATGATTTATTTTTAGCATTTTAAATGTCTCTGAAGTTACAATTAAAACTGATTGACTTCAGCCAGTCATATATTAAACTGATTCACAAACGAGGTGACTGACTTCACCTTAAAAGATCTGGAACTGAGAAATTTTTAATCGCCTTGAATGCGGCTGTAAGCTTAAAATTCCTACAATAAAAGTGCTTTTAAAAACAGTGTGTCCAGTCATGCATTGCATCTTGAGGTATAAACAGCTATCAAACACAGCATTGAACAGATTGAGCAAGAATTATGCTGTAACGATATTTCTTTTTCTGCTTGAAACTTGTGAGACACTATATAAAGATAAATAGATCAAAATCCTGTACTCAAAAAAAGCAGTTTACCTGTTGATTGTCTGCATAAGTTTGCAATGGGAGACAACACGTGTTACTTCTGATGTGGTCAATGCAATGTCACAATGCATAACACCTTTTTCAGAATAACAGGCCCGATTCCAAACTTCTCCAAGAAGTCAATTTCTTTTGAGCCACTGTATAAGTCAAAAAATGATTTTTGATCCTTTTCTTGCATTGTTAGCTTTTAAAATCGGAAAGAAAGCGGAGTTTGTTGATAATGTGGCCCATTAGAGCAACCGCCATCTTGAAATTCACAACACATTTCTGAGGAGCCTGGAAACCAGGAGGGAGTGATGAACTCACTGCTCGGCTGGTTTGAGGTGTCTGGCCATCGTGACGTCACGACGTGAAAAGCGTGCGAGTTTGTCGAGTCTTCAAAAATGGCGCTGGCAAACTGATGTTAGAGTTTGGGCTACAAGCGTATTTTTTGTGCTATTAACCTTTCAGCTAAGCTTGGTTTCTTGGGTAAATTTATGGAATTTTAGTCATCCTTCTTTCCGAGTAAGTGGCTCTTGGTCCTAACGTTAAAATCACAAATAATGTTTTAAGAGTCATGTTTACTCTCCGTGATCGAAGAATTATGCGGGAAAATTGGTATTGTCCGCTTCCGAAAAAGTGTGTTTATTTCATTTATATACCACAGGGAAACTTGAAGCTTGGCTACGGACTATCCTATAGTTTAACAAACGTACCCAAGTTCAAACAAGTGGTATAGTATTTACCTAAAAAATGATCATCCGTTTGTTTACCTGAGTATAATAGAAGGCAAACCTAGAAGAGAATGTTTAGCACTTAAACATTAACTTTTCTTACAGTATTTGCTTCCAACCTTCTGTATAAGGGAAGACTAGTGATATTTAATTGCTAGGGAAAGAGTAATCGAACTTAGTAAATTTTTGCCACCTCATTTAACCCGTGTAAACTACACTTTGGCAGAACAACATAAAAATCTGAATCAGCTCACAAATTATGCGGACGCCCGAAGAAACAAGTTTTTGCTAATCTGGTTCTGTCCTTTTTTATGAAAACTGATATATTTGAGTACCATCTGGATCAGTGATTCAGTGATTTATTGTCAATGCCTCCAGTTTCCTCTAGATTTGCTGTCGAGGTTGCACGATGTTTTAGAAAGAGTCTGACCGTTTACTTGATCCACAACTGACGATCAAGATGACTGTTCCGCAAATAAATTGAATTGGTCCCGTCATTTGATTTGCAAAGATTAATTAATTTTGAAACAGTCAAACAGAGGACCACTCCAGTAAAGAGAGAGCCTTGTTAACCCTTAACAAAATTCAGTAACCTGAGAAAGTTGGCTATTTTGATAGGCTGTGCTTTTTCATAATAACTCAATAAGAGTACAATCGGTCATCAGCACAAATTTGACCGGAAGCCGGCGTGTCAGCTGTTTTGCTTTGCAGCCAGCAAATGTTGTCGTCTTTGTCGTTTTTTACTAGATAGTTTAGCAAAGTAAGGAATTGCTGTGGCCCATTATTAACTTTGAAGCAAGCACAGGAATTCACAGTAAACGTTTCTTTGCATTGGAGTAGTCTTCTCCACATTTTAACGATGTTCAAAGCCACTGATCATTTTAATGAAATTATTACGAAAATTTATTTTCCTAAAATTGGAAAGAGTTTATACATATAAAAGTTGTTTTTGTCTCCAAGCGACACATCTTAGGGTTTGTGAGGTACAGCTTCTGAAAGGTGATCTTGATCATGATTTCAATCAATTGACCAAAGTGTTCGTGAATTTTTTTGAGCCGTATCGCCAATTTGTTATTTTGCTTTGAGGACCAAATTGCATTAAGAATACTTTTTATGTTACAGTATGCAGTATACCTTTTGTTCTTTCATCGTTTTGATCTGTTCTTTTTGAGAAACTGGACTGTAAACATTTGTAAGAAAGCCATTTGTTAACTTTCCCGACACCTCAGATTTTCGTTCGCCAATACCGGCACTAGTGCCCAGGCCTAAGTTCATCACTCCCTCCTGCTGGAAACAAATTGGGTTGTTTCAGTCAGCAGCTAGACCACTGCGGGCTCAGATAGTGACCGTTTTTTCCGGTTTCGGCGCGATTTTTTTTGTTCAGTTCGTGGCTTGAAATGTTTGCCTCTTTTGAGCTTGAAATGAAGAATCAGAGCAGCACAACGTGGACCAGCTACCCTTTAGGCTGAGGTAAGTTGAAGGCAAATCATAATTTTGAAAGATTGGATTCAAAATTAATGATTATTTTAAGTAAAAATCGTCCATGTGCTTCTGAGTTAAGCAGCTTAAATGTTTGCAAATGTTTGAGGGTCTGAAGCAGGCAGACTGGCGTCCTTTATTAAAGCTTGAGCTTAAATCTGAATACTTTGTTTCTACCAGGCTTGTGTAGATTTTTTCAAAGTAACTAAGAATGACAGAGGATTTGAGGCCCTGTTTAAATGCTCAAAGGATCTCCTAAATTGTGAAATGTCTGGGGTAAAAAATTATGAAACTTGAGCTTACAGCTTGTGGACTGTTATATTAGTAAGCTTATAATTTAACAGAATATAGCTCTTTAAGCATGTTTTAAATGCAGCATCATTCAGATAAGCTGGTTTTGACCATTCATTTATGTTTTGTCGTAGATATTGACTGTATTCAACACATTTTTCACTGACTTCAGCTTAGGGAGACTGACACTCAAACAGCAGAGCAATATCAAGTCACCAATGCTGGTTCTTTAAATAAGCTAAGTTGCTTAAACATTTTGCATTATTTGACTCATAATTACAGAACACAACGTTCAAATGTACATTTAAGACATTTAAAATAGTGGCCAAGTTTTTCAATGCAATCTAAATAGTTGACATTTGATTGCCCTGGACATTCAGATGAATATAAGCTTGAAAGCTTATAGCTCTGTATTTCCATAACACATTTAAGTTTATGGTGTCAGCAGTTCTTTGTGCAGTAACTAACATAAATTGTCAGTTGTTTTAGTCAGTTGAACCAATCACTGATTGCATTGGTTTGCTAGACAATGTAAAACCTTGTTATTTAACTGAATGGAATTTAAATGTATGGGGTGTTTGTGTTTAAATTCTAATGCTCTCCATGTTTGCCTTTTATATGTTTGGTCAAATGGGGACAAACATTCAATAAATTCAGACACCTTTCATAGCTGCCTAGAAATTAAAACTTAACTTCTTGTTCTAGAAGAATGAAAATAGCAAATTCATGTATATCAGAAAAAAAAAGTCAAACCAATCTTTTTGAGTTTATTATTTTTTTATTCTTGGGCACTATGCCTTTCTGAAAGAGATTCTATTTATTATATCATTATTGTATTATACATTGCATGTAACCATTAATAAGAAGGTGCTGGCCTGTTATAAAATTGTTGTAAATACTGCAACTGAATGAAAACTTTCAATGTTTGACGTGCAATAATGCATAATAAATCATTGTATTAAATGTTATTCTGATAGTGTTTTTAAAATGCCATTCAATTTTATTATTAGTAATATCTGGGCAATTTGCCTGGCAACTTACTAACCTGCCAGTAATTAATTTCCTGGTTACTTTTATTTGTCTGAGTACTGACTAAATTAATTCAGCTGATCTTGGCAGCCACAGTTGTCTTACTTTTGTCACTGGCCAGGCTGGCCTTGGTGTTTTATGCCCGGCCAGTCTGGTCTGTGACCTGGCTCAACAAGGTTTTCAAGCCCAGCTTTGGCCCCGGTCTGCCATGGCCAGCCAGGCCAGGCCAGGCTGGCTGCCTGACCACGGCTTCCCCATTTTTTTGTATCCCTTTGCCAGCCCGGCCAAAGCCTGGCTTGTGGCTGGGCTCACCTCAGCTTTCACACCAGGCTTTGGCCACGGTCTACCCCAGTCTGACCAGGCTCCTGATGCAAGGGTAGTTGAGGAATATTTTGTCGAGTTTCTCCACAGCCTAGCAAGGAAGTCTACAAATCCAGCAGACTCCACTGAGCAACAACGGCAGAAGTTGTTGTCTCCTTTTTCTTCAGAAGAGCAACACGTGACAATGTATCACCTCTCCAGCAGATAGGTCGCACTATTTTGGATGAATGAGAGAACTTCTGTGGTTATCGTCAACTGGAAATTTACCTCAAAAGGGAGTTTAAGCACCCCCTCAAATTTATTAGGGAGTCTCCCCTCTTTCGTAGTCAGCGGAAATGCCATTTTCAATTTTAGTCTGGGAGCAATAGTATTCCCGTGGCAATTTTATGATGATTTCATGCGACTGGTGTAGAAGTGTTGAGGGGGACCTAAGGAACACGTTAAATGTTGTTGGCACTTCTGTAATGCGTGCAGACGGTTTCCACAGGGCATTGAAAAAGTGCCCTCTGCGGCCTAACATGAAAACGAGGCTGAATCATAAAACTGATTGAAACTTGGCCTTTTAGTGGTATTTTGGAATAAACTATTATCTGTTTCGATAGTCTGAGATGTCCACCTGAAAATCTTAACTTATAGGGATAATTATAGAAGCACATGATCATTATCAACATCATCATCATCATCACCTGTGACCAGAAGTCGAGGTTTAACAACATGGATAGCCATTAAAAGCAACTCTTTGAAACAAGATTTTCCTGAGAAACCCTAGTAATCAGAAATAAAAACTATAATTGCTTTAAAAAGTTATTGCTTGAATTGAAATATTGGAGCAGTTAAATTAAGTAGGCATTTATCTTGCATTGTATGCTAATTTAGGTGAACAGCAGATATGATTAAAAAATTAAAGAACTTGGCGCATGCATACATACCCTGCTATACCTAAAGACGTGTTCTTTTCACCATTTACATAAAATATATCAAAACGCAATTTTTAACTTTACGTATTCGACCGTGTGCCATTTGAATTTATGATTAAAAATGGGGTTACCGAGCTCATTTAGGAGAAAACGACCATTTATTTCTTGGAACAGCTCAGCTTTCATAGAAAACCTATCAAGTTCCAATCACACAAATCACACAAAAAATGATACGCAGAAAGGATGGGTAATGCAACTGAATGAAATCACCTTAATTTCCTGTAAACCTAGGAATGACATATCATAAATCAACAAATCATCTAAACTGAAACGATTTTCCATCCAGTGAAGAAAAAGCATATTCACAGCAAGTTTTTCATTTTACTAACCTTTCTACCTGTAGAATCATCCAGAAGTATAAATCTAGTGCTGAGCTCTGCTTTCCCGACAGATACGACTTGCCATCGTCTCTTTCTTCTCCTCCTCCTTCTCCTCCTCGTCATAATGCAAAATATCATTTTTGATTGCCTGTTCACAGTACCAAAACTAACAGGTGGTTATTGCAGGATTTCTGCAGTAAGAATTCCAGTACCCCAGAGTCTCTCCCGATGACCTCCTGCTGACCCTGAAGGTTGCACGAGATTGGTGCACAATACAGGAATATAAAAACCTTTAATTTGAATACTTGAGAATGATTATCCAATCAGGATTTGTAGATTTAACGGATAACTGAAGTATCAACCATTTGTGACTTTGAGCTGGTTTCCTGGAAATTGTAAAGGAATTAATAGCCAGTGTCACTTTAAAACTCTTCAAATAGATTACAAGATGTGACATTTTTGTGTAGTGTGCTTAACTGCGTTTTACACAAGATAAGTGTCCTGTGCTTAAGGGTTAACAAGGACTTAAGGCTCAGGTAACAGGCAGCAACAGTAAAACAGTACTTTTGAATACAAGACCACTTCAGTTCACCTCACTAAAAATGTGTTGGAACTCTTTGTAGAAAGAAGTATATCACAGTAGTCACTGTTATTGTTATTAAATGGAATGCACAAAAAAAAAGTGCCTTTGTGTCCTAT
The DNA here is from genome assembly GCA_964030785.1 of Siderastrea siderea. Classification (NCBI taxonomy): domain Eukaryota; kingdom Metazoa; phylum Cnidaria; class Anthozoa; order Scleractinia; family Rhizangiidae; genus Siderastrea; species Siderastrea siderea. The sequence continues at coordinate 50,478,007 of OZ034966.1, read as the reverse complement.
GACTTAGCGAAATATACTTGTCTCGAGCTTTATAACTACCTTGACAGATGTTCCCTTACTTGTACTTGGGAAGCATTTCCACTTGGGAGTCCTACTTCTTGCATCACACGTTGTTTTTGCTTGTTTTGAAGCATGCACTCACAACTGAAATCTCTGGAGATGATGGTTTTGGGGCAATTGCGACATTCTCAAATGGGATTCAAAGACCCTTTTTTTCTTTTAATTTTTGACGCTGTTTGTTTGTTTGTCTTGAAGTCAGAGGAGACAAAGGGTGCATCCACTTAAAGTAGTTAACAGATGCACAGCTGGTGGGCTCCCCAATCGACATGTTTTTTTCTCTCTTTCCACATCCTTTGAACGCGATATCTGCAGGAGTCACACACCACACGTGGTAGGCTGTTGTCTTCTAGAACTTTTTGATTGCACACATCTTCGAACAGTTAGAAACTCGGCACTGAGGTTTTTCTTCTTATGTTCAAAAGAACAAAATTTCACACATGACAATGGTCAACAATGGGATTTGTGACTTCGAGAAAACTCATACTGTAAAAGAAATCAAATCGACAACACAAAGCAGGACTGCTCCCTGCGTTTTGTTTTTGAATTTGGCGCACAAAGTAAAGACGTGCTGCACGTGTGGCCGCCGGCTGCTCGGCATACTTGTCTAGCCCAGATTGTAGAAAGGCAAAAAATTCAATAAAAGAGGCAACTAACCCCTCTGAAAGAAGAAAGCAATCTAGAAAAAAAACCAAGACGTTTAAATTACGCTACTGTTGCGAAACCTCTGAAAAGACTAGAGCCTTTGTGGCTGGTTTCTGTAAACATGCAAAGCGAAATCCCTTACGTTTTGGGCTTTGCTACTGAAACTTTCCTTCTGGAGTAAAATCTTGTAGAATGGGCGAGACAAACATGGTAGGCAACCAGTCTTTGTGTACCACTCTGTGTTAGAAAACACGAAAAGGCCTCGCAGATCTGCTGCTCACTGATTGGCCAAAAAAATGCAAAAGTTTTCTTGGTCCAATCAGGAGCCAGAATGGGCTTGACCATTAGGAACTACTCTGGAGAAACATTTTCCCCAGGGGGTTCTCGTTTTGCCCTTGACTTTTCTTTGCCCATTCCCACTTTCCCTCGCCCCACTATCTGCCCCTGGTCTCTGAGGATGGAGTGCACACAAAAGATCCCAGCTGCTTGCTTAATACCAGCAAGGAAGACATGCTGGTGTTTTCCATGGATAAACTCGCTTCAGAGCTAGAGAACAGGGCCCCAATGTTACAATCCGTGTTATCAGCTGCCACTGTCAATGGAAGAAGCAGAGCTCAAACTATAACTCTGGCTGCTAGGTTTGGTGCCATTGGGATGGCTGCTGCTATGTGCCTCTGAAACCAATCACGATACACGATTGCAGTGCAGTTCCTGATTACTAATTTCTTATATCATTGAAACAGGCTGTTATGAAATTGTAGCCTGCATTGCAGCCGGTCATTATAAATCGAAGATTTTGCAATCATCAATTTAAACCATAAATATGACTGGTGGTACTTACGTCAAGCATGTCCAAAACCCACCACTATTTCAAGTCTTGCGTGACACTCATGGATATTAAAAACAATAGTTATGTCCTGGCTAAAATATTTATCTACTTACAGGTATATTTTCTGCCGAGTTCTTACTCATATTTAAATTACCATGTGTATTGAGTGTAAAACAAATAATAGTTTGTGTGAAATAATATTGATAGTTTGTAATAGTTTGTGTAAAAAGTTATCTAAATGATAACACGCATTGTGTTTCACAGGCTTCATTAGCAAGACTCAGCACTCTGAAGATCACAACTAACCATACCAACCTGTACAAAAAGCTGGATGAGTTTGGCAAGGACCATGACAAGCCAGTCCATGGAGAAGTTGCCAAGCAAAGCCATTTTTTTGCCCACTGTGCGTGAACATGCATCCACAGAAAATAATGAACAGCGCTTAGAGAAATCAACCAAGACCAAGTGCCCCACCCCAGATTGTGGATGCAAGCCTGTCTTTGACAACCTGGATTATAGCCAGGAGGTCTACTGGATGACAGAAGACCATCAAACCCCCACTAGAATAGGGTGTCTGGTGCGGGGTTAAGGACTGAAACACCATGGTATGGGTTGCTTGAAATGGAGAATGGAAATTGTTTGCCATTTGCACTTGATAGTGCTCAGCAGTGACATGACTATGTTATGCTTCTGGAGAGAATTATAGTAAACAACATCCCACGTCTTAGAGATCTGGCCAATCTGTTAACCAACCACATTCCCCACCAGTACAGCAGTGAGATGAAAAAGAAGTCTGATAAGTAAGTATTGACAATAGTGTGTGATGACAGAGTCTCACGATACCCATTATGGGGTAAAAAGAAATTCCAAGGGGGTGGGAGTGGTGTAGGATTTAAAAAGCGACAAATTTTAAGTCCAGAGGAATAGGAGGCTTCGAACATAAAACACTGCAAGTGAAGGTGTGATCAGCTACACAATAGATACTCAATTTCTCATTTTTTTACGGCTCTCCTTGACTGCACGTAAGGGTAGTACCTAGACTTTTTTTAGCACGGAGCAATGGTGGCGAGGGAAAATATCACCCCTATAGTTTCTCTTCTTTCTGGGAGGGAAAATCAGACTTATAAGGTGCCACAGTTACTTTCAGATCTCTCGGGGACATTATTGCCTTCTTGCATTGTATGACACAAAGTTGAAAAATTATTTTTAAAAAGCCAGCGTCGCAGCTAGCCCACCCACCCTCTCAACCATTAGCAGTGTAGAGTGTCTGGAATACAGGTTAAAAAGAAAAATGATGCATTAATTTAACAGATCTTCTAGGGTATGGTCTACGAGAATAAAAACTATGCAGATGGTTTACTAAGGGTTCTCCAGGAGCTGCATCAATATGTCCCATTTGATGGAGAGGATGATGAATGGCAGCAAGGGGTTGGTGGAGACCAGCGCAGTATGGAGAGGGGAGATAATAGAACTGCTCTCTGGCAAATGGCTTCACCCCCTGGGCTGTCTCTAATATTTCCCCTCAAGTTGCCGGGAATATAATATTAGTATGCAGAGAAACAAACACCTAGGAACTTCTTTAGGTTCCTATGACCTGTAGTAGCAGGGGAAATCCCCAGCCCCCGGCCCTTAGTGACAGCCCTGTATACACAACTGCAACCAATGAAGCAAATGGTGAGCACGACTAAAATCGAAATAACAATTGGGCACTGAATTATAGTTAATTTATCAAAGCGTTTTTCGTAGTCAATGCATTTATTTCAACATACGACATTGACAGCTGAACATTTCTCCAAGTTGGGGGGTTGGCTATAGTGGTGGGGATAAAGAGACTCTTCTCTTAGTAAGCCAAACAGTTTTCATTAAAAGTGGAGGGGAGGATAAAGACCCCTCAGCCCCCTGGCTCTGCCGTCATCATCAAAACAACTCCTAACAAATCCGCTGTAAAATTTAAAGAGAAGGAACCTGAACTGCCCTTACTGGTTGATATTTTGCTACATATACATTTAGCCACACATTTGAAAAGATTGCTATTTCAAAGTTCTCCCAATCCAAATAATTGAAATTTACAATAATCTAAAAAATCTTCTACGAAAGTTATGCTCAACCAGTCATGTCACTGGCATTCTCAACAAAACTACTTGGGTTTCTTGAATCAATAAATTCTTCGGAGGTGTCTAACAGGAAACTAACTCCTTCTAGATCCCGAGTGTCAAGCATCAATAGAAGTGACGAGTCATCCCACACTTGTGCCCAGTCAGGCCTAACAGACTTATCCCGGCATTGTTCTGCACCCCTGATATCAACAGCAGGAAGATCACTTGTGTCGATGTCACCAAAAACTTCAGCAATTACATGCATTACTGCAATGGCATGTTTTCTCCTATCTCCACAACACCCATTACATCCCTTAGGCTAACAAAACATGACAATCGCGAACAATTTGTTTGATGTGAAATGAAGTTCAAGTAAAACTTTAGGGCAGGAGACCATTGTCTGTACTTCCACATGCTTTTCAAAAATTCATATGCAGTTTCAGTAATTTACTTTGAAACAGTCTTTTATCCTTGCTGGAAACTGTACTTGTCTATGTGACAGTATTATCACCTTCTCTGTCTGAATGACCAGTACTATCTCTGGAGGCATGTCTGAGTCTCTGCAAGAACTACACAGTTCAGAGCATACCTCGGATCCACACACAAAAGCTGCAGCACAAATGTGACAACAAGAATGTGCATGACTACCAACTTTGCAGTTCGTTACTACAACCAAAATGGCTCATCAACCATTTTCGGCGGCATTCACTGCTGCTGAGATATTCTTTCATGTCCTTTCCACTATGCGTCAATAGGAGACCATTGCATAAAAGAACACAGGTGCATGGCAACCCATCTCTGCCAGCCCTGCCACATTCCTGAACATACATTTCTACAGATTTTGCTTTCCCCACGGTAAATGGAGAACTCAAGCAACAGACGTTTTCAGGACGTCGGCAACAGCACTGGCAGAGGTAAACTGGGACTAAGGTCACCGTCACTTCCCACCAAAATTCAAATGTTAAGCACTGCATTCCCTCAGAAGGCAATGACTTTACTTTCGCAAGACAAAAATGTCATCGTACAAAGAAATAAGAGAATTGATACTTATTTGCTATGCTGACAATATTTTGTCTGATGAAGAATTTTTCATTTTATGGGACAATTATCAGTCAAAGAATCCATTTTTTCCGTGGGACATTTATGACTGATTCACCCTGGAAGACACGGAAGAAGCTGAGTGTAAAGCAGAATGTCGTGTAGAAAAGAAAGATCTTCCCATGCTTTCAGAAGCTTTGAGGATTCCAGCCACATTTAAATGCCAACAAATAACCGTACCTGAGCTATGTATGATCACAAACCGTGTGATGGATTTTAACTACGACACCCATGGCCACCGAATCACTCAGTCCTAGATTGCTTGAGCAGTATGCTGCTGCCATCTCAGGGAAAGGAGCAGCCCTAGACAACTGCTTTGGCTTTGTTGATGGTACTGTGTGACCGATCTCCAAACCATGGGAGCAGCAGTGAATTGTATACAATGGGCACAAGTGAGTCCATGCTTTCAAGTTCCAGTCGGTTACTATACCCAATGGGCTCATCGCAAACATGTTTGGCCCAGTAGGTACGTTTCTTTAAATACCGCAAAAGTGCTATTAAGCCCAGGGGTAGCTAGTTTTGGCCCTCAAGAAAGAGGGTGGCATAATATATAGCAGGGGAGCTAACTGGTAATCGTAAAGTTTGAAGAAACTACTTACATAACAGGATGTATATCACTGATTTACAAATACAATTATACAAGTTATAGCTAACTTAGTGATGAAAAAAGGTAAATCATTGCATTTGAACTATTGCCTTTTTTTTTTGTTCTCAAGAGGGTAAGAGGCACGACGCAGGCAGGTTGGCTGATTCAGGGCTTCTTCAGGACCTGGAGGCTTATGCCTTTTCAACAACAGGCTTACCAATGTGTTTATTTGGAAATCCTGCATACCCTCTCAGGGTGCATCTTCAGGGGCTATTCCGAAACCCCCATCCTACCCCTTCGGTGGAAGTGTTCAACACTTCAATGAGTGCTGTAAGGGTTTCAGTGGAGTGGCTCTTTGGAGATGTGATAGACTATTTCAATTTCATGGATTTCAAAAAGAATCTTAAAATATGGACGAGCTGCATCGGAAAGATGTACATTGTTTTTGCACTGCTGCAAAATGGTCTAACTTCCTTATATGGCAACAAAACCTTGTCATGTTTTGAGCTCGATCTCCCTACCTTACAATAACATTTTGCTTAGCTGGCCATGGGGAAGTTATGGAAAGGACCGTTTAATTAAACAAACTGTGAAAGCATGATTAGTAGTAACTGTTTTAACCTTCAGAAGATTTTGGCATGCTGGGCACATCCGTATTCAGAGGCATATCTAGGGGTGGGGTTGAGGAGTGGTTGCAGCCTCCCAACCCAGACTTTCAAAACTTACAAAGGATCCGTTGGATTCGCCCCAGGTGTTTGACCTCTAAGTTGTTCCAAGTAGTTGAGTAGAAAATGTGTGTAAAACCCAGATTATTTGTTGGGTGTGGCATGGTTGGTTAGACACTACTACCAACAATTCTTGCAATTATCTTTCAGCCACACATGGTGAACATTATAGTCTGGGAGCAGATGTTGGATAATTAGCTCCCGTGGGCATTTTGAGAAGAAAGTAAACCAGTGGCCTAGTAGTGTTAAGTAGGCCATAAGGAACCAAAAAAATATTGTTGACATCTTTGTAGAGCGTCAAGAGAGTATTAATAGGATGTTTTAAAATGACCTGTGTGATCCAGCATGGGAACGAGGCCGTAAGTGGCCAGAACTTCTTTCTAGTTTGAAAAAACTCAACCAAACTCACCAGAAATACTAAGTAAACAACTCTCAAGCTAGTACAATAGTTATTGCCATATATGAGGGTCACGTGATAGCTCCAGCATGAAATCGAGGCTAGAAAGCTACCCATCAAAAAAGGCTCGATATATATGGTGGAGGCGAGACCTAACTCAGGGGACATACTTGCTAGACAGCCCTGAACCCAGCAAATTGCTTATGTTTTTTGGTAAGCGTCACACGATTGACTTAGCATGGAAACGAGGCTGGGCAAGTCTTGCTTGATGAAACGAAAAAATGTATTTAGTCCTGGCCAAAATCCCAACATTTTTTTAAAAAAATATCTAATTATATATATTGTTATTAACATTCGTTCAATTAGCAGTATAAACTTCAATATATCAATAGAAAAGATTCATCGTGTGTTAGTTTTTATGAAAGGGGACTGGGACCTCAGTTCTGCGAGTACCTACTGGTCAGCTGACGTTTTCATCAAAGTAGCAGTCCGCCATATTGAACTTCCAGATAATGTAGTGCTGCAGAGACGCGTTTAACTTCAGTCTTTGTTTAATATGCCAAAGGGAGAAAAGTGAGCAGCTTGTTCACAATCCAAGTTCACATGAAAAAGTGTTAAAGTTTGTAGAGAAATGGGCTAGATACGGCGATTTGCGATATTATGATTTGTGGTCCAAACTTAAATTGGTTTCAATCAGTGAATTAATAGAGACGAAAACATCATGGCACAGAAGCTGCTATCAGGAAACTGTGCACACTGGACTTCTTAAAAGAGCCAAAGATAGGTATGTTTTCATTATATTACTATTTGTAATATAGCAACTAAAGAACTTTAACATTTAAGAGTGATGCACCATGATTGTCTTAATAACGTTAAGTAAGTATATGCTATTTTCCAACTCAGGGGTTCGTATTTGGAAACCCGGTGCTTAATGGAAGAGTTTTCCCAACATGAACTCACCTAGGCTGACAAATAACGTTGTTATTTTCCCTAGCTTTAAATCTTTGTTCACCTGCATGCATTCAATGTTGCATGTGTAGATCGGCAGGTAAGATCTGATAAACGATAACATTTGCACTCAGGTACGAGAGACAACTGGAGGGACCTAATGAGGCAAAAAGAAAAGTGAAAGATCCTTCGCAGCTTACTCGCTCCCAAACGTCACCGTATGACAAAAGTGTTTGTTTCTTTTGTGAAGAAAAAGAGAATGCAAAACAACCTCTGCACAATGTCAGCACGTTTTCTGCTGGTGAATCCCTGAATGAAGCCATTAACCTATCAGGAAGTGATGTATTGCGAGTCAAACTAAGCACTTCAGTAGATGCAACTGATGCACACGCTATTGATATAAAGTATCACAAGAACTGTTGGCTTAGAAATGTTTCGAATGTACTAAAAAAAGCAGCGTTATCTGATAAATCTTGCTCAGATAGTGATTTGGTTTGTGAGGCAGCAGCGAGAATCGAGTTCCTCGCCATGACGGAGAGTGCGTTAAGGGAAGGGAAGATCCTTTCAATGTCTGACCTGCAGAGCATGTTCGACGAGGTTTTAAAAGCAAATGATGTATACAAAGCAACGTGCAGTCGAAAAGCATTAAAGCTTTTACTTCAGAATGAAATTCCAGACATAGAATTTCACAAGCCAAAACGAGTTAACGAGGCTGAGCGGGTCACCATAAAGGAAACTCGAGATGAGGCGATTCAGTTGTCCGAGAGTATGAGGGTTAAGTGTAGCGAGGAAATGAAAGTGTTGTTTGATGCTGCCATAACTTTAAGGAAAGCCATTAATAGATCCAAACGGTGGGAATTCACTGGGACACTAGAAGACGCCAGTGGTGATATTGTACCAGAAGAGCTCTATCGATTCTGCATATGGCTCATCCAAGGTCCCAAAACTGATAGGTTGCGCAAGGAGAAGACAGAAGACGTGAAGAAGCGTGCAACGAGTTTGTCTCAAACGGCAATATCAATGTGTCTTACAGAGAGGCAGAGTAATAACAACAAGTCTAAAACACTACGTCTATCGAGGGAGATGCCACAACAGCTAGCTGTTGGACTAGCCATTCATCAGCTTACCCGAAGCAAAGAGCTAGTGAATATGCTTCATGGATTTGGAATGGCAGTCGAGTATAACAGAGTAATGAGAGTGGAAGCTCAGATAGAGGCTACTGTTCTTGAGCGGATGGAACAAAATGGAGGAGTGTACCTTCCACCTGATATTGTCAAGGGACGACATGTATTTTTTGCTATAGATAATGTCGATTTTGCTGAGGACACGTATGATGGACAGTGCACTCTTCATGGAACGGCCATGGCAATTTACCAGAAAAAGGACCCACAAGACGTTAAGCAGGAATTGAGGTAAGCAATCAAGTCGTTATTTTTTGGTTAAGAGAGAATGGGGCTCCGTGTTATAGGCCAGATGATATTCATTTGAAATTTGTCTTCTTAGAAACCAAAAACCTATTTTATGTGCCACATCATTTTAATATTGCTGACTCTTCTATTTTGTCTCTGTGGTCGAGACTGCAATGGCATGTTAAAAGTATTCAAATGTCAGGCTGTTATTATGGAAAGTTTACTTTAAGTTTGAACTGCGTTCGTCTAAATGGGAGTATTATAATTCGTTTTTTAAAACAGGCTTGTTGACACCAAAGACCAGAGTCGTTCAGTAAAGGATGTTTCGGAAACTATCACAGCCTTATTGGAATGCCCGAATCCTTGCCCGAAGCCAGCAAATCCAGTTTTCTCTTCATTTGATGCCAGTCAGCTTCCCATCACTGTCAGTTTGCAAGATTTCGCATGGCTCTTGGCGCGTAACTTTTCCAGCCAGCGACAGATAAGAGACGAGGTACCACAGGGTGACAGGGATGGAGATATTCAAGCAGAAAGAGAAGAGTGTCCTGGAAGAACAGGAATACCTGTGTGGTCAGCATACAACTCTCTCATTGGTAACCCTATCGAAGTGACGAAGGTAGGCACCCCGCCACTGTTAGCTGTACCAGCCCATGAGTGGCCGACGCTGTTGACTATTCTAATGCAAGCGCAGAATATTAACACGAGTGTTGTTGGTCCAGGCAGAAAAACTGTCATCTCTCTGGATGTTGGCCTTTATCAGCCAGCGAAAAAGCTCCAGATGGCAAGAAACGATCTTCAACATCTCATTCTCCGTCCAGGGGAATTGCACATTGTAATGGCGCAATTGCGCACCATTGGCGCATTTATTGAAGACAGCGGTCTTGACATGTGCTGGATAGAGGCTGATATCTACGGCCCAGCGACAGTGAAGCAGATACTTGATGGGAATCATGTCAAGCGAGGTGAAGTGGCACATGTTGTTACTCTTCAAGCGCTATTTGCGCTGTATCAGAAGGCATTCTTTCAGAGCTCTCAAGAAGATTTAAAGAGCATCGCAGATCTCTCACAAGAAGTTGCTGAAGCATGCACCCTAGCATCAAATGTTGAACTGAAGGAAGCAAACACTAAGCTGTTAGAAGCTGTTGAGAACCAAGATCTTCTAAAGAAGATGGCAGAGTTTGACGCAACACGAGATCAGCACCCATTGTTTAAGGTGACGAGAGAGTACATGCGTATGGTCATGGAGATGCTCCAGTTTATCAGAGCAGTACGTACAGGTGATTGGAAACTTCACCTTCAAGCCCTTCAAGTCTTCACGAAATACTTTTTTGCACATGATCGCCTGAATTACGCCCGTATGATGCCATTGTATCTTGCAGAAATGGATTCCCTATCAACAACTGATCCAGACGTCTATGCAGAGTTCCTCTCGGGAAACTGGATAGTGAACAAGAACTCCAGCATTCCATTCTGTGCACTTGGTGCAGATCACGGACTTGAGCATGTCAATCGCTCGATGAAAGTAAGCGGGGGACTGGTAGGAATCACCCTCAACCAAATTGCACGGACCAAGTTTTTTCTCATTGCTCCCGAAATGGCAAATCTTGCAGAGCAGGCAAAGGGTATGGCAGGTGTAGCTTCCAAGATCCAAACTCGACATCACCACCACACTACAGCTGTACTGTCCCGAGAAGACAAGAATGTCAAAGCGTTGATGGATACTATTGAGACCTTTACCAACCCTTTTGCTGAGGAAAGCTTGGATCTCTTCAACCTTGTGACCAAAGTTGTAATGCCAGATAAAGTCAAGGAAGACTTGTGCAACCAGACTGCCATAGGACAAACACTGTTTGATACGTTTGTGAAGGAGCGCATTCAGTCCGAGAAAGTCAACATTTGGTCTACAATGAAGAAGCAAAAGCTTTGTACATGGAAGAGTAATGCGAAGAAGGTGAAAGTGTCCACAAAGGAGAAGATGATTGAGCTGCGAGAGGACCGATCCCTTTTTGCCAGGATGATGATGGTATGCCGCAGCCGCCATGACATGGACATCAAGGAGACGATCGGACTGTATGAGTTCGCATTAGTACCAAGGTCCATGTTTGCATCAGATGGGTCAATGCTGCACTGCTCTTCAAAAAGTGCACTTATGGCCATATTAGAGAAGCTCCCATCCAGACTGCCTGACGAGGGAATCAATGACGGCACCACAACAGATACCGCTGCACCCCATTTGAAAGTCACCATCATTGATGGTATGGCAGAGCTGCAGTGCCTGGACAAACCAGATTGGGTGAAGAACTGCACCCAGCTTGCAGATCATTTCGTTGAAACAATAGAACAAAAGTATGGAAGGAATGACGAGGTTCGCCTGATCTTCGATAGGTACGACATAACTATGTCCTTAAAAGAAGCCACAAGGGAAAAGAGGCAAGGAGGTCAGGATGCCGTCTACTATCGAATCACAGACTCCACCAACATCTCAAAAGTGTCAATGAAGAAGCTTCTGTCTCACACTAAGACGAACATGGAGCTCACAAAATACCTGGCAGAGAAGGCGATGAAGTATTTCAGGATACAGCATGGAAGGCGCTTTGTTGTTGCGTGGGGTAGTGAATGCAAGGCAACACACAAAGATGTTGAAGATCTTGAAAGCAACCAAGAAGAAGCGGACACCAAGATCATTCTTCACGCTGTTGACGCGACATCAGATGGCGCAACAGAGATCCAAATCCACTCCCCTGACACTGATGTATTTGTTCTGGCATTAAGACGGGAACCAGAGTTGTGTGGCAATGTTTCGTTTGTTACAGGGAAAGGGCGCAACCGCAGATCGATCATGCTAAAGCCAATAGTTCAAGCTCTCGGGGAAGCAAGAACAGCTGCTCTTCCAGCGTTCCATGCACTTAGTGGAGCAGATAATACCGGATGTTTTTCAGGCCATGCAAAACCTTTGTGTTGGAAGGCATTTCTAAATGTCGATGAAGATGTTGTCAGAGAGATGGCAAAGCTGGGCACAACACTAAGACCATCTGACGAGACCATGAAGGCTATTGAGAAGTTTGTATGCGAACTTTATGTTCCAAATACATCACTAACCACAGTGAAAGATCTTCGATGGTGGTTATTTCGTAAGAAGCAAGCCCAATCAGAACGACTTCCACCAACCCAAGGTGCCCTACATCAAGCTGTTCTACGCGCCCATTATCAAGCTATGGTGTGGAATAACGATGTTGTTGCAAACCCTGATATTCCATCTCCTGAAAACTATGGCTGGGAGAAAAATGACAACAGATGGCTTCCAGTGATGACAAAGCTACCACCAGCGCCAGAAGCTATCATTCAGCTAGTTAAATGCGGGTGCACGAAGCAGTGCGCAAGCAACCGATGCCAATGTCGTAAGAATGGACTAGCGTGCACAGACCTTTGTGCATGCTCTGATGAAGAAGATGAACCCTGCCAGAATGTTTTTACTGAGGTGGTAGACGACGATGAATACAATGAGGAATAAACTGTGGCGAGATTTAAAGAAACTGAACTGATTTGCTTTCATGATAGTCAGCTCATATATGTTTATATGTTTCGCCATAAAAGGAGTATTCTTAGTTTGTAGGTTAGAACTGCCATCGATGTCGGACATATGTAGAAGTTACGAAGTGACCTTTCATGACCTCATGAAGATGAGTTTGATTTTCAAGTGAAGAGTAAATAAATCATTTTGGAGTGAGAAGACACAGTGCTTCTGCTGTTTCTAAACCATAGGCATTTTCCTTTGTTCGACAAGCCTAATTTCTAATTCACTAAAAAGAATTACAGAAGACGCGTAGCCTTGTTTTCTATTAATTGGTAGCGTGACTATCGATTGAATCAATCTGTACTACTTTTGTGGTTCTAGAGGATGTGGCTTGTTATATTTGTCAATTTTGAACGGGATGATATACATTTTTTTGTTTCATCAAGCAAGACTTGCCAGCCTCGTTTCCATGCTATATGTAAATCACGTGACTCTTATTAATAAATATAAGCAATTTGCTGGGTTCAGGGCTGTCTAGCAAGTATGTCCCCTGAGTTAGGTCTCGCCTCCACCATATATATCGAGCCTTTTTTGATGGGTAGCTTTCTAGCCTCGATTTCATGCTGGAGCTATCACGTGACCCTCATATATGGCAATAACTATTGTACTAGCTTGAGTGTTGTTTACTTAGTATTTCTGGTGAGTTTGGTTGAGTTTTCTCGAACTAGAAAGAAGTTATGGCCACTTAAAGCTTTTCAGCCTCGTTCCCATGCTGGATCACACAGCTCATTTTAAAACATCCTATTAATACTCTCTTGGCGCTCTACAAAAATGTCAACAACATTTTCTGAGTTCCTTATGGACTACTCAACACTACTAGGCCACTGGCTTGCTTTCTTCTCAAAATGCCCACGGAAATACATTAGCTCCCAGACTATTAAGAGATTTCTTTTGGTGATACCATGAGCTGGCTCATATTGGCAAGGACAAATGAAAAATTTTCCCCGATAAGATTCTGACTAAATAAATGAACAGGAGCTTGAAATTTTATTTGTCTACTAGGAGCCAGCTTCTACACAAGAGAAAAATCTACTGAACTGTTTGATATCAACTTACATTCACCTGGTCAAAGACAAGTGTTCAATCAAAAGTTCAATCATTGCCAAAAAGACTCTCCTTAACAATAACCACAACGAAATTTTAAATGTGTGTGAAAAGTTAATTTTTCTCTTTAGGCACCATCTCCAGGAGAAAGAGTACAGCTTGATTAGTTTGCTATTGCTGATGCAACATTAACTGTGTTTATTTTTTATCTTTTCTTAACTGCAGTTCTTCCTCTCTGAAAGAATGGTCTAGCTTTGTTTTTTCTCTGAAAAACTCCACTGCTTCACAACCACTCTTTCTACAAAAAGTCTTCTACAAAAGTTATGCTCAGCCAGTCATGTCACTGGCATTCTCAACAAAACTACTTAACTCCTAGAATCATTTAAGTCTGTTTAAAATTCGGGCGCTTTTAGAAATGCACAGTACTATTTTAGGAAGTCAAAATTGAAAGCTATTATTCTCCGAAATCTCACTCAATTGATGCCTGGGTTGTTGTCTTGCAACTGTGCTTTGACCTGTATGTAATTTCTTTACTTGCCCTCTGTAATTTCTTTGACTTCTTTCGTTCTATACTAATGTAAACACTACCCGCCCAGACTAGCTATTGCTATTAATTTCACGGGATAGTGTAATCCTTTTTATTTTACTTATAAAATTGAATTGAATAATTAACTAATAAACCAATGAACTAAACCTACTGTTATTACTGAGCAAACAAAAAATAATGACAAAGAAATCATTTTTTAAAAAGTTTATTCGAAAACCATTAAGTTTATACTTAAATGCAATTCGTGTCACACTTCCAGCATCGTGGGTCCTTCCACGCAATGAAATCGGCTGAGCATGGCAAAATATTCAAGTCTATGTCTGTCAAAAATCTGACACATTTCAAATGGCATAAATTAAATTTCCATTTCAAAACGTAATTTCTTTGACTGCAAGACTCAAAATCCCGTACCTGATACCCTTTAAAAACTTCACTTAGTCGGTTGTTTCAGAACAAGACAAGCTATTCGCCGTGAATAAATCCTGGGAGAAAACAAACATGAAATCCTAGAAGGCAGGTTTTATAACTTGAGCTTTTCGCCTTCCACCAAAAAGACAACTGAGTGTTCTTTTAAACTTTTTCTTTCCATTTAGATGGATATTAGATGCTTTTTCTCAAGTTTAAAACTTTAGTACTTTCAAACAATCGTTTTGGTAAACAAGTTATGAAAGTGGTTCAAAACACTTCTTTTTCAAAAGCGATGGTGGTCATGCGATTTCCCGCCAAGAAAAGATGGCATTCTTCAACCCCTGTTGGGTTGTCTTAGGACTCCCCTCCCCCTCCCCCAGAGTATGTACGGGCGTACGCTGACATCACAACCAGGAAGATGACTTAAATGTTCAGCAAGTATTAATTTTTACAAGTGACTCTAAAAATTAAATTATACATTGCACGTGTACAAAATCTGCAAATACAAAAAGACCATTATATAACCTCTTAATGAAAGAAAGATCCTCACCGTTAAACACAACATAACCATTAGCTTGCATTGCAGCCGGCATTTGTGAAGAAAAGCCTGAAATTCTATCATATGAAATTCTAATATCTCATACCCTTAACTATCCTCTTTTGAAAACTGTAAAAAACTTTGTAGCAACTTTAGAATAACCGTCCCCTTATTTACATATCACTCAAAATGGAAATATGTTGAAGAGATTTTTAGTGACCGTACGTAACCGTGACATGTTTGCTTTACCCGTTAAAACGCCACCACCGGAAATGCCGAAATCACTGAGTTCTGGCGGAGTTTCTGACCCTGGGTCCACTGCTGCAAATCGCGAAACACATGGGCAATTAGAAAGAATTCGAATTCCGATATTCTCTGGAAACAAAATGGATTTTCAGCGCTGGAACGCTGCCTTTACCAGTTGTGTGGACATGATGTCATTATCACCGCAATTCAAGATGCTACGTTTGAAAGCTTGTCTTGCTGGTGAGGCTGCAAATACAATTAAGGGATTAGGATATTCTCTGGAAGCATACGAGGCGGCCAAATCATGATTATTTTGAAAATATGGAGGGAGCCGTAGGCAAGTTCCGTCGCATTTAGAAGAACTTAAACGCCTCCAACCGATCCAGGATAACAACGTTAAACAACTAGAAACATCCGCCGACATCTTGGAGAGAGCCGTAATAACTTTGAAAGAGAATGACCGAAATTCGGATTTAGAAGGCAGAGCATTGCACACAATAATCCTCGAGAAGATCCCCGAGCGCTTACTTGCTCAATATTACCTCTGGCTAGACAAGAAAAAGTACCGAGATCCCTCGAGACATTGAAAGATTGGGTGTCCGAAGAAGCGGCATATCAAATAGAAGCCACCAAGATCAACAACGGAATCTCAAATCAAGATCGAAATGAACAGCCACGGAATGGTAAACATTTTCCTTCTAGAAGATCTTCCCGAAGCTACTTCGGCGACAAGAATGGAAAAGGAAATCAGAAGTGTTGTGTATGCACCGGAAATCACGCTCTGTTGAAGTGCGAAGCATTTCAAAAACTTTCCGTTGATGAAAGATGGCAAACGGTCAAACGATTTGGACTGTGCTTCCGATGTTTGGCGGATAACCATCATGGAGAGACCTGCCGAAAAAGCAAGCAATGCGGCATAAACGGATGCAAAGGAACTCATCAGAATCTCCTTCACTAGGACAAAGCGCCGCCTGCTCAATCTCGTCTGCGACCAGACGCAGACTCATACACCCATCCTCCGACCACACCCCTTCAGCCACTGATTAACGGAAATGAGAGACCGAGAGCAACCATGGAGGGGAATGGTGCCAGTCAATCTGTTAATATGGAAACGTTTGGAAATCAAGAACGAGAACAAGAAGTGGCGTTACAAACCGTACCGATCATCTTAAAGAACGGAAATAGGAGAGTCACTGTGAACTGTCTGTTAGATGAAGGAAGCGACACAACATACGTAAACGAAGATGTCGTTAACGAACTTGGTCTAACAGGCGAGAAAGAGCCTATCACAGTCAAGGTAGCAAATGACCAAACCATCCGCTTTATGTCAGACACCCTAGAGATTGGCCTTGAATCTACTGACGGTCGAGTAGACACAAAGATCACCGCCAAGACTTCCACCAAGATTTGCGGAGGTTTAAGAGCCGTTAATTGGATCGAGATACAAGACCGATGGAATCATTTGTGCGGAATTCCATTCCCAAGTCTTACAGAAAGAAATCAAATCGGTCTACTTCTTGGAGCAGACCATTACGAGCTAATGTATTCGATGAAAGAAGTGGCAGGAGGTCCAAATGAACCATGCGCAAGACTATGCCCCCTGGGATGGACTGCCATTGGGAAGATTCAGAATCCAGATGCAACGGAGAGGCACTTCACTGGATTCTATTACACATTTTGCCTTCAAATTGAAGGGAAAGAGCCGATGTCCGCTTTACCTGAGAAGGACACCTCTGAGCTAAACCGTTGGCTGAAACGTTTTTGGGACTTGGAAAGTATTGGAATTATCTCAACAGCAGCTAACAGAGGAAGACAAGTTGGCGTGGGATAAAGTCAACAAGTCTTTGAAGTTTAATGGCCAGCATTACGAAGTAGCCGTTCCATGGAGAGATGAGAGACAGCAGCTGCCGAATAATTTACCGATGGCAAAGAAAAGATTGGTGTCCACCGAGCGAAAACTTATGAAGGATAAGGAAGTAGCCGTGGCTTATCAACAGGTGTTTAACGAATACTTGGATAAGTACATTCGCCGCGTTCCTGAGGACGAGCCAACACCCGACTGCCAGTGGCTCCTCCCACATTTCCCAGTAGTTCGACCAGACAAGGCGCACCCTTCGAAGGAAAGAGTTTAAACACCGAAGCGCTAACCGGACTGAAGCTGCAAAGCGACGTGTTCGACATACTTGTTAAGTTCCGGAACGAGACAGTTGCCCTAGTTGACGACATAAGTCAAATGTACCATTAGCTAGTCTTAGGCAAGGAAGACCGACCGTTCCACCGTTTCTTGTGGCATGATATGGACCTCCGCAGAGAGCCGGAAACTTATGAGTTTATCCGATTCGTTTTTGGTGGATGTTATTGTCCCTTCTGCGCCCAGTTCACTTGGAAAAAACATGCAGAACTCCACCAAGAAGACTACCCGTTGGCGGCCAATGCAGTAAAGAATCATTGTTACATGGATGATCTCATGCCGTCAGTGGATTCCATAGAAAAGGCCATCGAAACAAGACGCCAGTTAACCGAGATGGGTGACAAGGCCGGGTTCCACGTTCAAAAGTGTGTTTTGAATTGTCCAGAAGTATTGGGAGGATGTTCCCGAAGAGGATCGTGCTTCCCAAGATGATCTTGAGAAGAATCAGTTTCCCGTGACAAAAACGTTAGGCGTGTCATGGTCTGCACAAAATGATCAGTTCCTGTTCTATTACTCACCGCCTGCCGAGGACTTTGAGTATACGAATAGAAACGTCCTAAAGAAAACAGCAGCGCTATTTGACCCGCTTGGTTTTCTAGCCCCGATCGTCATTAAAGCCAAAATTTTCGTCCAGCAAGCTTGGCTAGAAGTATTGCAGTGGGATGATCCGCTTCCGTCCAAACAGAAAGAACAGTGGAAAAATTGGTTCAGTGACTTGTCCCTCCTTGAGGAGATCAAGATTCCTCCGTGTTTAAAAGACACAAGTGCAAAGGAAAGCTCTATCACTCTGTACACATTGTCCGATGCGTCCGAGAAAGCCTACGCTGCAGCCGTCTACACCAGACACGAATACGAGGATGGAAATGTTACCACTCGGCTTATCGCATCCAAGACCCGTTTAGCCCCGTTAAAAACTGTGAGCATTCCTAGGCTTGAGCTTATGGGCGCTCTAATCGGTCTACGATTGGCAAATTAAGTCTGTTCCGCACTCAAGATCCCATCTAGCAATGTCACATACTGAGTGGACAGCCTGAATGTTGGCTTTTGGATTCAGGGACAGAGCCGTGAATACAAACCCTTTGTTGCACGCCTCGTTGGCAAGATCTGTGACAAATCTAACCCTGACCAATGGCGTTACGTACCGACAGATTTGAATCCCGCGGATCTTGGCACCAGAGGAATGACGGCATGAGAGCTGACCGAGAGTTCAAAGTGGTGGAACGGACCCGATTTCTTACACTGTCCTGAAGCTGAATGGCTGGACTGCAAGTTCAACAAACCATCCTGTGAAGCAATGACCGAGCTCAAACCAACGCCCAGACAGAACAATAAGAGTTCAACAAGCTACACCATCGTTCAGCTGTCGACCAATAAATGCGACGTACAGACAGACAAGTTGAAAGAAGTAGAGTGACGTTTAGACCCCATAAGGTACTCAAAGTGGTACAAAGTCAAACCGAAAGGAGCGCTAGAGATTGGACTGTCGTTGGTGCGTGTGAGAAGCTGGGTACAACAATTCGTGAGCAACTGCCGCAAACCAGAAAATCAGAGAGTACTTGGAGAGCTAACGCCAGCAGAACTGTTAACTGCCGAAAGAGAAATTATCAGGGAAGCTCAAGGTGAAGCATTCAGTGAAGAAATCGGAGCATTGAGAAAGAACCAGACCCTTCCGCGAAAATCTCCGCTGCTCCCTAGCACCCCAATCCTTATCAACAGGATTCTACGTTCGAATACCAGGCTGGGACACCCCGATGACCTCTCAGATGATGTCAAATTTCCAATTATCCTGCCAAAGAGGAATCATGTCACACGATTAATCATCCAACATCATCAAGAAAGCGAAGGCCATCAGATGGGTGTGAACTACACCATAAACCATCTGCGAGAGAAGTACCTAGTCATCCATGTCCGTGAGGAGGTCAAACGAGTGAACAGAGAGTACTGTGAATGTGCAAGACGTTTTAAAGTCCAGCCAGTCCAACAACAAATGGCTTCATTACCGCAAATCCGTTCGCTAATTGCGCCGTTGATTTTGGAGGACCGTATCTTACCATGCAAGGGCGTGGACGACCTCGTGCCAAACATTACCTGTGCTTGTTTATGTGCTTGCAAACGCACTGCTGCCATTTGGCGATGGCGACCTCATTAGAAATCGACGCGTTTCTCAACGCATTCGTGCGAATAACGGCAAGGTAAGGATGGCCAACGAAAATGCTAAGTGACAATGGTATGAACTTCGTAGGCACTGAGAAAGAAATCAGGGAGTTGGTCAGTCAACTGGATCACGATCAGCTTCAACGTATGACGTCTAGTCATGGCGTTACTTGGCATTGGAATCCTCCACAAGGGCCCCACTTTGGAGGTGTGTTTGAATCGATGATCAAGTCAGCAAAGCGAGCCATTTATGCCATTCTTAAAGATGCTGATATCAATGATGAAGAGCTGGAAACAACGTTCATTGGAGTTGAAAGTCTGATGAATTCAAGACCGCTGACCACAGTGACCGATGACCCGAACGACAAGCCAGTACTCACACCGAATCACTTCCTCATTGGTCAGATGGGTGGTGACTTCGTTCCCGAAAGTGTGGATACCACAGCATTTAGTACGTGGAGACGCTGGAGGCAAGTGTAAGAGTTAACTCGACATGTCTGGTGACGTTGGATGAAAGAGCATTTACTCCACATTGGCTCCCGTCAGAAGTGGTTCTTTCCGACAGAAAACCTCAAAGTTGGCGATGTAGTAATGGTCATCGATCACAATGCATCTAGACAAGAGTGGAAGGTTGGGCGCATTGAACGTACGTACCCAGGAAGAGACCAGCCCGTGAGAGTTGTTGATGTTCAAGTTGGAGAAAAGATTCTCAACCGACCAGTTACAAGAATTTCCCCGTTGGAATTCGCAGACACTGATTAAGGCATGTGATAATTGAAGAGTGACTTTTAGTGATTTAATTTTGTAGACGAATTTCAAGTTTCACTTATCAATTCGGGAGAGGAAAATGTTGAAGAGATTTTTAGTGACCGTGCGTAACCGTGACATGTTTGTGTTACCCATTATCCGTTAAATATTAATTACCTGTCATTTGAGACATTATGTGTTTTGAACACTTTGATTAGAAAATAGTATGGTGTCAAGATCGTTTTTGTAATCTCGTCGCAATCGAGTCATCAGGATTAAAGTTTGGAATGTTTAAAGGTAATCGTCGTGTTTGTCTAATCGTTACCATGAAGTTGTCAACCGACCACAACAAATAAGCTTGTCAAAATTTTTCCCAAAGGCAGCAAAGCATCCAAAGAAAAACTAAAGACAGATCACGCAGATGAATTTTAAAGGACCAAACAGATATGGGATAGACGTGAGTCACTTGCGTAAAGATCTGCCTGTTAAGTACATCTTTTGCCTCACAAGTTGAGAAAACATAGACAAAGACATGTTGAGAAGACAAAGAAAGCTGTATCCATCCCCTTTGCAGGTGCACCGTCAGATGATGTCAGATGGTACCCAGAAGGCCTTCCTATGTCCTTCATCCTGTTACCCACCCTGGATCCCAATCGACATTTGGACGCGAAGATTGTGAAAAGTGCAAAGGACTGTGCCCTGGGCATTACCTGAAGCTTGATGATCCAGTGGGACATGTTTCTAGCGATGGAAAAATGCTATCAGAAACTCCATTTGAAGTTCTTTTGAAGGTGTTTAATTGCCATCATGTGATATCTAATGAAAGGAGATAAAAGGATATCTGAAAGGAAGTATTCTTACCAGTGCATGAAACCAAAATCTGGTTTCGATCATTTAAACAGTGTTCACGAAAGCAGAAAGAAAGGGTTGCAAAAAGATGCAAGGGCAAGTAAAGTTAAAACTGTAGTCTCAATCAAAGAAAACAAAGGCACAAGGTAACAACCAGCAAGCAAAACTGAGACAGGGGCCACAGAATCAAAATGTTGTGCTACTTGCCAAAAAGAAGAACCCTCTTGTTTTGAAGATGAGTCAGTTAATTGGAGCTGTTGTGTCAGTTCTGCAAGGTGGAACCATATGATTTACGTAGGGTTAATTGAAGGGTTAATTTACATAGGGTTAATTGTTGAATACGGGGAGAGACTTGTCTGTCTAAATACTGCAATCAGAACAGCTTTGGCCATGTTGGATTTCTTCACAATATCGATTAATGTGTTCACTACCATGTTCTAAACTGCAGTTAGGTGAAATAGTCTAGTTTCAAATTAACCAAGATGGCTGAATAAACAGACTTAAGATATTGATTCGTACAAGGGTAGTCTCAATCTGAATAGCTGACTATTTCATTTAACGTTGAGGCTATTCTTTTACAAATGCACCTTTAGTGTATTTATTCAGCAGTTTAAGTTAATTCAAAACTGGACTGTTAAGTAATCGAGTGATGCAACTAGGCTACATCATGATGCAGATCATACGTCGTTTTAAATTCGTTTTCGTTGCTACTTTTACAGGCATGGTGATGTAGATCACACATCTTGTTCTCTAACAATGGACGTAGGTTAAATTTAAATCAAGTTTCTGAGATTCTTATTCTAGGAGACTTTTTATAATAGTAATCTATCATCACATTGTTTGAGATCCAGTTTAAATTTGTTTGCACTGTTACGTTTAAGGGGCATATTATAAAATCCGGACTGGACTGCAACTTGGACTGGACCCTGGATTCTGGACTCTGGCTCTGGATTTTGGACTCTTGATCATGGACTCTGGAATGGACTCTTTTATTACTATTATTAATTGTCAAATTTTTCCTTTTGAATTACAAATGATGTCACAAGTATTACGAATGGTGCATTAAATAATTCAGTCACAACTTGCGGAAAGTATTCATAGTTGACTTCATTCTGTTCATTGCGACACATACATTTCAGGTGTGTTTATGGGTGGCAGGGGAATAAAATTTCATTGTATGTCAAAGCAATTCAATTGCATTTCATTTTGACACCGAAATGATAAGTGAGCCTTCTTGCATGCTATCCTGACATGTTATTTCGCTGGTGATTAAAAAAACAGCCATGGATGTAACAGACATCAGCAACTGGACAATACTGCAAATCAGTTTGTTTTTAATTACCAATGAGTGTAAACTGTTCATACAGTATCAATGTCTCGGTCATAACTTACTAAGGCAGTTTCATTAAAAGGCACCCTCAAATTTCTTTTCATACCTTGGCATTGCGTGGCTTCCTTAGATAAGAATCTTACAACAAGTCTCGTCAGAAAACCTCACACTAAATTGAAGGCACATGAAGCAAATGAATTTAGTCATTCAGTTGCCCTTTTAAGAGTACCACTATCAGAGATTACGGATTTGTACGGTGCTGTTACTCTCCTTACACCCTGAATAAAACAAGCTATGAAGTCTTTTAAGTCTTCAGAATTATCACATACCGACGACCTGGGTGCGTGGCACTAAACGGGCACCCATACATTTTGCTTCTGGGAGGCGACAAAAAGAAACCACTGACTAAAGTCACTAGAGCCATGTTTGGACTAGCTGGTGTCTACCGCTGCACTCGTTTGTTTTATCATAACAAAAGTGAGCCAGAGTTACATTGAGTAATTATTTCTTTAAAATGTACGTACTTACATTACATCATGGTCTGTCGTAAACTGGGGGCCTTAAGTGACTCATTTCGATCTCAACTTATCAGTAACTAGACACCAAACTTGCAAATATCACTTTTAGATGTACTACACACTATGTCAGAGTGTTGAAGTTATAGAGTAGAGTTCTCCCCTCTTAGGAACTCCAAAAAGCCCAGTCTAAATAAAGATAAAGTTAATTCATAAAAAATAGATTTCTCATAACTCTTTAAAACTACACAAAAATAACAAAAGATCTGGATAAATTTTCTCTCCATACATATATAAGAATACACAGTGGAAATTTTTCACATTGTAGTTAAGTGGGCAGTATTGCAATCGTTTCTCTTAAATGCCATACCTATTTACTACTTGTTTACCTTAATGCTAAAAACAGTAAGGACTTGGAGTACAACGTACACAGTGTTAGTTTACATGCCAGAAATTATAAACTGTACATCTACTAAATAATAAATGTAAAGAAGATCCTCAGAAACTGTAGAGTTCGTTTCCAGATTACAAATTTCCGTGGAGATTTCTCGAGGTTAAATCAGGCAATGAACGAATTCTTCTAATGAAAGGAATCATTCTTCATTCTGCAGTTCAAATATATGAATTTCCTGTATTCATAATTTCATGTACATCTACTGTTACACAGCATGAAATCATGGATTTATGAATGTTTATATCACGCGTATATATACGTAAATAAAAGACCTTCTCTTTATGCATCGCTTCAGTGGTGCGTAAAGACGCGTGGCTTACTATTTGTGAAAATAGAGAACGAGATAACATTTACATGTCTCCATAATCATTCAGGATTTTCCAGTTCTACTTTGTCTCGCATTGCTGTCAATACTTTACGGCTGTTTATGCTCTTTACGATTCTTTATCCTTATTTATGCGCAATACATTTTCTAATTGACAGGTTGTTTTTGCAGAAGACAGGCAAATGTGAAATATAAGGTGATCATCAACGATTTTCCCGTTGTATTTTGAATGGCTTTGCTATGACCACTTAATAAAATTTATGCCTCTTTTCAGCGCATTACCACCTTTAAGCACTGTTCTTTACGCTGTTTACGATTTTTTACCCTTGATTACGCGCAAACTTTCCATCAATTTGCAGTTTATTATTTAACGAAATACAGAGAGAAATGAAATATGTGTCCTTGACAATAGTCATGTCATTTAATACTGAAAATCATGACAGAAAGTGACTTGTCAGAAAAAGGGTTAGCAAAAACTCATGCAATTGGATCTTGATTTTGTCAACCTTTCATTTAATCATGTCATTTTATAAGCAATGACAAGGAATAGTTAATCTCATCGTAAGGCTGTCATGACAGATTATAACAGCGAGCGTCTTAGTGTTAACTTCAATTTATCTTTTTATGTATCGTTTCAACCTCCGGCAACATAAAAAAAAAATCAGTTAACAAAACTGGTTTCTTACCTAACCCCGTGAAAAAGAAACAAAATGGGGTCAAAAAGAAAAAAATTGGGTCGAAGCTGTTGTAGAAAAAATTTACTGGAAATAGTTCTCTCCTCGAAGCGTAGCTCTAAGGAAACTGGAAATGACATGAGGTGGCGGATTTGATCAGTGGTTTCCGTGCTAGTGTCACTTTGTGGCGTCCAGTTTGAAATGGCACGAAAGTGTGACATTTGAAAGGTCAAAAACGAGGATTTACTCCATTTGATGTCTGGAATAGTGTTTTTTTGTAAAACTAGTGATCTGTGAACCGCTGATGATCCTACAAAGCTTGTAGAAAGTTTTAAAACCACTTCTAATAATCATGCACAAATGCATAATCGTTGTGATTGGTGGATTTAAACTGGCGGGATATTTGAACATGAACTTGAAGCACACTTCGATGAGGCTTGTTAAGCTAAGTTTTCTTCTATTCCGGATTGGATCTCCCCATTCACGGAAATACAGCAAACAGAGGTAAGCCGTCTTTCTTTAAGTCTCCACGCAGATGATTATGATGTGCAGTAACTTACAATGTAGGTTTAGCTCTGTGTAAGCTTGGAATTCCTAGGAGTTCCTGGGAATTCCAAGCTATGCAAATTAGCTACCATTTAAGAAGCTTGGAGTTCTTGGGAATTTCTGGGAATGGACCTTACAAGATCTAATTAGGCTTGGAATTCCTAGGAATTCCTAAGAATTCTCAACATCTTTTCAGGTTAAAGCTTAAAGTATTAGTTTTGGGCGCAATGTTGTTAAGAGTGGTCATCGAAGTGTAGAAATTTTCAAGAGCTACAGCTTGCTGAACGCTTAACTGCTCTGGAGTTTTCTCACACCAAGTATCTCTTGTCGTTTGGAGAAAAACAAAACAAACATCGAAACAGAAAACGGCTATTACTACAAAGTACATGTATCTGTCAAAATATTCAAACTTTCAGATTAGCATATAGATTCAATTTCTTCTTGGAATGTTATGCTTAGTTTGTGCAAGAATAAACCATAAAACAGGAAAAATCATTTGTCAAAGAATAATCAGTTTTACTTTACCTAGTTAAACAAAAATGTTCAGTCACTGAGTCACTCAGCAATTTAACAATTAAAAACCGTAGTTTTCAAACTTTTGCAGGGGGAAATTTGTTCTTAGTCTCCATAGGTCCCAAAAAAACAATTCAGTAGTGCCTCCTCGGTAGAATGCAATCCTTAAAGTGCGTAAGAAAAACGGAGCCAGAAGCAGGCGCCATTTTGGATTCATGAATATGTTGGGAGAGACTGGTAATGAATGAGCCGCTTTGGTCAGCAGCCTTATCATTGCGGGCTCAGAGAAAACGGTTGAATTTTTCGGCGCCATAAATTTCAAGTCTGTTACAAACGTTCAACGCATGTTTCCTTGGACTTCCATTCTTTCAAGCTTAAAGGATGCCTCAAAGCAACAAAATTTGGCATCTACTCTTAAGAAGGAGGTAAGTTTAAAAGAAAATGATTTGTAATGAAAGATTGGCTTCTAAGAAGATCATGTTCTTTCTTGTCTTCTTGAATTCGAAGATATATTTACATGTGACTAGTTACACTTGACGCAGGCTGAATTTGCGAGCTAATTTAACTAAAGAAGCAGTAATATGGCATAATTGTGCAGTTTATAGAAAAGTTAAAATGAAACATGAAATAAAATATTCTCCAGTGCCTTTCCACTACAGAGTGTTTCCATCGCTGCAGCTTGTAAAAGGACACAAGATAACTGATATCTCAAGTTTACAATGTCTTGATTTGAAAGCAATAATAGAGATCATTTTCTAGAGAATTGAAAGACCGGAACTGAATACAACAATAACTCAGAACTGACTTAATCACACAATGTTCTGTTTTGCTCTACTAGGTATATGTTCAATTCATGATCAGCTCCTGTTAGAACAGATGCGACACTCATGGCCATGGCACTGCAGTGCCAAGTCAAGAGTAGCCTGCTCTGAGTATCAAAGCTAAGTCACTTTTAATAACTACTAAAACTACCAGAACACAATGCAACTGTAAATGTACTGTAAGTTGTCTCTGTGAAAAAAAGAAAAAACAAGACATTGTCATCTGATTCACTAAAGTGAATACTGATGAAACTTTATTTCAAAGAAGTTCTAGGTGTAACAGTTCAGAATAAAATAATTGCAGTTTTAGAGGACAATAAATACATGTAGGTCATGTACATACGTCCGAAAAACATAGTATTCAATATGTTGTATAAAGACTCTTGTGAACTTTGTGGAGATGTTATTTTAATCACAGCTGCACTGCGTCAGTACAAGATGTAGTTTAGAGGCTAGTTTCCAGAGTGCTGAAACTGGTGAATAGATGCTCTAAATATATTCACAAGAAAAAGTTTTAAGGTTTCAGAGTACAGGCATTAAGTTTAAAATTTTCATTAAAAAAACAAAACAATGAATTTTGTGGCCTGGATGACAAAATTGTGAAGAATCCTTACAAATTTTGGAATAAATACTTAATCAACGCTAAGTTTGTTTGTTATTTGATGTGCATTAGATCTTAATATTAACTATTCTAAGAATTCCTAGGAATTCAATCTTAGATTTTATTAAGTTCTCTCAGATTCCTAGGAATTCCTAGGAATTCTTTCCAAACTAATCTAAGACCATGCAAAGCTTGGAATTCCTAGGAATTCATAGAAATTCCATGTTCCAATTACCGTGAAAATTCACACCTTCATTCCTAAGAATTCCTAGGAATTCCTAGCTTCATTTCCCAAGGCTTAAGAGGAACTTCCAAAGCAGTATCCTGCAAAAGAAGCTTTTCATAAAAAAACCTGGAAGAAAAGGGTGATGTATTACAACTTAAATCTGCAGGTGATCATGCATGAAATGCAAGGCAGTTGCATAACATGAAGGCCAGAATCCAAAAAGATGACGAGTTCATTGAGCTTTCACAGATGTTAAAGGAAGATGCAAGAGAGCCAAATTCTGCTCTCGTCAGGAAGGTAGAAACTTCCTCCGACCTATGCATAGTACTTGCTACTGACCAACAACTAAAAGATGTGAAACGTTTCTACACAAATCCTTCCACATTAAGCGTTCTTGGGGTTGATGCAACATTTAATTTCGGAAAGTACTACATCACTTTGACGACGTGCTGTCACTTACTTCTTCGCACTAAGGAAAATTGTCACCCAGTTAGAATTGGCCCCACACTGCTCCATCACAGAAAGGAGGCTGGAAGTTACTACGAGCTGGCATCCACCATGGTCAAGCTTCACCCTCCTACTCAAGATGTCCTTTGTATATGGCACTGATGGGGAGAAAGCATTAGCCAAGGGATTTGGAAGACCACTCCCTTTCACTTTAAACCTCATGTGTGACTTGCATATGAAGGACAATACTACCAGTAAACTATCGGAACTAGGTATTAATTCTACTGTCACAGATGGCTGCCAGGCTGATATCTTCGGGAAGAATATTGGTAGCAGTAGGCAACTGGGACTTGTTGATGCCTTGAGTCCACAGGAGTTCGAAAGCAAGTTAGAGTCATTGAGTGAGGTGTGGAAGTGCCGACACGCACAAGGAGAACGTTTCTCGGTCTATTTCATCAAGTACAAGGCAGAGATGATTAAGAGAACAATGATGGCCGACATTCGTTCCATGGCAGGTCTGGGCTTCTCAACGACTATGTACGACCAGTGTGGCAACGATAACAGCATAGAATTTGCAACCTCGTCATCATTGTTAGAGGGTGGGGCAACATGATTATCTTCCAGTTGAACCACTTGTTGGAAGAACTTCGCGAGAACTGCCTGTTTTTGTTGCGGCACTGTAGGGTAGAAGACCGTCTCTGCATAGGCTGGATCAACCTTCAAATCACCAATCCCAGTTACCGCCAGTTCCTCTTCAGTGTGCTGTCATTGAATGGCTGTGTGAATGAGACAGGTGTAACGTGGAAGGGAGAAATGCCTCTTTCCCATATTGGTCTTGTCTCGTTGAAGAAGAAGTTCAGTAAACCAATAAAACTGGTATGTAATTAAGATTAACAAATTTATTTATATTTGCATTATCATGCAAAAATATATTAAATTTACAAACAAGTACATGATCAATTGCACAATCCAGGGGCTCAATT
Source organism: Siderastrea siderea (assembly GCA_964030785.1). Taxonomy (NCBI): domain Eukaryota; kingdom Metazoa; phylum Cnidaria; class Anthozoa; order Scleractinia; family Rhizangiidae; genus Siderastrea; species Siderastrea siderea. The sequence continues at coordinate 50,449,484 of OZ034966.1, read as the reverse complement.
AGAACCACCCGCACAAAAACTGGTTTTGAGAGCTCATCTTTGAACAAATGACGTTCAAACTTTCCATAATAGTAAAACATACATTAACGTATACAACAAACCCAAAAAATTAAAAAAGATCCGAAATTTAAATTTTTGGCTGATTTTAGTATTTGTGGGAAGCATCCATTTTGATGGCGTAACATGGCGGCCGTTGCCCAAAAATGTTTCAATCAAGTTGTCACTCACGAAAAGGGGAGATAGTCACCACAAACGCACTAAATATTACACAAAATATGTCCTTGAAGTTTAGCCTCAACAATTGCCATTATTTTCAGTTAAATACTAGTTTTGGGCACAAGTATCGAAAAAGGTTATGCGTAACGCTTCCATTCTAACAAAGGGAGTTTCGATACAAAATTTCTGAAAACGGGAAATCCAAGTGACTGGACTAGAAGACAAAAATACACAAACAATGCTCACGAATCAAACTTACTTTATTAGAGGTTTCAGTTTGCTACAATCATCCTCCAGCGAGAAACGTTTAACTATAGTTGTACCGAACATATTTTCCAATGTCCTCTTAGCAGCAAAACTCTCGTCATACAAAATTGTGAAATCGGCATTTGTGGCTCTTGAGGTTGAGCAATCGACGTGAAACTGTGACACAGGTTTGCTCATTAGATTTCACACCAGATCGGATAAACAGTTCACTCATTGCGTTTGTGTACAAAGTTTCTGAGCGAAAAATCGAAGTACCGAACACATTTCCCAACTCTGCCATCTTTGTGCCGTATCTCGTTACAACTGCAACATTTTCAGTGAAGGAAATCTTCGAAAACAACTCCTGGTCTTCGCGAAGGTGAAAGCTATTTTTACCATTATGCTACGTTGTTTAGATAGCTTGGTAGCCAGGCTATTTAGTAGGGTGTGCCGGAAGTGACCTTTCACAGACAGATAGCACGTACTTCCAGTTTTTCAGAGAACATTGTGAGTCACGTTTTCGTTTTTGAAGCACAGTTTGAGACGGAAAACGCACAGAAAAGTCGAATTGCAGGATGGAGAGAGAAAAAGGAAGAAGAAAGGAAGCTTAAAAGGAAAAAATCCTACGAACAAAATCAAGAAAGTTTGAAGGAAAAAGGAAGGGAACGTATGAAGCGGCTCTAAGAGGAACGCAAAATCGAGAAGGCAGTGAAAACATGCGGTCTGCTCAAAACCCAAGAGGTTCGTGATGTCGCCACTAAAAGAAAACGTGAGGCCAAAAAGAAGCAAGAGGAAAAGGAAGAAAGAACAAATCAAAAAGCAAAGGAAAGGCAGAGGAGATTTTGAGAAAAGACAAAGAGAGTGAAAAATGTTTCAGTTGAAGCTATCCGTCAAGAACCACCCCCGGAAGAGGACGCCGCGGTATTTCCTTCGCGAATGGCAAAAAAGCGTTGGAAAGACAAGGTAACAGCAACACTTCCTAAGAGTCCCCGAAAGAAAGTGGCAATAATTCAGGATGTGGCAAAAAGTCCCAGTACAAGAAAAATTTTACAAGCAAAACGGATTATGAAATCAACAGAGGAAGAGGTGGAAACTGCTGTTTTGCGTTCTTTAGCTGAAGATCTTGCTGAAGGGCTGAGCAAAGTTAAGAAGGCGAAGACTGCTGATGAAAGGGCTGTCTATGGTGCTGTGTGATCTCTTGCTTTTGGCCAATCAGTAAGGTCTAGACGCCAGCAAAGTCGCATTGCTAACCTTGTAAATATAAAACGTAAGAGGGTAAATGAAGGAATAACGAAAAGAATGAAGAATTTGAAAGGAGAGAAGGCCAGCTGGTTGCTAACAAAATGATCTACCAGGCTGGATTCCGTAAAAGAAGAAGACAAGAAAGCAGTCTATAACTACTGGACCCACACAGCTAGTCGCCCAACTGGGTCCAAAAAGGACACTGTAAGAAAGCGAATTGGCAAAGAAAAATATGTTGTCCACGCAAAACATGTTTTGGAGAAGACACAGAGTGAATGTTTTCTTGAATTTCAAACATTGCACCCCGACATAAAAAATGAAACAACGGAAGTTTGAACAGCTCAAACCTTTCTTTCTAAACAGTGCAAGGGAACGTGATAGGCAATCTTGCCTTTGCAGAAAGCACGTTGAATCTAAAATCGTCTTTGATGCCTGTATGAAATTTAGAAAATCATGTGAAGAGGATGGAGAGCTTGAAGTTCCTACTTTACTTCCCTAACTGAAGCTGTTGACTCCACCCTTTGTCCAAAGGACAACGAATCTCCTAACCACAATCTTGCCTGTTTGCGCCGAGAGCAGGGACCGCGGAGGGGGAGGGGCTGGTAGGGCTATAGCCCTACCACTTTTTTGGCTAGTATTTATTTGTTAGGGCTCCAGCTGACATGGATAAACTATGGATTTTTTTTTATTGCTGGGATTTTTTTTTCTAGGGCTCCAGTTGACATGAATAAAATATGGAAAATACTACTTGAAAGTGATAAAACGCGTGTACTCTTGCAAATTTGTCTCACGTTAAAGGCTTGGTAAAGCTCTGCGGCGGCAGTTTATTTCACAGGCGTTCCTACCGTATGACAGACACGGACGAGTGGGACTAGGGCGATTTGCTCACATGCTTCACAACCTCCATACTTTTTAGTAAGTGGTTTGCTCGTTGACTGTGCTAACTCAATTGTTCTATTTTCTTCGTTTCTCCTTTGGAAATGTCAAGACGGATCACGAGTTTTTTCAAAAGTGTGCCAGGTAAAGTCCTTTTGACTATTTAACCGGTTAATATTGATGCCATAAACGAAGAAAATCGAGATAGTTTCCTAAACATTTCCAATATTTACTGCAATGAATCGAAAATCCTCGTACGAATTAAGCTTATTAAAACTTACTAAAGACTTCCTCTACTTTATTGCTAGATAACTCAAGTGCCCCAACGGAGACCGTGCACGTGGATGGTGCTAATGCTAATGTTGGAGGAAATGCTATAGGCATTGAAGGTTTGTGCTACACAAATATTTTTGGTTCGTATTGCTTTGTGAGATTGTAAGCAATATTATTTTTTATTAAGTTTATATGCCGACTTTGGGGGTGAAGGGGTTGTTCCGTTGTAATGAAGCGCTGTAACTCCGAGTGTTTTAAACAGAAGTACGAAGATATATTTTACTATTAAATTATTTATTTTTTATTTATGCACAACAGCACTGTCAGATGAGCTGCTAGAGGGTATATTTAAACGATTTTCCGTGAGAGAAATTGTAACGTCCCTGTCCCGCGTCTTCAGACAGCAACTGTTTGTGGACTTTTCTTCATCTCGATGAATGGAACATCCAGTATATAACGGAAGAGCATCTAAAGAGCATTATGTCTCATTCACCGGGGTTTATTCATTTTTCTTTAAGATATATCGAAATAGTGGAAGTAAATGTCAAATCAATGGCCATTTTACACAAGAGCCTAGCTTGCTCAAGTAAACTTGAGTATTTAGATCTAAGTGGGCAGCCCATAACTTCGATTCGTTTCTTGTTGCGGCAGGGGCCTGTGTTACCCATTCGAACCTTGATACTAAACGATTGTACAAAAATAAGAACCAATGACATTGTTGCTGTTATAATGCAGCTACAGAAACTAGAAACGTTATCTCTGAATAGAGTTGGCATATCAGCTAGAGAAGCAGTAGCTATTGCTTGTTCGCAGCCTTCGCTGTTCATGTTGGGTTTAGTCGGAATCAAATTCTCACTAAGTGATGTAAGATACATACTTGAGCACAATGGTCCTTTCTTTTTAGAAATGTCGCGTTTTTCAATCGATGAACCTATTTTGCGTTCATTAGAGTCAGAGTTTGATACCAGCATCGTTTTGCTATGATGTAATTTCGCTTTGAAACAGTTACAGTGGGTAGTCACCTGACTAAATGGCCAGTTTTCCTTATGCTAATGCTTGCTAATACTGTATTTTTAAAAGTTGAATATTGTGCTGAATAAACCTTGATTCAAAAGTCATCTAGCACGAGCCAGCCATTTGAATTACTTAGAATTGGACCGTAGTTGTTTGTATTCCTAGTATTAAGAAACATATCATGACATCAAATGAGTAGACAATAACCGCTGTGAATGTTAAAGTTAGTGTCGTACTTGATTTTAGCCTTTTTTGAGGTTCTATTTTGAATAAGTAAAAACTGGCGTCATGACAGTCATGCGATTTTCCTTCAGTTCTTGTTACGTAGTACTATTCTTTTTTTACACCTGCAGATCTTTTTTATTTTTTTACTGTTATACACCTGCAGATCCACAACCATGTACCAGCGATCTCCTGCATCATGAAACATCAGTGCCACTGCCTCCCACACAATCAGAGCCATTTCAGCCGATGAACTTCCAAATCCCTAAGACAAAAGTTGGTAAACAAAATCGTTCCTTTAATGCCAAGTGGTTGAGGGATGAGGGATTATCCTTGGCTTCATTATGTTGTAGATAAAGATGCAGTTTTGTGCTTCTTGTGTGCAAAACAAAAGTCAAATTTGAATAGTGCCAAGAATAAAGAACTCGTATTCGTACAGTCGGGATTCTCCAACTGGAAAAATGCGTTGGCTCAATTTAGAGAGCACCAGAATTCTTATTGCCATAAATTGGCCGTAGAATACTCTACAACAATACCCTCGTGTGGTAATGTTGTTGAAATGATGAACAAGACAGCAAGAGCAATGATGGAAGAAAATCACCGATGTCTTGTTGCAATTATTGAATGTCTACAGTTTCTAGCTCGTCAAGGCCTTGCATTTCAAGGAAGTACCGAGGGAGAATCAAACTTTTTGCAGTTGCTGCAGCTTAGAGCCAAGGATCGCCCTGAGCTGTTAGTGTGGCTCAATAGGACCGCCGACAAATATACTTCTCACGAAATCCAAAATGAGTTAATAGCTATTCTTGCCAGCAGGGTCATCCAAGATTTAGTATCCGACATTCAAAAGGCTATCTTTTTCGCTATCATCTGTGATGAGTATACCGATATAAGTAATAAAGAAAAACTCACGATTTGCATTCGATGGGTCGATGACTCTCTTGTTGCACATGAAGACTTCATTGGGTTCATCAAAATTCCAAATATTATGGCGGAGACAATAGTAACAGCTATTAAGGACACTTTGGCTAGACTAGGTCTTTCACTAACCAACTGCAGGGGTCAATGTTACGATGGAGCAAGCAATATGCTTGGGCCCAAAACGGGTGTGGCTAAACGAATTCAAGAGGTTGAACCTAAAGCACATCCTACCCACTGTTATTCTCACTCTTTGAGTTTAAGCGTGAAAGATATGACCTGCAACTGTCAACTGTTGTCACAAACAATGGATATTGCGAAGGAGATTGTCACCCTGATCAAATTTTCACCAAAGCGGGAGTGCTTACTTCAACAGCTTAAGGAAAATTTGGAGACGGAAGACGAGGATACTAGTTCCCGTGGAATTATTGGACTTTGCCCTACAAGGTGGACGGTTAGAGCCAGTTGTTTCCGACGAATTCTTGAGAACTATGCAGTTCTTATGGAAGAGTGGGATGTTTGTTTGTCCGAACGATTACAGCCCGATGTGCGTGCAAGGATAATAGGATGCAAGGCCCAAATGGAACGATTTGACTTTTTTTTTGGTTTGCATCTTGGAGAGCGGCTTTATTCCCACACTGATAATCTATCTAAGACTCTTCAGGGTACTAAGATGGCTGCTGTCAGTGGACAACGCCTGGCAAATCTTACAAAGGAGACGCTCACTAAAATGCGCAATGATCAGAACTTTGACCATTTCTATGCTAATGTTTCCCGCAAGAGTGAAGGCCTGGTTGGCGAACCAACGCTTCCAAGAAAGCGACGTGCTCCGGCCAGACTGGAAGTTGGTGCTGGTGCACCAAGCTATCCCCAAACCGCCAAAGATCACCTCAGAAGGGTCTACTATGAGGCTATCGATCTAATCGTCAGTGCCATCGATCAGCGCTTTAACCAGGAGAGCTTCACCTCCTACGCCCAGATGGAGACCCTCCTGGTTAAAGCTGCTAATGGTGAAGACTATGAGGCAGAATTCAAGTTTATTCAAGAATCGTACAGCGCGGATATCGATACTGGGGCGTTACCTGGGCAACTTAGTACTTTGGAAGTTATGTTAAAGGAGGAGAAGATATCATGTTTTGATGAAATCCTGTTGGCCGTGTCGCAGTTTCCTGAACCAGAAAAGAAGCTAATACAAGAAGTCCAAACTGTCTGTAAGCTGCTCGCCGTAAATCCGGCTACCAGTGCTGCTGGCGAGCGTTCATTTTCATCTGCACGACGTCTGAAGACCTGGCTTCGATCCAGAATGAGCGATGACAGATTTACTAACCTAGCAGTGCTAAACGGCCACAAGCAAAGAACAGACAGTGTCCCTATCACGGAGGTTGCAAAGGAGTTTGTTTCCCGCAATGAGAACCGAAAGAGAAACTTCGGAAAATTCAAAGAGTAGCGATCAGCGTATGGGTAGGTTTATTAACATAGTGACTGTATTGAATAGTATACATATTGTATCTATATTTATTGAGGTTTTAAACAAGACAGCGCGAATGCAAGATAAATGGCGAAACACAGATCTTTCGTCTGACGTTTGTTTGTATTGGCCGGATTTTTTAGCCCTACCACTTTGAAATGGTCTCCGCGGTCCCTGGAGAGTGCAGTGAATGTGGTCCAGGAAAATTCCAGCTTTCACGTAAAGAAACCTCCAACTCTGTGGTCACTTCGAAAAGATATGAGTATGTGTCTGTTCCAGACAAAAGTGGAGAAGAGTGAAGGAAAATTGCCCTAGTTACTAAAGAAACACTTGTCACTGGGTTATTTTCACACTTTCATCAACTACTTACTAAAAGATTATCCGTACCATTCGTTCATGACCAAATGGCAGAAAGAACAATTTGACAACCTTGCCAACAACCTTCCCCTTGATAACATTATCTGCGTTCATGACTTCTCCGAAAATTACACTTGTAGATCCCAAGATAAGATTCAATCCCAATACTTTGATCCAAACAAAGTGAGTATCCACGTTTCCATTGTCTACCACCATGCCAGCTTGCAAATAGATGGGAAAGAGAGCACAGAAGAAAAGCCAGAGCTCATCAAGGAACACATATTCATCCTCTCAGATGACAGCACCCAGGATTACCATTTTGTACATCACTCGCAGAAACTGATTTTCGATTACATCACCAAAGAGTTGAATCTAAAAGTGAAGAAGGTCCACGAATTCACTGATGGGTGCGCAGGCCAGTACAAATCAAGGCATACTTTTGGCGACCTTTCCTGCTCTCTTGCAGATTTTGGTTTCCAGGTGGATCGCCACTTCTTTGAAACATCTCATGCAAAGGGTGAGCAAGATGCAGCTGGAGCCAACATCAAACAGCCTGCCACCTTGGCAGTACTGAGGCGTGAAACTTCAATAACTTCCGCTAAAGACCTCTGCGACTACCTATCAAGGACATTTAGGAACCCTACATCACAGTTCGGAGCGTCACTCTTAAGAACCGAGTGTTTTTTCATGTTCCTGTGGATGGCGATGGAGCAGTACCCAGAGGAAGTCAAGGCCATTCATTCAAGGAGTTCCAGGGCATCAGAAAGATCCATTCCATCAGAACGCCTGAGCAGTGCAAGGTCTATAGAGCGCTTTCACGTGACGTCACGGCAGCCATATTGGTGTCCCAAACCAGTCCTTTTGGAGTTGAACTCTATTTTTATGCAAAAATCGTCTTTTGTGTGAGTATACCAATGTGGCGGCTTGTCACGTCAGTGAAAACGCTCTATACAAGACTTCGCAGCTGTATGTGTTTTGAGTGCTTGAGGGGAAATTATGATACCTGTGAAAACCCAGCAATGGTTGATGGATGGCAGGAGCTCACCTTGACAAGGGATGGTGAGGTGTCAACAACAAGGCAACATCGTGAGGCTGCAGGAGAAGATCGTGTCAATGCGCTAACAGATCTGATTGAAAAAAAACAGCATTGTAGCAATAGCAGCAGAAGAGGATGCTCACTTTGATTACTACTTATTAAAAGTGGAAAACAATGGAGCTGTCGTCCTTGAATCAGAGAAAACTGATGATTATGGATTATGGAATAGATTATCCATCTTCGTGACAATATCATTGACGCAACTTATAAGCTTGACACTAAGAATGCCATGGTGTATGCAAACACTGTCAGGGCTATCTGTGGCGAACTAAGGACTGTTAAAAGACGAAGAGAAATATTACTTAAATTGTCTCCAGCGCAGCATGAAGAAATAATGTCATGCTTTTAGTCTACAAGAATAGAGTTTCATGTTTACTGTTTATTTCTGTTCTTACCTGATTGGATAAAATGATTTTTGATTAATCGAGATTTTTTGAAATATCATTTGAGAGATTAAAATTGGATAAATTTTGTAAAATGACCACGCCCACAAAGGATCATGGGTGATCATTATTAATTGATTAATTAACATTTTGTCGTGTTTCATCCTGGTGTTGTTAAAAACGATAAATTGGACAATTAAGTAAGCAAGTAACCGTAAAATTTGGTGAATTCTGTGTGATGACCACGCCCTCAAAGGATGATGGGTAATTTCTAAATTATGATTTGTCGGCATTTTTCACTTGCTTTCTTCAAAGTAAGGTTAGATACAATAAACTAAGTGCTAAAACAACAAGTTCAGCACTTTTTTGAGAAATTTGTATTTTGAGCCCTTGTTACGCATTTGTACCCCACCCCTGGATTGTGCTTCTGATCACATATATCAGTACATATACGACATTTTTATGCTCCATATGTATAAACTAAGCTTCAGGTTTAAAGATTTTACTTATAAGTTATATAAAAACATTAAACAACAGAAACTTATAATTCCACATAAGCACAATAAAGTATAAATCAGAGTGAGAAAAATCTGTACGTCAGGTAGGTGTATGCTAGAAATCATGCATGCATCTGCCAAAAGTGTATGGCTGCAGCAGTTATGTGCAAAACATTGTTTCAATGAATATATTCAATAACGGTACATACACTTGGCATTAAATTATGGCAGTTATGATATATAGCTATCAAAAATTAACACACTGATACTGAAGTTACTGAAATAAATGACATAGTTGAGTATATTGTTCTAATTTGTTTGCAGATTGCACGAGAACAAAACAATGCTTATAATATAGATTAAAATAATGTTAGAGGTTTCAATGTATTTGATAGTGAAAAATCCAATATTGTAAGCCACCCTTAATTTCAATCATGTTTCACTCTGTTAATGCTTCTATCCCTTACATTCTTAACATCCTCATTAATCATTTAATATGGCAGTTCTACAGGGCATTTAAATTACAAGTCACTATAATAGTGTGTTGGGGTCTTCCCTAGGGCAAATAAACATCACCCCTTTGTGCTTATAAAATAATGTGCATGACACTGATCATAAGGAGATCTTTTGGCTCAACAACAAACAACCCACTTGCTGTATGTTCCTCTATTTCATAGGCAACAAGATTTGACGAAAAATTAACAGTCTCAAACAGTTTTAAAGCAAAAAAGGCGTGCCTTTCATGAAACCAGATGTTACAGATAGTGCCAAAAATGGGAGTTGAGTCTCGCATCTCGGCAAGTAATATGGTGTTACTGTCTACTTTATAACATGTCTAATGGATAGTTATTGATCTAGCCCGATATAGGTCAAGAGACTGATCTCCCACCTCAAAGGAAGGGTACAACCTTTGGATGCAACTCAGTGCTTCATTAAATTTGTACCATCAATAAGCCTATTGTAAGTGGAGCCTGAACCAGCTTTAAATTCCCCTCTGAAAAGAGAATGGTCAGAGACTTCATGGGCAGCAGAAAGAGCTCAATTATCTGCACATACCCCACTTTGATATCTTTCTGATAGTCTTTTGGGCAAATTTTTGAACTTCTTGATCACTCGAGGTATGTGCTTAAATTGTTGGTGCTTTGCCTTAAAGTGCATCGCCCATGATCTGACAGGGGGGCCAAATGCCAAAATTTGAGTACTCAAATGCACTAAATAATGTTGCTTTCGGGTGACCTTGGCATTAAAGCAGCTTTTGAATAGCTGCAAGTGCTCTTGTACCAGGCATTTTAAATACCCCAAGATAATGATAGATATCTCTTTAGTGCTGCAAATGGCAGTGATTTCCAATATAGTTTGGAATACCCTCCAGTCATCTGGACACCTGTCACAAAAGGGTTCCGCAAAAAATGAAAATACTCTACTCAGTAACCAAATTTGTATGGCCGTTTGTCCTAAATTGGCGAAAGGGTCAGTTAAATCATCAGCTTCAATAGGAACTGGTTTGTCCTTTAATTCTGAATATCCATAATGGAAATCTTGAACAAAGTGGTTGACCTCATTCAGTGTAAATACATTATTATTGAGGAAAAAACCCTATAAATCTGTCAACAATGGCTAGTCTAATTCAGAAAGCTCATATTTCGGTAAACGCATGCAGTCCAATCGAAAAATGGCATGCCGCTGGAAGTGTTTGCTGTGTTCATTTCTGTTTATTTCTGTCCGAGCTGCTGTCACATCTTAACTCCGCTCATCAAGAATGTGATAATTTTTCGGCAAGAGTGCGGCCTACCAAACTGTGGATCCCAAGCGGAATACTCCTCTCCAAACTCGTTTGTTTAACGCGTACGCTCTAACCACTGGGAGCTGTTGGGAAGCACTTTCGATTAGGTGTTTCATAGGGAAGACGAAATCAAGAATTCCAGTCACGAATGGGAAGAAGGTTGCGACAGTGAAAGCGTGGAATCAGGTAGCTATCAATGTAAAAGAATACATTTCTAAAGTATCATAGATCGGGTAGTCATGACTCTGGTTAATTAAAGCGAGATCTCTCAACATCTGATCTATGCACGTGTGATCTCTGATCTTCCAATCATGTGTGCACGTACACCACGATATGCTATTTATATTTAGCAAGTATTCATTATTGATGGGGATCTAGGGAGGGACTGGCCGGCAAATGGAAAAACATTATGTTGAAACCTTTCCCTCCTTCCTCTTCCCTCACGGATCAAAATGTATGTAGGTTAGCATACAAAACGTCAAAGTATTAAAATGCGTTTGTTTGCAATGCTTATCACCGCTGTTTGTGTTTTAGTACTGTATTAATCAAGCCACGATGGCCTAAGAATAAGAGTTTATAAGGGAAACAAATTTGCCTCCCCATTGTGAAAGTACAGAACAAACCGTGGGTTTATATTACATCATGCGTGATCATGATCTGCCAATCAAATTTACGTTTAGACCGTCTCGCTCTCTCTTTTGTTTTAAACACACTTCTTTTCATTCCCACAAAATGGGAGATCAATTATTAAATACAGAGTGGGTGGGGACTTCTTAAAACAAAAAATCTGACATCCAAGACGGGGGCTAATTAGAAAGCAGCACGGCTGAAGTGTTTGCATTCCTATCAAATCGCGATTAACACTTTCATTCTCAAAACGAGGTAGACTATTAGTAAAGTTCTCATATAACTTTCCTTTCAGTAAATTTCACCTTAAATATCCAACTTGTTTGTATTGAGATGGATGTGACTGTCAAGCTGCAAAGCTATATTTGGGATCCCTTGGAAAACAAACGGACAATGGATTAAACATATACTAGACTAAAGCGTCATTAGACGTTTAAGGCTCTTGTTAAAAGTTACTGACAAACGTTAATATGATGTGTAAAGTATTGTTTAAATTAAAGATGTGCCATTACGTCATCATTGCAGAACTTGCTGGAATGATGCTGCCAGCTACTTTTGAAGATTACTATGATGATGCAACTGAGGCAAGTTTATAAGGTTTTAAAAAAACACGGGGTGAATCCTGTTAACACGCCAGAACTTGAAGATGCTTTTTTGCCTACAGAGTGGATACATAATTCCCCGGAACTGAACGACAGAAGCATTATGAAGAGAAACTTTCCCGAAATGACACCATTAGGGAAACTGTTTTGGGGCAAAGAAGACAGTTCAAAAGACTTGCAAACAAAAAAAGCAGAATTGTAGAGGTTCCCGAGCGATTCTACTATGTATGGCTACTAGCTTCTATTGAGGCTCAGTTGAACAATAGGCTTATCTTGGACATGGTTGCTATTATGTGACTTTAATGAAGACTATTATGTGACTTTAATGATGGCTCTTTGAAGAGTGAACACGAACTCTTCTCTTGTGATCCACACAGCCTTAAAATCATTTTATATTATGACGATCTTGAGATCACAAATGAAGGACAAGACAGAAACAAAAGCTGGCAATGTTCTACTAACAGCTTGCAAACATTTACTCAGAATACCGTTCTAAATTTAAGTCCACCCACCATGTGGAACAGAAATACTTAAAAAAATATGGCATACACCTCATATTGAAGCCTTTCATCGACGATTTACAAGTACACTGAGGAGATCTAGGCCATCATTTTAGAGTTGACGGTGGAACTGTTTGTCTCCAGGGTGCTCTGTTGGCTGTTGTAGCGGATATCCCAGCAAGTAATTTGCTCGGAGGATATAAAGAGTGTTGGTGGTGCTAGAAGAAAGTGTCAGCTTTGTATGGCGGACTTTGAGGCTCTACAGACCATGTTCACGGAAGAAGAATTCCGTCTAGAAGATGAAGAACTTCACGAGTATCAGCTCAACTCAGCTATTTAAAGGCTTACTACAACAGAAAGCCTGTGGAAAAGCCACGGGCCAAAAAAATGCACAGGCAAATTTGGAGGATGTGTCAACAGAGGAAGGCCATGACAAGCACCTCATCTCTGATATGCAAAAAGCAAAACCAGACTTGCGGAGGATTTACAGCCTCATGCGAGTTTCTTCAACCACCACAGGAAGTGGATAGAAAAGCTGCAGGGGAAAGGGACCACCCGGCAAATCCTGGAAAAATACCCAGGATTTAAGCACCATGAACAGGTAACAATTGCAATTGCGTTTCACTACTTAAAGGCCTGGTCAAACAGTGGTAACGTTTGACATAAATGTTGCAAAATGTGTGAAGTGTTGCATCTGTTTGACCACGGCTTGTTAGTTTTTGAGCGTTGTAAAAACATTAAACCAAATAATTAATCTGACAAGCCACAACAGATACTAACAACTCAATTAAGCAATCAGATCAGTCAGAACTCAGAGCAGTTACATGTAAACAGCGCTAAGCATGCAAAAATGTGTTCAAGAAACTCACGGTTTGACTTTGGCTTTACTTCTGATTGGTGGAGAAAATGGTGCAAGTTTATAAACCAGAGCATAGTAGTTTGAAAGTAATTACTTTTCAACACTTAACTGAAAATTGCTCTATTGATTAGAATAATAATTATTCATTTGTCCTCTTCTAAGATCATGCTAGAAACTTCGCTCATGGAGAACATAGAATACATAGAGGCTTGGTTGGAAGTGTACCCAAAATATGCAGGTTTATCTCCACACCCTGTGGGGATATTCTTGAAGGCGAAGTGGATGACATCGAGGACTATTATAATGGTAAGCTGAAACAACATGAATACCAAGTTAGATACGAGTCTGAGGGATGTGCACCAGAAACAGCGTTATTTATCTGAAGAAAATCTCAATCACAATTATTATCTGTCAGACAGTTTACCCACCTCCTCAATCTGGTTGACATAATTAGGACAGGAAAGATGTTGAAAACCCAAAAAAGAAAGAATTTCACGAGGCTGAGGTAAACAAGTCAGTTTAGGGACGTTTGAAATGTCTTTTCATGTCAGGAAGTTAAATTAGGGTATATGTGATGCTCTAGAAATAGAAATAGAAATAGAAATCGCACAAAAATGTATTGCACTGCATTATGAATGCATCTCAAGTTCTTGAAAGAACAGATGTGACTGTTAAGAAAAAATAAGCTATTGTCATAGAAAAGATGCTTCAATCTGTGGGTAACATTTCAAGTGTCATGGGACTCCTCTAGCCTTCATATTAACAGCCACTAACTTTGAATTAGTGATCAATCAAAAGCTTTATTTCTCAAGCATTCTATAATTTCTTACCTTTCTACTGCAGATGCAAAAACATCAATAGCCTTAGCAGCCCTTCCAAGAGCATGGGGCATTAAGGAAGACTTTGTCCTCCTTGTGAAGGTAAGAACAAACGGAAATACAATGTGTTTTGAGGGGACTGTAATGTCCCCTACTTTTTGGCAAATAATCGGATACATGAAGCACTTCATGGAAGTCTGAAATTCTCAGTAGGGCGTGGGTTCTTATTCCTTGGGTAACCATTCCAATATGTCCAGAATTGAGTATTTTGCAGAGTCGCAATTAGGGACTAAAGTTGCTAAACTATTCATTCTTTTGTGATCTGTGTAGCCAAAGAACAAACGGAAATACAATGTGTTTTGAGGGGACTGTAATGTCCCCTACTTTTTGGCAAATAATCGGATACATGAAGCACTTCATGTAAGTCTGAAATTCTCAGTAGGGCGTGGGTTCTTATTCCTTGGGTAACCATTCCAATATGTCCAGAATTGAGTATTTTGCAGAGTCGCAATTAGGGACTAAAGTTGCTAAACTATTCATTCTTTTGTGATCTGTGTAGCCAAACTCCAGAGCCATCTCACAGTTACGAGTAGATTTAATTTTAATCTAATGTTATCACTTTAGAAACCTAGTTTTGATTTATTACACGATATTTGATGTCCTGAAACAATATTAATTTTCGGCTCAATAACAGTCATAGTCACATAATGATATTTGACAAGTGAGCAACTTAAATATCACAGATAATTAACATTAAGTATTTATATAAACAGAATCGTAGGTAATTAGAAAAACAGGTCTAACCGGCCTCTAGAGGCTTTAATTCCTTTGTTCATGCTAAGCTTTGGATTCTTAATAAGTATAGAAATGAACGTTTTGGTCATTTCCACAGGATACTGATAATTTTAAACAATCCATCAAGGCCTTGCATGGGGATTGCCATTTGGTGGTCAACGAGAACAGTGACGACGATCAACTATTCTTAATACTTGAAAATGAAGTTGTCCTAGAGACAAATACCTGGGTGAAAGGTTTGTTTTCTTTTTTGGGGGGTACACCAGGTTTTTAGCTTAGAGTATCCCCAGAAAGTTTCTAGAGGAATACATTTTTGGGATTCCCCCTAAAAAGGAAACGGTCCAGTATAAAACTGGTTTGGATAAACTTCTTGCTTAACCAGGGCTGAAAACAATTTCTGTCTCTCTGATATGTTTTACATTTAGGAAGACACAATCCTTGGCATGCAAAACATACCCAGTTTTTAAGGCAAGTTTATAATAACTGAATTTGGAGAGGTTTTTACAGGAAAAAAAGGAAATAAAATAATAATGATTTTTATACAATGAAACCACAGAAGCATATTGCAAGCTCACTTGAACACTGAATAACAGTTGTTTCCAGATCTGCTTAAGAAAAGAAGAATGATTCGCTGCATAATATTTAAGAAAGAGTGTCAGTGGGTGTTTTATCTAATATCTTTTGAGTTGGAGTGAGCGGACCTTTGGTAATGCCTTGTGGCTACGAATCTTTAAAGCGCAAATTTGTTCAAATCCAACAGAACACCAGGTAGCCAACCCGTGTTTCCTGTGTTTTATACACGTTATAGCATTGTGAAATCTCCTTCACACTTTGCCACTAAATTGAGGTAACATTATTTTTGAGTGCAAGTGAGCAGACCTTTCATAATGCCATGAGGATATGAATCTCCTAAGTGCAACAGAACACAAGGTGGCTCGCCTTTGTTTTTTGTGTTTTTCACACTGTGAAATTTCCTCCACACTTTGCCATTAAATTGGGGGTAACATTTTGTATGTGTGTGTGTACACACAGAATTAATAATAATTATTTTTTATTTGAAATGACCAATTTCAATTGCTTATAATCCATGACAGCATTTGATTTTCTGCAGCTTACGATTTTTTATATCCTTTGAATTTAAGATGTATCAATAATATGAATTAACATGAGATTTTCCTCAACAGAATTTCCCATCTTGAAGGAAGAACTAGGATTCTTTTAAAAAGAACACTTAGAACATGAGATTCTTTTCAACAGAATTTTCCATGTGAAAGGAACTGGTATGCTTCCAAAAAGAACACCTTATGCCTAAGATTCTCCACAACAGAATTTTCCATCTTGCAAAAAGAACTAGGGTTCTTCCAGCAAGAATAATAATTCTTCTCTGGGGACGAAGAATCTAAATACCTAAATTCTTCTTTGAAGAAAAATGATTCTTCATGTGAGTTTATTTTCTGTTCCCAAGAATCTCTATTACGATTGTTTGCTGGTCCTGTCGGTCGGGCAACTTTTGTTCCATGATGCCATTTCATTTCCAGTCGCGTAACACTTGGATAAAACAGCGTTTGCTTTCATGTGCAACCGTCATGTTTGGAGTTAAGAGTGCCATATATTCTTGAAAGACACCACTTATGGAGAGCTACACTGTAAGAGAACCCAAGTGATCTTACCTCGTTATTTTTAGGAGTTACAGATGAATGGAGACCTGAATCAGCCAGACTAACTAAAGAATCAGATACAGTCAAGTTAGGGAACCAAAAGCAAACTTTGTGTGACCAATCACTGACGCCAGCACTTAATTTTTCTTGTAGCTGGGTAAAACGGTAATGGCGTCATGACGACACCGAAACGTCGTTCGATTTTACCAGCGTTGATTTTCACTTGTTTTTGTATAACGAAACCTTTACTTATAAAAAAATAAGCATGTCGACTATTTTTCTACGTGGTTCCACTGCAGGGTACACTACAGCTGGGTGGTCAGTGTGTTAGGATGGTTGTGGAATCTCCTCTTATTCTGCGAGTCGAGCATAATTAAGGACTTTCAAAGGCTATAAATACTGAAAGGGTTGAAGATTGTGAGCTTAAATTTTCCCAGTCTGAGAGCAGGCTTCCTGCTGCCACTGATCAACATTGCCAAAAAGCTAAACCCTGAGGATTACCTGAAGTCCTCCCCACTGTGTGTTTTAAGTCATACTACATTATCATTTACATTTTTTTTTCACGAAACGAGCCACAATTAATTTTTTTTCATTACACAGCTGAAGTTGGAGCTAGGTGAATCAACTGACAACAAGTGAAGATTGCGTTGCTTCCAGCCAGGTACTTTGACCGTTTCCACTCCAGTCAGCCTTTTGACACATGCGCTAATAAAGCCGCTGATCAACTGGCCCAAGAGCTTTCCCACGCTGTTAGTCAACTGAATAAGAGGCAACCAGACGAGCAACCTTCCAGCCAACCGTCAAGCCTTCCGTTGCGGAGCAACATGTAGAGGACACATCTAGCCCAAACAGAAGTGGCTCCACTTCGCAAAATGATGTTATTGATACTCAAGATGCAGCAACTGAAGATTTAAATCAAGCAACTGAAATGCCCGTTTCAAGAAACCAACCAGCAAAGCGCAAAAAAGGCTTGCATTTACCCCTGATGTCAAAATACTGATCAAGGAAAGCAAGGAAGATGACGATAGACAACATTCACGTGAAGAATGCCTTGTTAGTGGTAAGTGAATGGAAATAAGTTAAATAGTTTAAGATTTTTCAGGATACAAGCTTGCGTGTGCACTCACTGATTGGCCTCCAATGAAATGGTGACAGTTTTATGTTTCTCTTAGTATCGTTTATTTTTTATTTTCTTGTTCTAAACAGAATAGTGGAGGTATTAGCAGGAACTCAATGCCACTACACTAGAACAAGCGAGAACAAATAAACGGTCCACCTGCACGCAGACATAGGATGAGCTTGAACTTGTGTGAGGTCCGATTATCAGGATATATTAGAGAGCTTGTTAACGATCAAAGTTTCCTGCGGACTGCAAACCGCGGTTTGAAGTTTGCCGTTTGCCCTCTGTGGTATACTTTTAAGCGGGATCCATTAAATAATAGAACATCAAACAAAACAAACACCTCGGGTAGGCAATAGTCTTCTTGGTGAGTTAATTATCCTACAAGGAAAGAAAGAAAAAGATTGGCCTAAATAAACTGACATACAACAGACATTCCAACCTTCAGCTAGACAAACTTAACTGTGAAGAACAAAATGAGCTTATAAATATATATCGTAAACAATAACCATAATACGCTCACAAATACTCAAACATAGCAAGTGTATCATTTGACATAAAGGACTTTTCATTCATTTCATCGTCATTAATCTGGTGAAAAGTTACTTGGCAAAGAGGGGCAAGGGTCAAACTGAAAATTGCCAGAAATTGTAAAACATATTTAGGTAGATTTTAGGAATGGTGGGTCAAGATAATAAAAAACCAGGGGTATTTAGAGACCATTATCTGTCCTTGTAATGTTAACCGTAAAATGTCCACTTTATATTCATTGATAACTTACCCAAAGTTATTTATTTATTTTTGACTTTGCTGCAGCTCCATCTTATTTTATTCTGACCAACAAATTGGTACTTCCATCCAAAGGAAGACAATTTAGGCGAGGAAATGAGAATTTCATAAACAGTCTTGAGGCTGAATGGGAACAGAACCCAGCTGGCAGCTATGGGGCGCTCTTTGTGGTGGCCAAAGGCATTTCCAACAAGCAACAGTGGAAACACGATGTAAAGGGCTCATTCACATATAAAGTGCTTAGGGGAACTCACTTGTCTTTGGCCACCCAAGTACAAGAAGCAGCCCAATAACCCACACTTTGCTGGTCGTTTGTGCCGAATTTATGTTGGGCTTTCTGACGAGCACACCATTTATCTAGGGGGGATGCATCAGGAATCCTCGATGTTTCAACATGACATCAGCTACAGAGAGGAGGTCACACAAACTTTTATGAGAATTATGTCTATTTTCATTTCCATTTTTTCTGGCAGTAGATACCTGTGCAGTTAGTATAGTAACAGAATATTGTGTACAAAAGATTAATTTTTCAGTCATACAAGGACCAGTCGACTATTGTCTTGGAAGTACTGAAATGCCTTCCTCAAACTTTTGTGGCAGTAAAGAATAAATAAACTTAGAAGAAAGCATAATGCACTAAAAGGAATGTCACTGTAAGTGAAGGATGTTTTCAGTTTAGTAATGCAGAGCATATGTTTTTTTTTTCTGTGTAGGATAAACATCAAACATCTTTTCTTGTTGATTTTCATGTGTGAGTTGCAGTTCTAATAAACAAAACTAATTATGGTTAAAATCACACATGCAAAATGCTAACGAAAGGCTTTTACTGGTCAGTTTCCTTTGGATACTTTAAGGTTAAAAGCAAAGTCAACGATGTTTTATTTCTTATAAGACAGTCTGAGTCAGTAAGGAATTCAGAAAGGTATTACTATTATGGTGACCAAATATGAATTAAATCAAATTATGTTTTAATTTAATACACAAGGTTAAGTGAGGTCATATGCAGTTGTTTGGAGAAGAGGATATTGTAGGTGATCTACCAGAACCAAGACTGTTGTGGAGGGTTGACTTTTCTCAAATATTATGTAAAGAGGTGACCTCCTAAAACCCAGTTTTGGTTGCTTGCATAAATTTCAAAAAAGATAGAAACCGTTGTTAATAAAGCCTAATTGTTTTTTACAAAATTGCTTCTTACATACAATCACTAGGTATTGTACATGTAGACATTCAAAATAAGATTAAAGTGGCAAACGTTCAGAAGAACATTGTTAAAAGAAGCAATTTTTTATTGTTGGCGATCATTACTAAAACAAATGAGTGGGATCCTCTTTTTCAGGTGTTTTGGTGGGCATATTATTGCTTATAATTTGATTGTAATTTGCTGAAGAAGGTTTTGTAAGTCTCCATAAAACAATGCTCAATATGAAGTCCAGTTTGCTTAAAGAAGAATACATATGACATGAAACTATAAGAATATTACAACTTTTGCAAGTTTGATGGTGAGCCAGACAAGGAATTCAGATTACACTATAAGGCTATCTGCAGTTTTTCCAACAGCCTCTCACTTTAAGTATTTGTGTGGTTAACGGTCCTCTGTTTCTTTGTATAACTTCCTACAACTTCATTAATCAGTATTTACCATTTGGAGTCTTACTTCCATTAATCAGAGCTTAAGTTCTTTTACAGGGAACTTTCACATGACGCCGCCCCCCCAAAATTTGAGCCTCTAAACTTAGGGTGCGGCTTATCTGCCAGTGTCTACAGTACTTGTGAGGGATAAACGACAGCTTGGAAACTACTTTAACTGACTTCCTCCACTTTAATTCTGAACTCTTTCAACAGACTAAATGACACAATGAAAGGTTCGCTAGAACACAAAAGAGAACAAACAACGAAATGAGAACTGAGAATAACTACAGATGCAACTACAAAATAAACTTTGATAAATTTTACAAAGTTATTGCATCTTACCGATGGTTTTTAACCACGGAATAAGACTTTAACGGTAAGTAGATTTCACAAGGACTATAACCAGAAGACTGAACAACACTGACTAAGAATTTTGAATTGTGCATATTTAAGCAAGCTTATACTTGCCCCTACGGGATTACAAAATCACAGCATTTGAGAAACTAGTCCCAATGGGGGCTCTGGAAAACAATTAAATAATTTCACGCTGTCCACAACAGTACTGTTAAATAACAACTACTGAAGTTATTTGAAATACCATCGTAGTGATTTTTATTTGCATAAAGTAAGCGTCAAATTGTTTGCTTTCTAAGAAATATAAATCACATATAAGCAGTGAATTTGTTTTCTTACTATTGTAATGTTGCAGAAAAAAGCACCAAGTGACATTTTTGCCATGGCCAGATTTGGCAAAGATGTGTGGAAGGAATTCCAAGAGGCTAATGTATTGAATGCGATGGAAAAATTAAAGGATCAAAAAATTAGTGGGGGAGTTGTGCTTTGAAGCAATAGCCTATTCTGCCAAAAATTTCGCCTCATAAGCTAAAACACTCGTTGTTAAAGAGTATAAGCTTAAATTTTTTGATCGCTAAAAGTGTCATTTTATTATGTTCGCTTTTTGAATTTCCATTTCTTCTGCGTTCTACTCTACATAAAACAAAATGCTCAGTAGCCATAATGTTATGTTACTCTGCATAGTTTCACATTAGTTAACGACTTACGGGTGGAGGCGATCTTGGTTGTAAGCACTTTACTGGTCTTTACTATCAAACACTAAATAGTAATAGGACATATGCCCATGCTACAAGTGAGATAACTTTGCCTTTGCTCGGCATGTAGGAAGAAAGGAAACACCAACGGCTTCATGTCAACTGTGTCCAGAAAAAAAGATTCACGTCCTCGACTTTTAGATATCTTTCCTGTATCACGCGATACCAATATCCCATTTCAAGCTAGGGGATTACCAAAATAACCGTTGAGAAGAGATTTCACATTTGTCCACAACGCTTAGCAACCAGGCCTTTCAGTAAGGGTGTGCCGGAAGTTTAACATGTCTTTTGTTGCTTTTTCAGGTCTGCGGGAAATCTACTAACAAACCATATTTTACTTAACTAATTAGCGATTAACACGGTCAGGAAAATACACTGTGCTTGCAACTGAACTTAAAAAATACACAACAATGAACCAGTTATAATGTTCTCTAAGGCCAATATTTTCACGGTGAAAATTGTCGGTAAATATTCAATGACTTCAATATTCAAGTTTCCGGTCATCTCATCACGGTCTTTAACCCTACTCTGAGTCTTACTGTGAAACCCACAGTACAGCCCAAAAAATTAAAACTATCTACCGCATATGAGAACTTCTGATTTAAAGCGAACTGAAGGCTCCAAACATTAACCGGCATTGATTTGAACGAACATATAACAACGGTCCATGACTTAAACTATAATAAAAACAAGAACGTTCCAAAGACCATATTAAGTGTTGATTATTAAATGAGAAGTTTCACTCTTGTAGTTTAATTTAGATTTTCAGTTTAATTCATCCAGCTCCCTTATAAGCTCGTTTCTGCCATCGTCTACTCCCAATGAATCCACCTCATGATCTGAGCTCCTTTCCTCTTCCTCGTCTTCACTTTCGTCTGTCGAGGACTCCTCAATTAGGACTGATGACGTCGTTGCTGAATCCCGGCTCTTGTACCTCTTTTTGATCCCTTGATTTGGACGACAAGCAGCGCTTGATAGCTAGGACTGTATGGCGGGTGTAGGATCATAATCCTGAAATGATGGACCCTCCATATGGATGGTAATCAGGTTGTTGAGGGTGCTCTCACCAAGTGTTGCGCAACAATCCGTCTTGATATGATTCATCAAAGAAAACAGCCTCTCCACTTTAGCATTCGAAATTGGAATGGTAAACAGAAGCTCCACAAGCATCAGGACCATATTCCACTGTGCTTTGCGGCTTGAATCAAAGATTCGTCTCCAGACACGAAGGTAGGGTGTTCTCGAAGGGTCAAGAAAACGTTTCGTGTAGCTAAGAAGATCATGCCACTGGTCCAGCAGATCACTCAGTGACCCAGTTAAGCCTGCCTTAGAAAGTGGCTCTTTGAAGTGGTTGCAGAGTTTAGCAATGCAGTCAGCGGCAAACTCCAGATCCTCTCCACCGTCTTCAGTTGTCTTCTCCCACCCTTCACAATTCAAAAAAGGACATGGCTGTTTTCTGCTACCTCCAGCCTTGTCTGCATAGCCTCTTTAATACGGCCAAGCAACATATTCTTTGACCGTCTTGCAGATTGCCTGGCGACTTCAAAGGATGGCAAGGTTACATTCTGTTAACAGTATTCTCCATTACGTTCTTGAACTTTTTCCAAGAAACGCTTGGCTGTGGGAAGGTCTTCAACATCCTTTTGCTCTAGGCGCTCCAGCTCCTGCTTGGCTGTCTCAATGTGGCTTATGCAAGGGACAAGGCTTTTGCAGGGCTGAGCAGCTCAATAAAGAGAGATGCCGTAAGAGGAATCCTCGCTTGCTGCCATTTTTTTAGCCAGCCTTTAAATTTCTGGTGGTCAGCTGACTTAAATGATTTGTCTTCAGGCATGCTTCGGAGATGTTGAAGATAAACACCAAACTTGTCAACAAGAAGTTGCAACGCAGAAAGCTTGTGGCTAATCCAGCAGGTTCCCAAAAGGAAAAAGACGAGAAAAATATATCTTACGAAGAAGCCATGGATTAAGAAGCCTCAGCCTATATTGATGGGAAAAAATGGAAGTGAAGCATGCTTGGTTAAAGGGAAAAGAAAACTTGAAAAACTGAAAGGGATGTGCATTTTTATGTCGGAAAGTTTCTATTTTAAAGTAGTGTTTCAGTAACATACAGTAGCACACCCGCTAATAAGTAAAATGAAACCCAAACCACATACCACATGCTCACTTCGGTTGGATTCCGCCCTGTTCAAATTGAAACGTTTCACTGTACATGCGGCGAAGATCACGCAGCTGTCGCAGCTTCTTTGGCAAGTTTTCGTAAAGGTAATAAAGGCGTAACAGCACTTCATCTACACCATCAAAGATGGTACCTTGTAAGGCATCTTTGAGGGCTACAATCACTGCCACAAGTCGTTGAAACACCCTTCCCCTTTCCCCTTGTTCAATGTTGAATCACACAACAACGCACCAGTTTTCTTTTGGTTTTCATTTGTTTTGAAACAACATTGGTAAGGTGGGGGAGGGAGGTAGACACTGCTCAGAAGATGGTGTTTCAACATTCTGGCAGTGATTGTATAGACGTGACAGGGCTTAAATTTCAAGTCACGGCATGAGGGCTTCTGCAATGATCACGAATCTTCGCTTTATTTCTTTCATATGTGGGTGTGGTTATGTGTAAAACATTGAACACGTGCAATTTTTTTGGCATAAATCTATAAAAGAAATAAACCCTATTCCTGCACACATAACAGGAAAAGTAATTTACCAAACAGGATTGATAAACCGGAATTTCGTAAGGAGCGAAAATGGTTTTTAAAGGTTATATACCTGCAGATATTAGAGCATCAGTTTTTCAACTTAGACAAAATACTGACATGAGTATCCGTCAAATTGCGAAAGTCTGTGGTATTTCACCGGCTTCAGCTACAAGGGTTTTAAAAGTCGGTATCCAAAGAAGATTACATTGTTGTCGTCGAAGTGGCCGGCCTAAAAAACTATCAGCGAGGCAAGAGAGGATACTGATGCGGAATTTACTCAAACTGAGAAATGAAAATCCCGGCTTTTCAGTGAAAGATTTGATGACGGAGTGTGGTGTGAGCTTAAGAGAGGTTTCAGAGAGGACTGTTAGTCGTTTACTATAGCGAAACGGGTATTTTTATCTCCAAACAAGGAAGAAAGGACTGTTGACTAAAAGCGATTTGTGCGAACGCGTGCGATTTGCCAAGTTGATAAACACGGTCTATGGTCCGGATGTTTGGACCAAACAAATTGCGTTTTATTTGGATGGAGTATCGTTCGCGTTTAAAACCAATCCACTCGAAGCAGCACGAGCACAAAAAGCAAGAATCTGGAGAAAGCTTGGCGAAGGTTTATCGTTTGGATGCACAGCAAAAGGGAGGAAAGAAGGAACTGGCGGTAAACTTGTGAAATTGTTTGTTGGAATAACGTATAACGAGGGCGTTGTATTGTGTGAGCCATATGAGCACCTATCAGGAGCTTCATTTGCTGCCTTTATTGAAAAGCATTTTAACCCAACATTTACTAAAGCCAATAAGAATGGCAGTAGGCTATGGGTTCAAGATAATGACCCCTCGCAAAGCTCGAGACTCGCAAAAAATGCAATGAAAAATTGCAACTGTGATACGTCGCTTATTGCGCTACCTTGTCGAAGCCCAGACCTTTCTCCGCCAGAGAACTTTTTTCATTTAGTACGATGTAAGCTGAAAAAAGATGCTTCAAGGCTGAACATCACTAAAGAAACATATCAAGAATTCAAGGAAAGGGTCATCCGCACAATTTATAGCATTCCGGTTGAAAACATTAACAAGATTATTGCGTCAATGCCCGATCGGCTTGATGCAATTATAGATAAGAACGGTTGTCGTACAAAATATTAAACACAAACAGTGATGTTTATTTGTGTTTTACCCAGGAGCTCAGGACCTTTTGGTTATTTTAACAGTTAAAGTACACACACAATTTCATACTTACAAACTAAGAAATGTATTCAGTTAGCAAGGAGTGGATCACTATAATGTGCAATAGCTTCGTTATAAGATACATTTACAATTGCGTAATTTGTTGTGTTTACGGGTTACCATTGTAACCCGACAACATTTGAAAATGAACATAGACCTCATTGTTATTAAATAAATGACGGGTTACAGTGGTAACCCGTAAACAATGAACGTAATGTTATGTCTGTCTGAGTACTAAACAAAGTAACAGAATATAATCCTTCAGATCATGTCAATTTAACTGTTATAAAGGTGTCACAAGCTTACTATTTATTTCATTTAACAATCTCCTTCATATTAAAATATTGCCTTCGTTTCCGAAAGGCTGTTTCAGTACAAAGAAATAAGAACTGTTCGAAGCGCATAAAATGCCTCTATTCCAATACGAGTTGCGCGAAACATTTTGGACAAGACTCAATAACAACTTGTTCTTCTTGTAGTATTCGTGCGTGTAACGAAAACACGCGCCACCTTACCGCCATCATTTCGGTTTCCCTATCGTCCACTACACCGTTTCTAAGAGAAATAATTTCACTCTTTGACGTGCAGAAGATTGGTGTGTCCTTATCGAACACAATGTCTTGCGCGTAATGCGTCTTTGGGGCAGAAAAATGCACAGGTTGCCCTTCTAGTAATAAAAGCATGTCTTGCCAAGGTATCACTTGTGCAGACCACCTAAAATCGTTGAGAAAGATGATTTCAGCGTTTTCGGCGCCCACCCAAGCAAATGATGTGCTCGCAGGGTTTACAAATGTCTTGTATATCACGGTCAGCGGATTTAATAGAAACGTTTTACCTCGATTTGCGCCACCTTTCAGAAAAATATTGCGGTACTTTCCTCTACCTTTATCTAACAATTCATGAACAGCCGCACCGAACTCTGTTTGTGTAATTCCATTTCGGTCAAGAATATCCTTCGCCATAGTCAACCAACGTCCATTGCAATTGTGTGTACAGTCCCCTTCTAAGGCGGCCTGCAGGATTTCCAATCTTGACATCTGTTGACGCTTCAATTTCTCTTCGGATTCTTCTATTTCCCACCCTGTTTTGATGGCTTCTTCTACTGCTTTCTTCCCTCTGTTTACAATGAACTGAGCCAAATCTGTTTTCCCCTCCGTCTTCTGTCTCTTGGCAAGTGCAAGTAGGCCCAGGTAGCTTTTGATCCCTTTCGATACAGCTATCTCTGAGACTTCAAACATGCTTAGGCGTGGTGCTCGTTTTCTCTTTCTCCCAGATGTTGTTGGAGTGCTCTCTTCCTCTGATTCTGTCTCTTCACTTTGTGTCGATGTAATAGCGGCCCTGTCAGCAGCAACAGCTTCGCTAGCTGCCGTTGTCACTGGTGGTTGGCTGTTCCACAGATCAGGGTGTCCAGGCGAATGCAAAACCTCACTGTCCTCTTTAGTCACGTACAGCCAGGCACTGTAGTAGTTGACGTGTCTGTTTGAAAAGTGTACATTTATACTATATCGAGACTGCATAAATTGCCGAACAGCTAACCAGCGTCTAGGCTTTGATAGCTTAATAGCCATATGGAAATGTATACCACCATCAGCATGATACTCTAGGCAACACGACCATTGCTCGACGCGAGACTCGGTGTTTTCATCTCGAAAATGAAACGCCTCCAAAACGAGATTTGCAAACCTTTGCCGAGAAGACACTTTAAGTGTGTCCGCTTGACTGTAGGTTATTAAATAAACTCTCCGTATTTCACGAACTCCTAAACTCGCTTGAGTGTTAGAACTTTCAGCCATTTTGTAGTGTTGGGAAATCAAAAGAAATGTCGTAACCAAGACCACCCGTAATGTATCTCGACAGAGAAACAATGCAATTAACTACTTGTTAATTAAGGCAAAAGTGTCACCACATCACTGCACGCGAACATGTATTAACAAGCGATAAACGATTTACAGAAAGACATGTATTGCTGCTATGCTCCATCTCACCCACAACAAAGAACAATAATCACAGAAATATACTCCATCTCGTGCATAAATGAAATCAATAATCAGAAATAATGAGCTTCCACTGTCAAAGAGTAACGCAGTCTAACAAGACATTCGATACGTTTATTTTGTATACAATCACCGCCACAAGTCGTTGAAACACCCTTCCCCTTTCCCCTTGTTCAATGTTGAATCACACAACAACGCACCAGTTTTCTTTTGGTTTTCATTTGTTTTGAAACAACATTGGTAAGGTGGGGGAGGGAGGTAGACACTGCTCAGAAGATGGTGTTTCAACATTCTGGCAGTGATTGTAGCTTCAGGCGATGCGCAACACACCAAAGGTAAATCACCCAGGGAAGATGACCTTGGAGGATACTTATGACGCCGTCCTTCTCTCTACGGTTTACCATGGCTACATCAGCAGCAAAACCAATGAGTTTCTTATCAAAGGATTCCTCGGTGACGTCAATGCTCTCAAAGCTTCTCTTTATAGCACTTACAATGGCCGCCGCCGCTGACGACGTAAACACATACCGAGCTTAACTTAATATCACCACAACAGAATCAAAATAACGTTTCCTGAGAGGAATGCGGAATAAATAAGGAAAATGAATAATAACCGTTCACATATGTATGTTGCTTGCATTAGTTACTACAAAGAACAAAAGTACTAAGTACCCGACCTATCACGTTTTGTTTTACCTCTCACAGATTGATTGTTGCCAGTAATACCGTAACGTCGTCACGAAAAAAAACAGCAAACAATTTATTACAATCTATAAGCGACGATGACACCCACTCACCTTAAAAATGAAGTGACTACTTGAATTGTGTCTCATTCAGGTGGATTTGGATCCAAAAATTGGACAAAAACGGCTTCTTTCTAGGATATAGAAGCGTCCTCTGATCCATCTGTCAGGACACTAAAAAACTTCGCGTTTGACAATTTCTCCTTTATTTCTCCTGCCAAACCCTCCGCGATGTGTGCGATGAAAACATTGCAACTCATGTCATTTCGATATGCGTTGCCAATGTCCACGCCATGTTTATCTTCCAGCTTTAACAGTTTGGGGTATTTGGACAAGGATTAATAAGCTCTTGTTTTGCAACAAAGTAAGCCACTTCAAATTTGGTCTTTGTTTTAGCATGGTCAATAGCTTTCATGTTGGCAATGCCAGATGTAATTAGTTGCTGCCCAAATGCATTTAAAGCTCCCATTACCTTTGCTCTTTCCGCGGCACTCCGACCTTTCTCTTCCTTGAGGTGTAGGTCCAATGCTCTCTTGTGTGGTTCACCTCGCGCGTGGTCCTCAGCATTGCTCAAGCGCGAGTTTGTTGTTCCCGAAAACGCCCAAGCCATTGAAAAATTTTTCAGCCCTCTCAGTTTGTCAGCGTAGGTGTTACATACTGCACAGTTCAAACTGACTACATAACCTGTTTTGTCTTCATTGATCACTAGCCACTCCTGTGCCATGTGCGCTGTCAAGTTCGTTGTTACCCAGCGATTTGCTGTCGCCACAGACAATTTTCTCGATTTTTGCTTTCCAGACAGTGGTGCCAAAGTGAATGTCGAAGCAGATTCTTCCTTCGAACTGCTCGACGGGGTTGAGTCGGGACACTGAGATACGTCTTTTCTTGCATCTGTTTCCACACGTAAAAATAGAGTCTTGGTTTTAACTTTCAAGAAGGAGGATAAAGTAGATTGTCCTGACAATTTCAACAAAGGGAGAGAACATGAGCTTTTTCGTTTACGGTTATTACCGTGACACTCCTTGCATTTTCCAACACGATAATTCTCCTCACAATAACCTGGTGTTTCAGCAGTGCATGATACTGAGCATACATTACAAATCGGACTTTTGCATCCAATACAGCGGTACTTGATGCTTT
Source organism: Siderastrea siderea (assembly GCA_964030785.1). Lineage (NCBI taxonomy): Eukaryota > Metazoa > Cnidaria > Anthozoa > Scleractinia > Rhizangiidae > Siderastrea > Siderastrea siderea. The sequence continues at coordinate 50,420,597 of OZ034966.1, read as the reverse complement.
TTCGTCCACACTTTGTACACTCGATTACTCAAAGTAATCACGCGCATGTTTGAAATGCTTTTTGACTCAGCGGAAAACTAGACAGGAAGCGATAGAGCAAGTGTGAAAACATTGTGAAATCTTTTGTCTAACAGCGCCGAATACTGATAATAATCTTATCAGATAGCAAATGATAACAAGTTCCTTCAACGTGAGAAGTTTTCCTTCAAGTATTCAAGTGAATAATATACATTGTACGGCTGCGAGTTGACTTGATTTAAAGTTTGTTTTAAGAATTTTTTCCCTTTCTTTTTGCCAAGTTACGAGGGTTCGGAGGAGGAGGAAACAGGGTTTAGAAAAATGTGCATGACATATACTTGTCAGTTGACAAGTGGCTAATTACTACGGCGCCCATCGTTCCCGGTGAGTTATCAGTGCGGGCTATTTGCACGTGGGCTAGAACATACATTTCATTTGGGAAGTTCTCGCTGCAAAAATGATCACTCATCTTCCCGATTTGGTCCTAGCGATAATCTGTTAGTTATCTCCAAGACAGTGAGCGAATCTGCACCCTAGCCATAGTATGAAAAAAGTGGTATGAAATCATCCATTGTAGCACTGTTTGGAAAAAGGTCGACTTTGACTTCCAAAGGAAAGTTATGTCAGATGTCCTGCGAAAATATGTTTATCCGGGGACACGAGAAATACTCCTAAGTGAATGCTGTTATCTGAAATGGGGAAACCTTTGCTCTATCTTAAGCCGATGCAAGAGAATTGATGTTTTTATTGCACCGTGGATCGGTCATAAGAAAGAAGTCATTCCAGACTGCACTCAAACTTTGAAGATTGGGTGCTTGCGCTATTTGGATTTGAGTCACTGCAAAGTTACGGACTTGTTGTTCATCGAGCTTCCTATAAGATGCCCTCTTCTAAAAGTTCTCTTTCTTCAAGACTGCCAAGAGATTAGCGAGAAAGCCTACGTCACTTCGCATTTCAAAAATCATGGATCTCTCCCAGTTTTCAACGTTGCCTACAACAGAGAAGCCCATTCTATGCGGTGCCTGATTGAACTGCTGAAATATACTTACGGCAAAGTACTTTTAATCATAGATTTCCGCGGAAGTAGCCTAACACAAGAAGACTTTGATAGAATTGGTGAGAAATACTTCAATGCCATGGCTAGAATAAAAGATATCGAGAGTTATCGTTTCAATCTGTAGACGCTCAATGCGGAGACCATTTTTTAATTTTATTTTGTACAGTACGAGCAAACGTTTACCGGAACTCTCTTTGACAATTAAGTAGCACCACCTCTTAGGTGGTCAACTTGTCAGCACACATGGGGACACGTTCAGTTGCGAAATAGGCACAATTTAAAGAAACATTGCTGACTTAGCATTCAAAGCGTTTAATGATTATATTATTTTCTCATGATCTTGCCGGTGACAAACACGGTAAGAACTCGTATTTTCTAAAGGTGCATATAGTTTTTTAAATCCACTTACAAGTGCTATTTTTCTCGGCCCGTCTGACAATTGAAACTGTAATTGCGTACCCGTTGTTTTGTTTTGTTTCCTGTTTTAGTTAGCAAACCGCTAAAACGCCCTGGCTTTCACAAATCCGCAGAGCATGACCATCTCATCTGTATTCTACAAATTCGTGACTGCAAGCTGCTATGATATTTTATGATTTTACAGTAAAATTTCAAGAAATAATGCGAATAAATTTTTTTTGTTATTTATTTGAAAGTCGTGTACGTGACCAGTCAAAAAGACCGCCAAACCAAAATTTTGTCTGGACAAATTGTCATCTTGGCCGGACATTGTCCGTTGATCGGCCGTTATTTTGAGCCCTGCAGTGGCAGTTTCTATGTAAGCTACATGTATAAGGGCATTTTTAGTTTTTCAGACTTCTTAGTAGTAAGCAGAATGCACTGATCCGAATGATGAATTATTATGCCATGCTCCTTTGAATGTTTTCAAAATGGGACAAACCATTTTCAGCTATTGGAAGTAATTGTAGATAGAATGAGTCTTTCAAAATGGAGTATTGTATTTACAAATTGACTGGTCTGCAAAGTAAGTTCCCTTGAACATAAAGCACTTTAAGATGTCAAGCCAGTCGGCTCTTGGGTCTTTGAGTCTACAAAAAGTGTGATTTAAAGTCATTGTAGAAAATTTGATGTTGGTTTTTTTTTCAGACTTGCTCATGACTGAAGTGGTTGATTGTTTTGTTGGGGGCCACAACAGTATCCCACAAACTTACAGAGAGACATGTGTCAAGAGCCACCACAAATGCCATTGAGGTGTTCAGAAACAGTTCCTACCAACACTAGAGCTTTATGAGTGGTTGATTGCCTCATTTTCCAAGGAGGGGATCTCATCCTTGACCTTGGCAGTGGAAACGGTTAAGTTGTTTTCCATTGTGTACTGTTTCAACTACTTGCCATTTAAAATCTCGGGATAAGAACTGACTTTAATTTCTATTGTGTTCACGATTATTTTTCAGTTTGAATGTTTTTTTTTGGGGGGGGGGGGCTAACATTGTGGGAAACGATAAGAAAATTTTTCCAAAAGTAATGTTTACCAGCTTTGAATAAGGACAAGCAACAGCCTTATTATCATACACGTTGTCAATACAGCTTGTTTAGTCAATAAGGGGTCGGAAATCAGAAAATCTGAATCTCTTTGTAGTTAGAGGTAACTAGCCGTTTTTCATTAGATATGTGTTTGGGGATTCACAAATTCTGGACACTCGTACAGTCAGAGGTAACCAGCCCCTTTTGTCCATGTAAGTGTTAGTTGGGATCAGAAATTATAAATCCTTTAAAAATCAAAGGTAACTAGCCCTTTTTGCTCAGTGAAGTGTTAGAAGAGGCAGAATATCTGAACCCTCTTACAGAGGTGACCAGCCCTTTTTAGTCGTGTAAGTCTTAGGGTTCAGAATTTCTCAACCCTTTTACCCTCAGAGGTAACCAGCCATTTTTATTCAATTAAGTGTTCGGGGGATCAGAATTTCTGAACCCTCTTACTTTCAGAGGTAAATAGCCTTTTTTTCTTCATTTAGTGTTGGGGGTACAGAACCCTTTTGCAATCAGAGGTAACCTGCCCTTTTGGTTCATTTAAGTGTTAGGGGTTCAGAGTTTCTGAACCCTTGTAGAATCAGAGGTAACCAGCCCTTTTTGCACCAGTAAGTGTTCGGGGAGGGGGGGGGGGGGGTTCAGAAATCCTGAATCCTTTTAAATCAGAGGTAACATGTCACTTTTTCTCAGTAAGTGTTTGGGGTCAGTAATTTTGTAGTCTCTAGGAAATAAAGAGCAACAGTGAGTAAAAAAAAGGCTTTTGACAGAATTGGAAAATTTGTTCTCTTGCTCCCCATGAACTAGACGGAAGAACCATTTTCCCCCTTTCATTTGGTAAGTGTCTTTCGGAATATCAAAACTTTTCAATGCAACATGGTAATTTTACACTGAATTTGCCTAAATTGTAATGCCACATTTTAGTTCGTAGGATGTTCAATGTTTATATGTTGGGAAACTTTAAAAAAAACACCATGTTTGACTCATTTGTGAAGCTTTTAAATAAAAACATCTCTGGTTGTTGGTTTGCTGCAAGAATCGAGGAGAGCTTCCGAGTCAAATGTTCCTTTATTTCAAGCCGATTTAAAGCCGCTTCTGGCCGCCAAAAAAGAGATATTTTGTTTGGGCGCTACAGAATGAATATTTTTGTGCAACAAGTGGAGTCAGTTGAGATGTTAAGCGAGGAATTAAAAATGGATACAGAAACGAAAACATCCGGAAACCAAAATAAACATAATATGAAGAACTCATTGAGGAGGTTACACAAAAAAAAAGTTGATTAACCAAAAAAAAAAAACGTTGAGAAGATGACTTGCTATCTGAAACTGAATCATTGAAACAATACATTGAAAAGCTGGAAAGAAACAAGGAGACTGACAAGAATGGGAAGGACTTGTCAATGATGAGTCTCACTACAGGGTGGAGGTACCTAAAGGACCAAAAAACAACGGCGCAGAAAGCCTTATGGTTCATGAAAGCTTAGGGCCTAAAATTAAAGAGTTTAGAGGGAGAAGAAAACAACAAAACCAAACATAGCTTAAGCTTAGATGACCCTTCCAACACCACCAGCACACCAGTCGGCACTGGCAACACCAGGAACAGTTGCAAATATTTAACACTGCTGGAAAATGAGAGAAAAAAGGCGGAGGAAGTTCTTTTTTGATGGACCAGTTTGGCGTAAGTGATGATTTTACCATAATCTGACCATGTTATTCAATGGTTAACCAAGATACTATTCAGTGAAACAGCGCAAAAGTAATCTTAATGCAATGCTTCACCTAACGGTCACACCAGGAACATCAGCAGGAGTACACACTTCATTTAAGGAATTGCCCAGGGAGCAAGTAACTGACTTGGTAGGTATTTGAACATTCATTCACTCTTTCTGCAAATGTTTATGTGATATATATGTTTAATAAGAATATAAATCTAATACTGCACTTTATAAAAAAAGGATAACTGTTGAAACAGAAGTGTACCTTGTACATTAACAATCCATGGATGCTAAAATATTTCTACTGAAAGCATAAAACCAACAAAGTATTTAAAGGACCTTCCAACACAGCATTCACAGTAAAAGAAATGTCATCAAGAGGTACATGTACAGCTTCATAAAATGACATCACAGTAATAAACAATAAATGGTGAGCTGATTAGTCACTGATGTTCTCACGATAGTCACATTGTAAATGATTAAGTCAAACATAGCCACTTCTCCTTTTTCAGAGTAGGTTGTTACGTAGTGTTAGATTTTTCCACCATTTTCTCAGCAGTGGAACTAACAGACACAAAATAAGCCCATGGAGATACATAATAAAACCCACACCTTCCTAGTATTTTAAAGCCTGCGGACACCCTATGAATAAGAGTAGGGGTGGCAGAAATTCCGTACTAACCATAAGTTTGTCGGCCCTATCCCTCAAGTGCATAGAGAGCTGTTTGCAAAAAACAAAGGCAGTGAAGACCACGCTACTATTACTGGGTCTTTTAAGAAAGTGTTTGAAGAAATCAAAGATGTGCAAGGGAATGACCTTGTGGAAGAGATAGAGGTGTAGAGATGTTCCTACGTGGCAACTAAAAAAGTTAACATCTATAGATGTACACCTAGATATTTTTCATATCAATGAAGAAAAGGAATCTGAAATAAAAATGCAGATTAAACTAAATTTGCACAACAATACCATATATCGTAAGGAAAGCAAGTCCAGATAATGGACACTATTTTACAGTTAATTTTCTTTTGAGAAGGTAATTATCATTCCATTGTTTTGCAGTTTCTTTTTCTTCTCCACCTTAGTGGTGCCACATCAAACTATACTTGCCTGTGGTGCACTATTCACAAAGATGAAAGGTTGGTGTATCAGCTACAATACAATAATTTACCTAATTTAATAATTTTAATAATTTAGTTAATTTAATGATGAGAAGGCAAAAAATGAGAACAATCCGATACCAATTACTGAGATATTCAACCTGGATGTTTAAAACTGTTACAAATGAGAGTTAACCTAGTGTGCCACACCACAGGTATGATAAATTATGTCCAAGCCTGATGATTACTATGAATGTTGCCTCAAAAATTGGACACGGGTAAACATAAAAAATGCTGCCATTTAAAACAAGGGAACAAAACCTTTTGCTGTGTTAACCCACCACTCCTCAACATCCCACTGGATAGTATAATCCTCGATGAGTTACATCTGTTACTCAGAGTAACAGATGTAGTAACTCTTAATGTCTTGGATAAGATGATCGAGTGGGATGATGAGTGTCAAGTAGACAACATCTGAAAAAAGCGGTGGCCACCATCAACAACCGCAGTGTAACCTTCCAAGCCTTTAGTCGAGTTGGAAGATAGGGTTCCCATGCACCCATATGATGTATTTTTCTAACCTACATTTTTGCAATCCTCAAGATGTCTAGTAAACGAAATTTTATGTTCCCATCTCAAAATATTGTCCCAAGGCCTCGTTTTGGCGGCCTTCTTGGCGGCCATCTTGTTCAGCCATCTTGGTGGCCATCTTGGATTTTTCACAAAGTTCATTATCGACAATCACTTTTGAACTGGACATAGAACAGTGCATTATTTCTTCGAGTAATCAATTTAGAAAGTTAATTAATAGTTTTAACTTTCTTGTTAAATTAAAATAAGAAACACTTGAAAAATCCAAATAATTTAGAATTAGAATCCAATGTCATTTCGATCTTAAATAAAAACATGTGAAGCCATTTGTTGTAGTTTTTAAATATGATTGAGGTTTATTTGCAGTTGTTTTTTTACGAAAGAGTAAAGGTTAAAAAAAACTTTAGAAAGAGATAACAAAAGCTGTCAGGCACCCCGGTAGAAGGAGGCCTGGTAACTAGAAAAACGGAGCACGCACAGTCCTTATTAAATCCAACATGGCGGCGTATGTAAGTTCTTTTGGATGAGCCGTAAAGAACTGTACTTTAAAGCATTTGATTTGCTTAAATAGTGCAAGAAAACACATTCTTGCAATTTTTAAGAGATGAAACGTAAATGTGATAACGCTGATGGACAAGAATTTCTTCGAAAGAAAGCTGCAGTGCATTGTATTTTACACGTGAGTGGTATTCAGCATGGTGATTTCACACCACTTAATAATGTCAAGGGGTCTGCAACTGAGAAGCTATCTTATTTACATGATATTCGGCACAGGCGGCTCATGGAACCTCGAGATTCACCACATCGCATGGAAGATATCTGTAATCAGATCCCAGACACTCTTGCTGGTGTAAATTTAGAAGTAATTGGCTACCATCGAGGTTGTTATCAGAAGTTTACCAAAAACCAAGATCGGTTGAAGTGTAGTACAACACCTAGCGAAAGTGCAACAACAACACGCTCTCCTCGTAAAGCGTCATCTTTATCTGCTACGCGGCTGTTTTCTCCAGAGTGCATTTTCTGTGAAAAGCTTGAAGTGAAAATGCATGGAAAAACAGAGCGATGCATCAAGTTTCCAATGTTTAAGGACAAGGACGGAACTCTGAAGGAACCTACCTGGAAACAGATTGAGCCTCGAGCCCTTGAACTAGGTAACAGCCGTCTACATCGCAAGGTTCAAGGCGAAGACCTATTTGCGAGAGAGGCACAATTTCACCCATCCTGTCGCAACTCGTTTAACTTGATGTACGCCAATTACCTGCGTGATACTGCTTGAACTCTAAACAGTGACAAACTTGAAACAGATCAGGAACGTAAGGCATCCGTGCATAGACAAGCATTTACTGCTGTGCTTGATTTCATTCAAGACTCCGTCATTGGGCAGAAGAAAGTCGTGTTGCTTTCATCTCTGCGTCTTATCTACATCAAAGAGTTAGAGCGGAATGGTTTCCCCAATGCAGAATACAGGGGGGAAAAGTTAAAAGCACGAATTGAAAACCATGCAATTCGTGAGCAGATCGCCTTTGCCAAGGTCAACCCAGGCGACAAAGGGTGTATAACATATAACCTGGTCTACAGTGCAAGTATCTCGGTGGCAGAGGCAGTTTCCTTCGCATATCAACTGGGATCCAAAGACAAGTACCAGGATGTTGCTCTACTCCTTCGCAGTTCAATCCAGCGGGTATTTAAAGAGGCAAAGCCACTTCCATGGCCTCCTTCAGCAGACGATCTGGAAGTCAAGTCATCAGATGAAGTTCTCCCCTCTGACCTTCTAAAGTTTCTGAATTATGTTATTTCTAGTGATTCAGATGTGGAGAGGTGTGAGAAGACTGGACGTATCGTGCTTTCTATAGGCCAGGTATTACATATCCCTCCTTAATTACTTTACTTCTTTACTTTTTTGCTGTAAGTAACACGTCGTGTTACTTTTTGTTGCAGTCTAAAACCATGCTTATCACTCCCTTTTCCTTTCCAGGACATCTGCCGTGCTTCAACGAAGGGAGAGTGGAAGTTTCCAAAGCACATTCTCCTTTGCGCTACTGTACGACATCTATATCGCAGTAAACAACTTACCACAATACTCAGCAGGCTGGGTCACTGTGAGACCTATGACTTTGGCTTGGAACTAGAAACTGCACTGGCCAAGGCTCTCGATGAGGTTTCTACTTCCCTAACTCCTCAAATTATTACTGGTGAGGGCAACGAAGTGTTCCATCTTGAGTGGGACAATATGAACAAAATAACGACAAACATCCATGGATCCAATGTGGTTAACAGTACCGGTGGGATCATGATACAGGAAGTAAAACCAGGGTTTGATGCCAAAGGAAAGACCGGAAACTTCCTAGCTACGAACGGAGTACGGCACGCTCCCTGAAAGTTGACACTCCCGAGACACTAGCCCCTATCCACATCTACAATCGGGTAGGGCCAAAGTTTCCTACAGGTGCTGTGTTCACTCCGCCTACCGCCAACAGTGAAGTTTACTCAAAGTGCATCCGAGTGTATCAAGTCTGGTTACTTGCACGGGTAGTGGGGAGCAGTGGAGAGAAACAACTTGTCCCAGGGTTTGGTGGCTTTATCTCAGCTACTGGCATCAAGCCTAGCCGAAAGTCAACCATAGATTATTTCACTCCCATCAACCAGCCATTTACAGAGTTCTCAGTGATCAAGGAGCTGCTGAGGCGATCAGAGGATGCCACCATGGAGGTCGGTCAGGCGTATGTGCTGAACACCTTTGATCTTGGTGGCTGCATGAAGGCCCTTCCCCTGATTTGGAAATTTCCAGAGGAGTATAAGAAGCATGTAGTTCTTCCAGGGCCATTCCACACAGGAATGAACTATATGGGCATGGTTACAGGAAACAAATGCAGGGGCTCAGGCTACTCTGAGATCTTAATAGAGGCTGAGCTTGTCACCACTGGTTGCCTAACTAGCGTGTTAAAAGGAAAGGCGTACGCTAAGGCCCTGTTCTGCCTTAAAACAGTCAGTGAAGCAATGCAGCGATTACTATTTGAGCGATTTGCTGAGGAAGAGAATGTTGAGGTCAGCGACCCTATGGCACTGCTTAATTTAGTACAGAAGTGTAATCGTGAGAACCTTGATGTCACATTACAGGACCCCTCTACGCTCACCGTCCTAGAGAAGTACGTGTCCTATGAAGCTCGGGTGCGCAGCGGTCACCTTGGAAAGACAGCTACATTCTGGCTGAGTGTGATACAACATACACGTCTCATACTTATGTTGCAGTTTTCTGTGAAGACCAACAACTTTTCCCTTTTTCACAAGTGTAATGGGGATATGGCTGACCTGTTTTTCGCATATGATGGGCCAAACTACTCAAGGTAATTTACATTTCAGACTGAAACTTCTTTATAAGCCACATTGATTTTTTTAATTTTTTACACTTGTAACCAAATAGCTACACACATTCTATCCGTTGGCCTTTCCGCAGGTACCTGGTGTGGCTGGACATGTTTTTGACAAATATTGACAAATCTCATCCTGGAGCCAAGGAACTGCTCACGAAGGGTGGCATTGCAGTAGCGCGGTCCTTGATACCTGGTGCTCTCAGTGCAGTTGACAAGACGATGGAGGAAACATTCATGAAGTTCTCTAAGTCTGCAGGTACAAAATTACTGTATTAACTGCTTTGTTGTTTAGATTGACAGATAAAAGCAGATAAACTTATTCCAAAATGGCGGACAATACATTATTCTTTTGTCTTCATGTTAATTGGCCCTCGTTGCCTCGATCGTATCTGCAGAATTCAAAAGAATTATTGGCTTAAAACGAGGCAATAAGGGCTAATTAACATATAGGCAAAAGATTAATGCATTTTCCGCCATTTTTGAATAAGGTGTATGATATTGCAATTGCTAAAAATATAATATGCTATCCCTCCGTTGTGGAATATAACTAATTTGCCGCTAATTTGTCCTCCGTTACCCTTTGAAAGATAACTGTTACGGGTTTTATACAGAGGGGCCTTATTAATAAATGTTGTCCAGGCGTAATAACAAGCTATAGATAGCAATGTATATTTTTGTAGTTAGTGTAACCTGTTGTTTTTACGATATTTATTTTACAGGTGGTTTCGTAGGGCTCTTTTCCATGTTTGGTGCTTACCAACGGTGGTGCCGTACAACTTCAACTCGCGCTCAGTACTTTGAGAAGATGCTTGAGATGTGTGGCCTTATTGATGATCCAGACTGCCCTAAGGCCGGAAAACACCGCGAGCTAGAGAAAGCGGAGATAAAGAAATCAGAGGAAGCAGTTAAGCATACTATCGCTGCTATACGCAACTTCACAAACCCTTTCTCTATAGCCGACAAAGACCACCTCTACAGCCTAGCGTCCGGTGCTCCTGTTTCACCAGAGGTGGAGTTTGATGTGCTCCGTGCTGAAGCAGCTGGTAAAGAGGCCAAGGAAATGTTTATCCGAGATCGATTTGTAAGTGGCTCCGCTGAAACGCTGTTCTTTGAGCCAATCACGAAACAGAAGCTGAAAACCATGGAAGATTCTAACAAAACAGTCAAGCTCACTGCCTCACAGGGAAAGGTAAGTGACCCCACTTCCCTACTATAACTCCAATAATTATATTATTGTTGTAGGGTATGATATTTAAACTTATGTTAGGTGTGAAACATTGGTAATTTTACTTTGCAGGTTATCCAATACCGTGAGCAAAGTGACCTTGCTTTCATGCTACTAATCAAATCCCAGCACCTTGATGAGCCAATTGATCTTGACGAACTGATGCGGTATTCACTCACCCCTGTCCCTCACAGCCTTGGTACAGCTGACGGTTTCTTTAATAAGACGAACAAAGCTGCAATGCTACATTATTTGATGGAAGATGCCCCTGAGGAAGTACCTTATCCAACCGATAGCATTTACATTCAGGATGGCAACGCGCTTTTTCACGCCCTAAAAAACCTCCCGCCAACGTTTGGTGAGATATGCCTCCAGGTCCTAGATCAGATGGTGGCTAAGAAGAATTTTGTCTTCTCAACTGATTCTTACCATGCTGACTCTATCAAAGCCCAGGAGAGACTTCGTCGTGGTTTCTCACAGCGTTATATCATAGAGGGGAAGTCAACAAGGAAGCCTGTTGACTTCAAGCTCTTCCTTGCAAATGAGGAGAATAAGCTTCAGCTCTGTCAGCTTCTACTACGCGTATGGGGGGACAAGGCAGCAGCATCTCGGCTCGACAAATGTGGGACAGCTGTGGCAGTGATGGAAGGCAAGGCGTACCAGCTGGCCACATCAGATGGCGACGTAAGTATATCAAAATTCAAAGGCTGTTTCTATTCTCATCAAATGCAAATTACTACAATATTTAATCATAACTGACACAATGACAAATTTCAGGTGACTGTAAGCGAGATCCACGAGCTTGAGTCGAACCAGGAGGAGACGGATAGACGAGTTGTGCTGTACCTCAATTATGCTGTCAAACTTGGGTACAAGTCAGCTGTGGTTAGAACACCCGACTCTGACATATTGTTTATCCTCCTTCACTACGCTCACTCCATCCCACTCACCATCTACCTGGATACTGGGTCAGGAAAGCATCGTCAAATTGTAAACGTCAGTGAGCTATCAGAATCGAAAGGAGCTGACTACTGTACTACGATGCTTGGTCTGTACGTTTTCACTGGAGAAGATGTAACGAGTGCATTTAAGGGCAAGGGTAAGGTGGGACCCTTGAAAAAGCTACAAAAACATCCAAGGTACCATGCTGCGTTTAGGTGAGAGTGTTTTCTTAAGATGATAGTTTTAGCACATAATACTACACCATTATATTTCTAGTCGAGCAGCATGGATTTTATATTATAAATAGTGTTGTTGTTGTTCTTTGTTTAGAAAACTCGGTGATGAGTGGTCTGTAGATCAAAGCACAAGGGAAGAATTGGAGGCATTCACATGCCTGATGTATGGCCACGCCCGGGAGAAGTCTGTAGATAGTGTACGTAGCGCTATGCTAAAGAAGATGGTAGGGGAAAACGAGGTTCTGACAACAAAATCTAAAGTGGACCTCTCCCGGCTTCCTCCTTGCAGAGACAGCCTTGTTCCACACATTGGCAGAGTGAACTACCGCCTCGCTAACTACAAACGAGCTCACGAAGCGATCTTCTGGCGCCCAAAACCCTACGATCCTGGCCATGGTTGGGAGAAGACCGAGGAAGGTATTTTGGAGCCTGTGTGGTCGAACGGGCCTGTGCTTCCCCCGTCCCTTGTTGACTTGCTGCAGAAAACTGTTGAGGAGGCGGAGGATGGAGAAGAAGACGATGAACTAGAAATTGATTTTGAAGAGCTTTTTAGTGATGACGAGGACATGTAGTTACATTTAAACCCCGCTGTTATTTAATAACAGCGTTTCAATTACATGAAAATACTGCTTTCGACACCATATTGTTCTAATTGGACTTCATGAGAATCTTTTTAATAGTGGACTGTACCTTTTAAAACTTGAAAGAGTAATAGAGACGATGCGTTTCACTTTCAGACGAGTATTTCTAAGTATAATTGACGTTAAGCAAGATTCTGAGTGTGAATAACACTGACTTTACTATATTGTTTTACTTAAATTGTAATTTACTTGTTAAATTTATGAATATTGAAATTGTAATGTATTCCTTGTTGCAAATGTAAACTAACATGAGGATTTTGGCCTGTTTTGATGTCCACTTCAAAAGTGTTTGTCGATAATGAACTTTGTGAAAAATCCAAGATGGCCGCCAAGAAGGCCGCCAAAACGAGGCCTTGGGACAATATTTTGAGATGGGAACATAAAATTTCGTTTACTAGACATCTTGAGGATTACAAAAATGTAGGTTAGAAAAATACATCATATGGGTGCATGGGAACCCTATCTTCCTACTAGACTACTTGGAGAAAAAGATTGCAGATGGGAAGAGATCCGGCACGTACGACCTTCCCTCGAAACTTTTCTTTTGCCCCCAGACACTGTAAAACAGTGGAGAAAATATGGAAGGTGTAAATACACTGTACTCATGTCTTCAGAACACAATGCCTACAACTGAAAATTGTACTTTATTCTAAATTAAATCAAATCATATAAAAAATCATTTTTAAAATGCAACGTACATTAAAATATCATTCTAATTCAATTTTATGGTACAACTTCCAGTGGCTTATTACTTTAATTGGTACAAACTGTACCAGACTATTTCAATAAGGCAAGTGTATCTAAACTAAAAAAAAAACAAATGACTCACCTAGGGGACTCCCATATAAATGTCACAGGGCAAAGCTTGCACCATTGTGGGATAAGTGAGTCATTATCACAGTACTTTCAAGGCTTTTAAGCCAGACAAGTAAGACTTCAAACTGCTTATTACTGAGTCCTGTGGTACCAATGAAAATGTACTAGAACTCTGCCCCAAAACAAGAGTCTGGTACCCTGCAGTCAGGTTTCCTTCGAGAGAGTTCTGACAATCATCCTTATCACCCTCTCAGGAATATGAAAGCCACAACCCCTACCCCCACCCCATCCAACAATTTAATGGTAATAACATTATGTTGACATCATATTTCTTATTATATTTCAGTTATGGACTCTGCTGATGCAGCCTCATCCTGTCAAAAGGTGCTGATAAAATTTTACAAATTTTACTCTTTTCCGTTTTTAACGTGATGGTTATAAAACTTGGGAAAATGTGCAGCTATCATTTAGCAATAATATAATAGAACTCGATTTCACTGGGGGAAAATATTGCTAGATTTCCGGAATACACTTATGTTGTGGTTACACATACCCTGCCCAAGTTTCAGAAAATTCACTGGAGCAGAAATCTGCCGGTACTAAGGTCATCTAAATGCAGCTCTTTGACAAAACAATCTGTGAACCTGAATTTGTGGCAGATGCCTTTTCAGTGTTTGCCAACTCTAAGGATTAAGCCGAATGCCAATAGTGTGAAAGGTATAAAATGTTCGAAAAGCTGTCCAAATCTCCAAAGTAGCGTTTTCCTACATTTTCTGAAATTTTTCAGCAATTTTACGCCAAACTCCTTCCGCAAGAATTTCAAGGTACTGCAATATTTCTGCATCGATTCTGCCCCTGTGCAGGGCTTTGAATTGAAGAAATAGTCATTGCGATTATAAGCTACTCGACATCTAAACTCAATATAATCCAGAAGATTAGCGACAAAAAATAGCAGAATTGTTCAAATTAGTGATACAAGCGTGAAATTTTCAGAATAAGTGCCTTTTAGCCTGTAGATTCACATAACATTGAGATTCCATCTGGATCCTAATCATAAGCAATGTTTTAAGACTTTTTAACAGGCGGTCAGCGGTTTGGTCTGCAGGCTCATAGTTAGCCGTATTTATGCAATAAACTTGATAAAAGTACGATCAAAACGCCCTAATATAATCGTAAGAATCATGTTTTGTTTAGTAAACCTCATATAGTCTTTTTTAGCCCAGTTTTAGCGTTTTATTTGAAAAATCTATGGGGTGGTGTGAGCAAGGAATGCCTGACTGATTGGGTCTTGTGAGTAAGGAATGCCTGACTGATTTTGCCCACGTACAAACAGGCTGTTTTTAGTTGGAATAACAATCACGAAATGGATTGCACACAATTGTATTAACAGGGATTTGTGTGCTTTATGCCAACTGGACAATGCAAATGAAAAGCTTGTTTCTCCGATAGATGATAAAAGAAAAGACCGCAGATCAGGCTATAAAAGTTTACCTGAAAATCTACCAAAGTTTGAAGAGGTTGGGCAATTGCTGATTCAAGTGCCCTTGCCCTACCTAGACGAAAGAAGCGGAATTGAGGAAACACTCAGATTTCATCGTGGCACAAATCATGTTTTAATAAATGCAGCAGTGCAAAGCTGACCAAAGCTAAGCAAAGGAAGCATGCAGAGGTCAGTGAGGACTCTGACAAGGAGACCGATCAAAACTATTCGGCTCCATTGGAACAGAAGCCAGGCCTTCGACCAGAGATGACATAGAGCGATGCTTTTTTTGTGCAGAAGCGGACAGGAGACTCAAGATAATTATTTTTAAATCTGGTCTGGGTAACACCACAGTAAATCAGTGATAATTACATGTATGATATGTCTGGAATGTTCATTATAAGGGAAATTTTTTTATTCTGTTATTCATAAATTATCCCAACAAATGATTGTCGTATCCTCTTGTCTATTTTTAAGAACCCTTGAAGTAGCTGTTCTTTGCATTTTGCATGCAATCACAGAGCAAAAGTATTGTCAAAGAATAACAAAAACTGAGTTGCAACTCACATAGTAATCACTAAACATTCCAAACAATCCTGTTGTCCCCGGTTCTTGAAGATTTAATTGCAAACAACTGTGAGGTGACACAATTATGCACAAATATAAGCTCATTGAATAACATAATTTATTTCTGTTAGAATTACAAGAGAAACAATTGAGGGTGAGATCGTAAAAAAGAAAGATAAAGTCAAGTGAAAATTCATTATTTTGATATTACGAAACTTTTATGTCATAACAGATAAGACTCTTCATAGAGCAGCAACACTTGCTATTGATAGCAATGTAAGAGCAGCAGCGAGCTTCAAGACCATAAGCTGTTGTCAAAGTTGGTAGCTGGTGATATGCATGCCCAGGATGCATACTACCACGCATCATGTCTCACTGCTCTTTATAATCATGTTAGAAATATAAGACCCTCAAGAGAAGAAGACAATGACACTTCTCAAGTTTCTTTGGAGGCTATTGCTTTAGTAGAACTTGTTATGTATATAGAGAAGGCTCCAAGGCCAATGGTTTTCAAGTTATCACATTCGGCAAAAATGTACTCGTGTTTACTTGAGCAGCTCGGGGCAAATGTTCCAGGCCGTGTAAACAGCACAAGGTTGAAGGATCGCCTGCTCGCACAAATACCAGAGCTTGACACATACACTGAAGGAAAAGAAGTAAAGCTAGCATTTTCTAGTGACATTGGTGCAGCTTTACACTTAGGTCAAGATCTGGACTATGACACTGAGGCCATGCATCTTGCCAAAGCTGCGATGTTTGTTGGAAAAGAGCTATTAGCTAAGCAGCAATGCTTCACTGGTACATTGATACCGACTGTCAGCGTTCTGCAGTACCCGACTTACTCCTTGCGCTTGTGAACATGATTTTAGAGGGACCTAGCGTCGTGAACAAAATTGAGCAAGATACAATGGGCATGAATGAAGGTGTGATGCTTTCCCAGGTGTTGATCATTAGTGCCGTAAAACATCACAGGGACCTGCAGTCTGATGCCACAGCAACCAGACACGACCCGAATAGAGAGCCTCCATTACCAGTCCACCTGGGATTATCTACATGTCTTGTGTCAGTCGTGTGGCTATGTGAATGCAAACAATCTGCAGAGTATGGAGGAGGACAATAATAATGCAGCACAGCGGGGAAGAAAGATGTATTCGCTGGCGAGGCGAGCTCTGTTGGGATGCCTTCATCATTGTCTGGGGCACAGCCAGTATGAGGGTCTCATGGCATGGGGTGACCACTGAAGAAACAGTGAAAAGAAAAGTGGAGGAGAGAAGAAAAAAGTAGAGGAGGAGATAATGGATTAAAAGGCTCCTATGATGCAGGGTGGAAAAACCAAGGGCACGCCCACAACTCAAAGAGGGGTCATGGCACCATGGTGGGGCTAAATACAGGAAAATGCCTTGATTACAGACCCAAAAATACGTACTGCAGAAAATGCCTTGGGGCAGAGAAAAGGGGTTGATCCTGAACCTCACGACTGTTGCCTTAACCATGATGGGTCAGCTAAAGAAATGGGGAGCGAAGGGAAAGGACTTTGGTCCAAATGGGGGGGGGGGGGGATTGTAAGGCTCGCAATGCATGATAGTAAAAAGTGTCTCAAGCTGCTCACTTGTCTCTGGCAGTCGAGCTGTGAAGGTCTTAGTGATGCCACTCTGTCTCTACACTGTTGTTGATGGTGAGTACTTTTTGTTTTGTGGAGCTTTGATACTTTTGAAATTTTGAACCATGACAGCAGAGTAGCGCCTCAATTTTTTGTCTTAGTTTGGTGATATTTATTTCAACTTTTGTGGTTTCACCCACTGTTTTGTCCGTTTGTAAAATTCAATTGCGAGAGGTTTAAACTTGAGCGAAATAACATTACGAAAAATATTGTTCAACAGACAGCGCCACAAGAGCTCACAAAGACTTCTGACCTCTCCTCAGACAATTCAAATGGGTCACGCTATTTCAAACAGACCAAAGTGACAAGCTTAACTTGCTGCAGGCTCAAATTCCATCTCCTGAAAGCTTGTAAATATCCGGTCGGGAAGCAACAGCACCAAAAGGGCTTCTGACTGCTACTCACATACTCTCAAAACACACAAAAACTGATAAAAAAGTATTCTAAAAATCTTTAGCTACATTAGAACTTGCAATGGCTACCTCTGTGTTATTTCGGCCAAACGGTATTTAATGTCACTTTGTTTTGATATTGTAGACTGACTTGAATAACACACGGCTGTTTCAGAGGTCATTTCTGTGGAAATTTAGGTCGCGCATGTCAAATTAAATTTGGGCGCTGATATCCACTGGATGTTAAAGAAGTGGGCTCAATAATTTCTTTGACTCGAGGAGCCCACGGACGACCTGAAGACAAAAAGTATATGTGCAGAGCTTGAATAAAGAGGCATTTTTAGCCTGCAGTGCAGGCGTATTTCGTGAGCGCATTCGAATGCATTTTGATCGGGCGCCATCTTGGATTCTTACTCGAGAGAGGCTTGGGGATAGGAAAAAAGTGTCCTAGGGCAGTAGGGGTGAGGCAGAAAAGGAAGTGAGGGGGGAGGGGGATGGGAAGGAAAAATACGCCTGCCCGCAGTCATTGTTCGTTTGAGAAGCTCCGTTCGCCCACGAACGGAGTCGCTGATTGGTGCGGTGTGGAGCAGAGATTGATGCCTGCCAATAAAATGTAAATCGATGCTATAATTTCGCTCTGGCGCTTGCGGGAAAAATTCAGTGAAGAGAATGGCGGACTCGGGCGATTGCTTTGATTCTGCTCTCGAAAAAGCTCAAGAGTATTTGACTCAGCTAGGAATGTCGCGAAATCTTCGACCAGAGCAAAAGCAGGCAATTTTCACACTGGCATCGGGAAAAGATCTGCTTGCAGTACTTCCAACTGGCTTTGGAAAAAGCTTAATATTTCAATTGCTTGTTCGTGTTAGAGAAATTCAAACTGGTGGAAGCTCGACCGCTGTTGTTGTTTGTCCGCTAAAGAGTATTGTGCAGGACCAGATATCGGAAGCCCGCTCAATGGGACTGAGAGCAGTGGCTCTGGCAGATGTTCACTTAGAAGACATCGAGAACGGAAAATACCAACTGGTATTTGCATCAGCTGAGGAGATTCTTTCAAAGAAGTTTCTCGCTTCCCTTAAAAAGGCCGACGCGCCGCTACATCAACAGCTATGTGCGATAATTGTCGACGAGTCTCACACTGTTGAGACATGGACAGGAGAAAGGTTTGTTCTTAGTCTTTATTTAAATGTCTTTCTTCTCAAGGTCTTTTATATCGATGCATTGTAGTTAGGCTTGAAATAAACTTCTCATTTTAATATTCCTTTCTCTTGTTTTATGTTTATAACATAAAGATCTTCGAAGAAGGGAACCAGTGCATTCCGTGAGTCATTTGGAAAACTTGGGGAACTGCGTTCATTTTGCAAACCAGGTAACATTGAGGGTTTTTAAAAAAGAAGTTTTGTTGTTTACCATCGATTGTTAACTCGTGTATTAACTGAATTGTATAAATTTCGAAACATCTTTATGATGATTAATATTGGTGTCATGCATATGTAAGTTTAATTTGTCTAACTGCTTTCAACATTAATTTTGTTGAGGCCTGCTGTTATGTATAACTTGAGCATATAAGCTTTTAACATATTATTTGCCTTACTTTTAGAGGCAGTGAGGCCACCTCAGTCTTAAATAATATGACATAGTATAAATCCTCTACAGCAACAACCATATGCATAAAAGTTGGGATATTATTTCTTTTTGTTTAATAGATAAAATCTTAATGGCCATGAAATACTGTACCAATTCTTTTTTCACTTTTGTTTATTTCTGGCATTACTTCTAATGCTATTATTTTTTATCATTTTCTTTTCAAGGTACTCCTGTTGGTGCACTTACTGGGACGGCAGACCCTTCTACAAAGGAGACCATTAAGAAGGTGCTGAATCTCAAAAAGGATACAGCTATAATCTATGTGAGTCCGAATCGAGCCAACCTCCGATTTTCTGTTAAGTGTTTGAAGAAAGAAGTTCAGTTAAGACATTTGGACTGGCTTGTCCATTACATTGAAGAAGAGGGTGTCAATTGCCCCAAGACAATTGTATTTTGCAATACAATAAATGACATTGCCCTTGTTGTAAATTATTTAATGTTTAAGTTAGGAAAGAAAGTTTATTTTCCTGCATATTCTACCGAGCAGGACAACTGTTTAATTGGAGTATACCACTCTAATTCGTGGCAAAGTGCCAAGGACAGGGTTATGGAACAGTTTAAGGTTGAAGGTGTAAAGCGAGTGATTATTGCAACGACAGCTCTCTGCATGGGAGTTAACTTCCCTGATGTTCGCTTTGTTATTAACTGGGGGCCAGCGCGTACCATTTTAGACCAGCATCAAGAGGCTGGAAGAGCGGGCAGGGATGGAAAACAATCGCACATTATTGTTCTTTATCATGGTCAACAAGCTGGGCCTTGTGAGAAAGAAGTAAAAGACTTTGTCCGTGCGGAAAAGGGCTGCTTCCGTGTAGCTGCCTACCGAACCCTTGATGCAACAATTCAGCCACTTGAGCCACTGCATGACTGTTGTTCTTTTTGTTCGACGCAATGTAAGTGTGCTGGTGATAGTTGCGATTCTGCTGTGTTGCCATTTGAGGCTCTTGTTGTAGAAGACAATGCTTTCACATTTGAAAATAGGAGGGAAGTAACACAAGAGGACAGAGAAACACTAAAGGAAGCTTTATGTGAAGTTCTGCAAGACATGAAAGATCAAGGGCTTGCTATGGATGAAACCTCAAGTCATGGATTCTCAATGCAGCTCATTGAGGATGTCTGTAAAAAATGTGAGACAGTGTTTACAATTCAGGACCTTCTTGCTCGTTTTCCTGTTTATTCGTCATCAAACGCTCTGAGAGTTTTGGAGGTCATACAGGAAGTTTTCATGGACATTCCAAACTTTGAGGAGTCACTGGCCCTGTTTAATCTACATGTCCCAACTGCCCAATCAGATGTCAACAAATGGTTTGACTTTGAAAATATTGAGTTAGGCATAGATGTTTATGATGACACAGATCTTCCAGAACTATAGGGATGTGCTTGCTACTGGAACATGTTTAAAAGAACACTTTCATTTCACGTGAAAGCAATTTATTTATTGTAATGTGATAATACATGTAGTTAATATCATCAACTGAATTTGGGCATATTTCTTATTGATTAATCCTCTTAATGTACATAGTTTATATAGCAGTTTGTTTTGTTTTCCCAAAGTATATATACACGAAGCTGTAACATAAATCAGCAAAATAAGTTAAGCAGTTTTTATCAAATTCAAATTTGAAGCTTTTTTGTAAAATGACTAACAACATTATTGCCTGAATTGAACAGGATAACAGGATATTTGATGAAATTACCCTTGATATTCTTGAATTGACATAAATTTGTACAAATAGATACCTTGTGTATGGCACAAATACCACTAATTACACTATAATTATTATATACGATTAATTGAATCCTGATAACTTGAACCTTCGAACCCTTTTTGATTCCACTCCAGGTCTTTTTCTTGCTTATTTTAGTGTTAAGAAAATACTAAGCCGGCTGATCAGGTAGCTTTACTGGCCTAAGCAGTTCTAAAAGTTTATTAAGTCTTTGTTTCGTGTAAAATTTATGTTATATTTGTGTTTTATTTCAGCCAGTTTAATTAGCTGGCAGCTGGCCCTTAGTGACATCCCTGAGCTATCAGGATTCAACTTTACTGTTAACTGTCAACTGCATAGATAATCCATATATCTGATGCTGACGAGATACATGTAGCCTTGAATTATAAAATACATTTCAATCTATGGACAACACTTCTGCCTTAATCCGTTTCATACATGTCCTGGATAATTTATGTTTCCATGCAACAAGATATCATGCCTTGTTTATGAGTAATTAAATAAGATGTGGGAAGGACTGCACTTAGGTACATGATTTATCTTTCCTGTTGGTATATTGAGCCCCACAAGTCAATATGTTCCTTAAGCCACTTGTGCAAATCTCTGTAATCAAGGTTATGCAGGAGATTCCGTTCGAATTTAGGAAAAGATGCATATCCCTCTCGACCAGGGGTCCTCTTGAAAACATCATTACTAAGCAGGTCAGTAGTAATTTGGTTGACAGCCTCTTCCTCGTTGGGGATTTTCCTGGCAAAATGATGTTCATTCACCATGCAATCTCTGTCAACTGACTGGTAAACAAGCTGCGTTGATTGTAGAGTTCCTGCTGTCCTCTCTGCATTATGCTCATCAAGGTTAGCTCCAAGATTCCGCCACATGCACTTGACATCTTTGTTGTCATGTTCCTTTTGTAGGTCTAAGGGGATGTTTCGCCCTGGGAGACCACTGACATTGTAGGTTCGATTCCACTTTAACCGTAGTGCCTGGGATGGGGGAAGAATTGCAATGCACTTGACCAAATACAGTAGCACTCCATAGGCATACTTGTAGTGACCATGGGTCTTGTAGATCAGCAAGGCTAATTTGTAGAGTTCAAACAGCCTATCACCATCACCTTCTTTCAAAGCATCGTTGAATTCAAGTAGCACAAGTCCAAATGCAAGTTTCGCAGAATGATAATTAAACTTGTAGTCAGCTTTGGCCTCTTCTTGGGGGATCTCTTCATCTGCTAATTTCTGGCCATGCTTTTGATCTTCATGTCTACAATGATAATTAGATATTATTTTATTTAACATGTTGCTTGAGGCTCCCAGCATTTATTTCCAATTTGGATTGATTACTTGTTATTAACCCATGCAACATGCATGTGGCATGTATTTTAATCTCACCTGTTTCGAGTGGCCTTTGTCTTGAAGACTAATCCACATCTTACTCTACAGTAGTAATAGCCATAGGGATCTCTTATGTCAGCGCCATTATCAAATGATAGTCCATGTGCTTCAACCTCGTGTCTGCAATGGGTAAGTTTAACTCTAGCATCAAAAATTGTTTTCTCCTGATATAAGTTTGAAAACCTGGGCAACAGGGTATAGTGTCTGGGCAAGCAAAATTTGAGAGTTACTTGCCCCATGGGCAAGCTGTAATTCAAGTTCTTTTCGAGCCCTGAAAGTTGTTGCACGTCAGGTGCTTGAAAACCAATATCCTGTTTTTACACCTCTCTGATGCAGAATTTAGTCTAAGGATAATTTGAATTTTTGAAGTGATCTCACTGAATGAATTGTTGCCAAAATGACCAAAACATGATTGGGTATCAAGGAAGAGATTTGGATATTTATCATTGGTATACATGGATAACATACAATATCCAGTTATAAAACTAATGCAAATGAATTTTGCAAAACAATTTCCAAATAATTAGATGTTACCTTACTCTTCCAGAGTGTAATGCATAGATCCGATCACAGCCTTCAGCACGACATGCCCAATTGGAATCCTGGTTGAGGGCCATTTCAAGTTCAGTTGTCTGCGTAACCAAGGAAGTTAGGTCATCTGTGTTGAAAACATACTTCTTAACATGCTCTTCACATATCTCGAGAAGCCACTTGGCTCTTGTCTGCTTGGAAATTGAAGCATCAGGCATGGGTATACGAGGCTTATCTACAAAGGGAAAGGAAAACTTTGCATTAATTTGAGCTATTATAGTGGAAGCTCAAAGCCCTTATTTCCCCATCATGACTTTTCTCAGGTTTAAGGGAGCCAGTATGAATACATATTTTGCTCTAGTTTTAAGCCCCACCAATCATTTACCAGCCACTGTTCAATTCTGTTGATTAGTGTTACATCTTTTAACTAATAAGAAATAAATTAAAAATTTGTATTTGTACCAGTGATATTATGCATTCCTGTCATTTCCATAAACGAGGCACATATGTGTGCCTCTGTCTCTCTAGCGTGGAATTCGCTGTACTCGTTGTAATGGTTATCAACACCCTTGGCAGCATTTGTTTTTCCAGTCCTGTTAATGCTTGCTCTTGTAGTCCCAATCTCAGCAGCAGATTCATGTTTAACAAACATCTTGTTCTCTGCCTATTTATAAAGATATTAAACAGAATGAAGTGACATTATTTTTTTTTAAATAAAACATCCTATTTTCTCTTTCAAAGTTTCTGAAGCCTGAAACTTATCAGTTATTTAAAGGTCTAAAAATTGTACATTTTCTACTCTAGTCCAGAAATTACTTTTCTAATAATGTTATTTTCCTTGATAGCATTTTATTGACATCAGCTGCTTTGAATTGCTAGGAAATTTTTAATGTAGTAAGTTTTGTTTTTAAAATAAATCTTACCTGCTCACTTAGAATTGCAGAAATTTTGCAAAGAACAATTAAGTATTTTTTCACACGTTTTGCAATTTACTGTTTATTATTACAGCAACCATTTTTGAGTCTGTTTCATCAGAATAAAAATATTTTTTGAGCCTATCCTATAGGTAGAACTGGAATAATAAATTGTGCTTGAAAATACCTTATACAATGTGTACTTAGCATGCCAGTCTGCAAATTCTGTTTCGATCCCTTCAAGCCTCTCACAGCCATCAATGCCATCCCTGAAAGTCCAGATTACATTCCTCGCCCGCTCTTCAAAGAGCTGATCACCATGGAGGGGTATCTGTGTTACAATTGTCTTCTTGGTTCCATTTGTCAAACAGGGTACATAATTTTCTTGATTTTTCTGAAGAAGTTGGGCCATGTCTCCAGCCACATTTGGATTCAAAAACTGCATTGCAAGGAAACACTTGTGCAAAAAAAATAACAAAATTAACATCTGAAGTACAAACCAAACAAATTCAATCATATTGTTGTTATGTCCAAGCAATAAAACTGTTGTAAACACTACCTTTGTAAACACTTTTGTAACCCAAAAATACTTAGCTTCTGTGGTCTGCAATTTCAGCTTTGTATATTTGTGTGCATTACAATACCCCACCAACTTACCCTACACATACAAAAGTATCCTGAATATGACCTGCAGCTTTTTATTGGCCTTTAGAATATTTCTTACAATACCAGTCAGTTAAACCAACCACCCCCCCTCCCTTCCAAAAAAAATCCAGGTCAATATATGCACCAGCACTGATGACTTGAAACTCTTAATGATTGAGATTTACTACTCACAGAGTTGGACTTTTCGCACATCTCCTTAGTATACTTGTGAGGAATGTGCCTGACAACTACATCTTGGTAGCATTTAAATGATGCTAAGTACTTTGTAATTACTCGGCTTACAAGGACTGCCCAATTTCTAACAAGGTGTGATTGCACATTTCTGTCGGGTAATATTTCTGCCAGCTGAATGTCTTCTACTGGCTTCTGGCTTGTTTCAGTGTCCAATTCAGGATCCTGAATTCTGTCCAGGACTGCAAACTGATGCGTCCAGTGGATTGAACGGTTTTTGTGCTGTTGGGATTGCACCCTGGCATAAATTTGGTAATCAATGTTGTCTGCAACCAATCTAAAGAGGTCAAAGTACATATAATATTTAATTTGAATGCATAAGCCCCAATATCTACATGCAAATTCTCACAAGTGATATCCATACATTTCATTTAAGTAGTAGTTGGGA
>OZ034966.1:50218318-50388318 GCA_964030785.1 Siderastrea siderea | reverse complement strand
GCTCATTTCGAAACCATTGTGATCCCTCTTTCTTGAAGTGCTTGTTAGGTGTTTGAAACAGAGCCTGACAGTTTGGATTAAGGTGGAGGATGTAAAACTCGAAAGAACTAACGGGATCAAGCGGCGACGAGTTTTCGTACATTCGCACATCGGAATAACTTTGGTCTTTTTGCTTTGACCCTCCTTGATAGTTCTTTGTTTGTTCAGTTTGCATTTCAGTAACATACCGTGCTCCTGAGTCATCTTTTTTTATGCCGAACGACTGCTTGGTGAGTTCTCGCCAACCTTCTCTACCACGGCGCCCAAAATAGAAGCAGATTGAAAACCACACAAACTCAAGAAGTCGCTCTGGTTCTGTCCATGCAGTTGAACCTAAACCTCCAGAAAAATATTCTCGTAGCCTCGTCATATCTCCAGCTGCAATTGCAGATTTACGCATAGGTTTAGGATTCATTTCTTTAGTGTACAGTTTGCATTTTGCCTCGAACATCTTGTTCGCAGGAAGAAATTCTTTGTCTTGTAAAATGTTTATAGTCCTGCTGAATGGGGCTGAAGTTAGTTTTCGATGAATCGCTGCTCGTATGCCAGTGAGGGTACTAGGGGTTAACGGTTGGCCCTTTTCCGATTTAACCTCCGCGTAAAACTTCCTTAGAACTTCGTTGAGCTCCGCCGAAGTAACAGAATTCACATCGACGTTGAGCTGTCGTTTCTCGCACCATTTCTCGAATTTCTTAATACCCCAAGAAGTGGCTCTTTTGGTATTTTCGGCTTGAGCTTGTGCTTCGATTTTATCCAATTCTTCCTTTCCCAGATCCGAGTTTTGACTAGAATCTTTAACTTCTTCCATTTTCGAAAGCTTAAACCTTTCTTTAACTTTCCGTTGATTGGGAAACTTTGTGCTTCAAACTGAACTTGCCGAATGGTTTTCCCGCGTCGGCGACGCTGATTGGTTAAAATTAATCGGATGATGAACCAAGAACCAATCAGCTGCAGGGCCGTTAATGCATTAACGGCCCGCTAGGAGTCATTTGCGGCCCGCAAAGCGCGTGTTTACGATAGGGCGGTTTTCAATTTGGCCGCGTGTATTGATAATAATGAAACTTGAAAGGCTCCCTCAACACCAAGAAGAAGGCTGTACCCCTCCCCTCCTGCCCCTCCCATTCCAGCCTACAGACTTACCCTTCACGAGCCTAAGCCAAACACTGCAGCAGCTGAACAGCATCCAGCCAACACAGTAGTGCCAGACGTTCCACCTCCTGGCCGTACAGCAGCAAAAACAGCACCACAAATACCAACAGAAATGCATCTACCAGCAGCTGAGGCCAATCCTTTATCAGTACCAGCTCCTGCCTTTGGCCAGCTCACTGTTCAGTAACTGCTTCAAAGCCCAAACAAAGCATTTTCTTCAGTCAAGGAGGAAGTGGGGCTGTTTATCATTCGCCAGTTCCTTGCAAAATCTCAAGATGGGGCAACAATACTTCTCAAGACAGGTGGACAGGTGAATAGGTTTTGAAAATTAAATACAGTTTGAAAGAATATTTTCCTTCTTGTTCATGTAATGATCAAAATAATGTCCCATAGCCTCTTGAATTTTTGAAAAGATCCCGCCCCAGGAAACCCACAGACTGAGTCAGAAGACTGCAAGGAAAAGATCAAAGGAAATAGCTGAGACAAGAGCAGCTGTTAGTGGTGGTGCTGAGGGAATTCAGCTGAAAGATGAACTTAAAGCTATGGAAAAAACTGAAAGAGAAGCCTTACTGAAGGAGTGTCTGGGTAAGGAGTTTAAACTAACAATTCCCTAGGGAGATGTCCTCGCTAGGAAAGCAGACCTTGGAGAGACCTGGTACAAACTAAGAAAACTTAGGAGGTAAGACCCTGTAATGCCCAACTTTTAACAATATTTATGATAATTAACAGACTTTGTGCCATGTAATCACTTTCCTAATTCTCCTAATCTGAATGCTTGTTATCAAAACAAGCCTCAGCTTACTCTGGTTCACATATAAATTAATTACAGATGGTTTCAACAATGGGGACTGCCATCAGAGAGCGAAAAGCATCAGTAGAAACAGGTTCAGAGCATCAGTGACCCTGCAAATCTGGTGTGTGAAATGGTGCCCTGCAAGTTCACAAGACCAGGGTGTGACTGAATTCAAGGAGACAGAATTTGGTTACATCGCTGACCTCAACAGATTTGTTCAGCTTCACTTGGACGAGAATCAAAAGTAAGAAATTTTCAATTACCAAAGGCAGTATGGAAACACTCAAAGGTACTGCTATTTGGTGTGTATCACGCTTTAATTAAAATCTTATTCTGTGCTTCTTCAAATGGCAGAAATGGAAGGCTGACGTGGAACAATGCGATTCCTGAAAGTGAGGTGCACCTGAAACTTGGTGGTGATGCCGGAGGAGGGTCATTTGAAAAGCGTGAAACCCAACTCCAAAACAAATACTGTGGTATTTGCCATGTTCCACGCAAAGGACTCATGGGCCAATCTCAAAACAGCACTACTGCGGTATAAACACCAAGTGAACATCCTTCAGGAAGCTGTTTGGAGGTTGGTTACATGAATCTAGCACGATATGTTTGCAAAGGAAGCTACAAATGTATCTAAAATGTTATTTTTCTTTACTAGGGACAAAGAGCAAGTGGCGTTTCTCTTTGGGGACTATGAGTTCCTTTGCAAAGTATTTGGGATAGCTGGAGCTTCTGGCAAGTCCTAGGAAGTAATTTTTTAAAATCTAATAAGAGTTGACATCTGCACGTTAGAAGTTCCAATATTCCTCTATATTACTGTTTCTTCTTTTTTTATTTTTGAGAGGCAAATACCCATGCCTCTGGTGCCTAATAACATACCACACCACGCAACTGCCGCGCAGTGATCCTTAGTGAGGTCACATAGGAAGACGAACCCAACAAGCTATTCAAGAAGATTACGATAAGTTTGTAGAAGATGGTTCCTGCACTTCGCAGCAGAAATTTTTCCACAATGTCATCTATGAAAGGCTGCTTGACATTGATCTTGACAAAGTAATAATAATTACTAAATTGTCTTTTGAGGTGATACTTAACCGTAACACAACATGCTTTTTGTCCACTTTCAACCCTTCTCAAAATTAATGATGAACCAATTACTCCGCAGGTTTGTGTGCCTGGACTTCACATCAGCCTTGGTGTTTTTAAGAAACTTTTTGACGAGCTAGAGGGTCAGTGCTTTGAGCTTGACAAAAAAAAGCAACTACAGCTTGCTGTGGACAATGAACAGCTACCAGAAACTGTGGTAGATGAAAAGATCTTAGCACTCAAAGCTACAGAGCAACATCGTAGTCAGGCTAGACAGTTTCATGAGAAAGCAAACTCTTTACAGGAGTTATTAGATTTGCAAAGCTTGCATTCTCACGTCACTATCATGCCTGCCTACATTACAACATTGCAGAACGAAAGAGAGAAACTCCTTGAAAATGCAAGGAATGAGGTAACAAAAGCAAATATCTATGAATAATAATATTTTCTAATTTTCTGTTCACTTTTTCTGTTCCAAGCTCAGACTGAGCAAATTGCTTTTTTTATGGGTCTGACATTAGGCTGAGGTTTGTTTCTTTGCACTCTTATAAGCTCATGTGGAGAAATTTGCTTCTCATCATAGGAGAAGCTTGCAGATGATCAAATGGAGTTGGCTGCCCCGGAGAAGTCAGAAGGACCCCTTACTAAACAACTTGATGTGTCACTAAAAGAAATGAAAGTGGAGAGGCAAGCCTATCATGGAAAATCATTTATTGGCAACCATGTACATACTTGCTGTAAGGTATTATATTTCTCACAGGGAAACCACGTGCATATTTGAAGAATACTATAGTAAATGTTATATGCTATTGTTATGGTCAGCCTTCCATGAAATCCTTTTCCCTTTTGTTTACAGGAAAACAACATAACTAAGATATGCCATGGAATTGTCTCAAAACAGAGAAGCTCTGCCCTTCCTTGGTTTCCGAGGCAATTGAAATAAGCACCAAATTTGAACAGCTATTCAAGCTGCCTGCCACTTTGTTTATGACAGTGCAGACTACCTCAGTGATGCGAGGATTGATAATCTAGGTAAGAATGCCTCTTAAATAAATGCAGCTGCTGAAAACAAAATTAATCAAAACAAACTAAAAGTAAATGCATATGAACCTGACAATTCGATTTTCTTGTTTCAGAGGCATTGACAAGTTCCTTCAGTTCATTCGCCAAAACTTCCCACAGATGACAATAACACCGAAGCTCCATATGTTGGAAGAGCATGTTTGCTCATTTCATAGAAAATGGCATACAGTTATGGGCCTTGGATTCTATGGTGAGCAAGGGATTGAAGGAATCCACTCACAATTTAACATCCAGTATGAGCAGTTTGATCACATTAAAAAACCAGGACGTGCGATTGCCGCAAATCCTTGCTAACCACCATATTGCCACCAGTCCCACATTCGCAGGAAAGGCCCCAAAACCTAAAGAAAGAAATTTGCAACGTAAAGCAAACGAATGAATCTGTTGTTTTCAACTGCAAGTCACTTAAAAAGAAACCGTATAAACTAAGCTTACTCACGGGATGGAGCAAAATATAATGGAGGGATGCTTGGAAAATTAACACAATTCAAAGTGAGAAATGCAGGGCGTGAATGAAGGTTTAATTTCACTCTTCGCAGCGATGTAAATAGTCTCTATAGTCACTTTGAGTAGGCTGAAGGGACACTGTGCACGTAAATTAACTTCTAAACCAAAAGAAATAAATGTTGTCACATTTGAGGAATCAAAGCTGCACCTCCTCTATCAAAAATAAGCTCTTTGTTCCAATCTGTTTGTGACCAAAATTCAAAATGCAGACAGTCAACGGTCGATCTTCCAATATTAAGTGTGGCTGAAACAGTGTTAAGAACAATTCGGATTAAAACACCTGCCTCGTTTCTTGAAAAGGGAAGGTTCGACACCTCAGTCCACGATAGTTTTGCTGGGAAAAATTCGAGGCTTTCACAATCAGCAACTGAACATTTCTATCCATTTCCACACAATATAATCCAAAAAGTCCGCCATAGCGACGCTTTTTACCTGAACTTGGGGATAATTCAACCGATTTTCCTCAATTTTTCGATCATATCTGCTCCATTGAACCCCGTTGAACTGCCATGATTTTTCTTTCTTGCATACATTACCTACGTGGCGAGATTTCATTGGTTAAAAGAACAGAAAGCAATCCGGTTGCTATGGATACAAATTTTATGCAAATTTTAGTCTTGCATTAACTAGACGAAAAAATAATTAACCCGATATCCCGCATAAAGCGCATGTGCGAACTAAATTTCCCTTCCAAAACAGCCGTGTAACAGCCTCCAATTCAAAGAATTCACATTTAAGAAGTCTAGACATATCTGCATTATTTCTGGACGTGATCACGACAGTTCTGTCAAAGGCATTGCTTTGAAGGATTTAAAAGAATTGTTGAATGAAATAAAGTGGGCAATTGAAAACATCAGGGAAATTTTAAATGCCCCATCTCATATTTCATCTTGTCATTATTTTTACAAGAGTTTCCACAAATGATTTCACAGTTTACTATCAGATCACAGATGATTTTACAATTGCATGTGTTGCAGCCTGCACAACTGACACTTGATTAAAATTTTCACATTCCAGCAGATGCAGACAGCACACCTCATGAAGTTGTATCTCGCAGTGACAGTAACCAAGATGGAAGATGTTTATATTCAAGTGAAAGTAGTTGATGTGGACCAAGGAACATTCTTGTGGACTGTCCCATCTCTACCATTATTGAAAATCGAGTGGAAGAAGGCTAAAGCGAAATGTAATGGTGTTGTAAAAAAGCACTTTTTAGAGCATTGGATCCTAGACGGTTTCAGTGCCAAACACCAATTTGCTAAACTGTGTCTTCATCGTGTCCTATAGAAATTGAGCATGATAATTACACTGCTATCTGGAATGGAACTATATAGCAACACCAGACGTCACAGTACGTGCAGCTGAGAAGTCGTTTATTCTCAGTAGAGGAAGTGTCACTAGAGATTGCTGGCGTCACTTCAGTGACTCAGACAAATAGTTTTACACATTCTCATTCAAGGTTTTGAGAGTTGCTCACAAATTAGAACGACAACAACACTTGGAAGCAGCTTTCTTGAAAAGGAAAAAAGAAGACTTTGTTGTACACGCAAAGTTGAAGCAGACCCTGACAATACGTTTGACGCAAATGTCATTCGTGTTTTGATAAGACTATGGAGGTGGATTTAAACATGTTGGCTCTATTGCCCAAAACTAAATTTGTTCATCCAGTCATAAATCAAGGACGACTACAGCATGCTTCTGTTTATGACATAAAAGTTAGAACAAATTGGTCTATACCAGGGTATTACATGACATTACAACAAACTTCTATAGGTGAATTGCCACCCCAAGTTTTAAGAGCCAGTTTAAATGTACAATAAAGAGTTTCAAAAATATCTCAAATTTTGGTTAAATAACAATTGTATTTATCGGTATTCCTGTGTGATATATTGTTGACAGAAAGTCTGCTGATAGGCAGTTTGCATTACATGTGACTTTTAATACTTGTTTTGTTCTGGAAGGCCCTTTCAAAACGGTTTATGTCCCGATTGCGATTGGACCTTTTCTGCTCATGTGTCTGTTAGCTCAAGTTACACTGTTGCATGTGCATCTAGATCAGATAGCGTTGCTTATTCATCATATTTTTGTTAGGCACTGCTTTAGTGGTTAGTTTTTATTGTTTTTTAGCGTTTAGCTTTCCGTCTTAGCCTTTACGATGTCTAAACATTTGCAAGAACGTGTTCCTCAGGACTATGTGGCAATGCATGAAGGGCAGGATACTGACAATGAACAAGAGATGTTTCATGACAGTTTTCAGTACCAGCCACTGCCAGCATCAGAACAGGTTTGGACTTCTAGTACGCTTCCTAGGGAACAGAAACGACCGCAGATCCTCCTCAAGACGAAGTAGCTGCACTTACTCCCACTATTGCAAGCAAGAGGGCAGAAAACAATGCCCTGGAAGGCGAGATGGAGGTGGCTTGATTGAAAGCTAAGCTACACACCCTTCAACAACAGAATGCACAGTTGCTAAAGCAGAGTAAGCAGAAGTCCAGCCAACAACATATTCAGCTGAACATCAAGGCCCTGCGATCAAACCCTGCTCTTAGTGCACGACTTTTGGAAGAAATGGAGAGCTTGGGGTTTTCTTCAAGCAATTAGAAGGATGAGGTGAATTTATCCTCTCATGGAGCATGACTTGTGTGCCCCGTTTGAAGTCTGGGGAGACTACAAAATTAACAAGTCAGGTAGTCTCTCCCCAACTATTGCCCCACAGACAGTTATGCTTGGCATACATGTCCAAGGACAAAGGATAACAAACGACATGATGAGCTAACCAATGCTGAGTTTTCCAGGGGTAATGCCTCTATTCTCAAACTACCTTCGATCTCGGAGATGAAACAAAAGGCACGACTTGAGCACTTCATTCGTTTAATGTATCTCGTTACGCAGTTTACCTGGCTGGCCTTTTGCGAGTTCCATGTTACAGTGCTCTTCGAAATTGAATGCAGTTGTGCGTGGTCGGGACTTAGAAACCCATTTTCTTTGCACCTCTACAAGGCCGACGGGGAGTGCGAACAGGAGTCGTTCTGGGGTGGCAGTCTCTTTTGTTGGGATTTTCAAAATGGGAAATGTCTCCAAAATCACTGAGATATCTTCCAGTCCTGACATCAGTTATTGGTTATCAAGCTTTTCACCTTATCCTGGACTATGATTGCTACAATTTGTTTATTTACATCAATTTGTTTGTTTCGTCAGTACCATTATTCAGAAGCACGTTTACCAGTTCCTTCTTTACTTAACTGACCTCTTTGGCGATCAAAACTACGAGACTATGATGACTATGTGGTTTGTGATTTTCTCAAATTTGGTTGGCCAATTGGTTTGGATTATGCAAGATCACTTTCAACTGATCAGGTTAGCTATGGACTTTCCTTCCACAGTGGATTCCTATCTTTCAGTTGAACTCGAACGTGGGGCTGTCACTGGCCCCTTTGCTAGTAATCCTTTTTCACACCTGATCGTGATTTCGCTGTCAAATTCTGTTCCAAAGCCAAGTTCTTCTGAGCGGTGGATGATCTTAGATGTCAGTTGGTCCATTGAACGGTCGATCAATGATGCCATTTCCAACAGGATTTATCTTTTGCAACCGTATTCTCTTGTTTACCCGATGATAGATACTTTTCTGGAGTATGTAGCCACTGTCAGCTGAGGTTGTTTACTGTACAAGCGTGACCTAAATAGAGCATATCGTCAATTTCCAATCGATCCATTCCATTACCCTTTGTTAGGGCATTGATGGAATGGCAGACTTAATTTTGATGTTGTTTTGCCTATGGGTCTCAAGACTGCTGCTATGGCCCTCCAATGCTCGACTTCCGCTGTATGTCATATGCTATTACAGGATGGATGTTATGTGGTCAATTACCTCGACAATTTTATTGGCATTGCTTGACCAGAAAACGCTTTACAAGATTACAAAAATGTGGCTTTTACGAGATTTAGGATTGCAAGAATCTGCTTCAAAGGCTTGCCCGCCTTCACCTGTACTTACCTGTCTTGGTGTCCAAGTACATTCTCTTGATTTAACTCTCTCAGTGCGCATGAAAGGCTGCACGAACTCTAGACTTTGTTACTTCCATGGACAAGCCGGAGATCGGCCACAAAATCCAAGCTTCAATCATTAGTCAAAAAGCTGTCCTTTGTAACCAAGTGTGCCAGACAAAGTCGTTTGTTTTTATCACGTGTTCTTGGGGCTTTTTCGACAGTTGAAACACAATCATTATCACACCAAACTGTGCAATTCAAGTTACACGTTCCTTTCATTCTTATGTTGGATTCAAAAAATATAAAGCACCTTGACAAAAGATGGGTAAAAACGTTTCTTTGAATTACATCTTCGCTAATTTTACTGCAATTTGGTCTCGATATCTTAATAAACCTTTGTTTTATTCCTGCCAGGCACTCTTGATATTCACAGCGAGCTAGAGACCGTGGTTAATTTAATCACACAGATAGCAAAAAGAAATAAAAATCTGCATAATAAGGCCAGTTAAAACAGAAAACCGGAAGGGTTGTCAGTAAACCCACTGCTAGATATGACCCCATCTACAATGCACCAGCCATGCAATCTGGCATTTTTGAATTGGCTGGATAAATGATGAGCTACATGATAGTTCATCATGATGTATCTTTTCCTTGCATGAGCCCAGCCGTTTATGAGTATTTGGTAATAGGGGATCTTGATAAAGCAGCCAGATTGATGTAAACTGGAATTGAAGTTTGTTTGTCCGAGCAAAAGCCATAAGTCCGGGGTAGATTACAGGTACCTGCGAAAAAAAAGGGTACTGCTAGATCCAGTTGTCACCCTCTTGGCAACAACTGGCTAATTAGAAACAGGACCAGCATGTGATCCAAGGAAGATCCTGCTATTTCATGAAAGAAATATGACTTTAAGGGAGAACTGCAAGCATGGAGAGAGGGATAAGCTTATTTATTCGTTTGTTTTATATATATTTAGGTACTCATTTGTTTGGGCTTTTCACTTTTAAATGCAAAACACAAGTCTTGTCAATTGTGGCTGTAACTTATCGTTTGTGGATGAAATCCTAAAGTGTAACCATTCGAAGGAAAGCTATTGAACAGTACAAACCTTCCTGTGGTGTTTTTAATTATGTTGTAGCAAAGTGGTTCCATAAACTTATAAACTTTAACGTCTGTGGATGAAATCCTAAAGTGTGACCATTCACCTGAAAACCACTGAACATTTCTGTCCTTTGGTCTGTTTTTATGCTATACTAGCCTGCAGTGCAGGCGTATTTCGTGAGCGCATTCGAATGCATTTTGATCGGGCGCCATCTTGGATTCTTACTCGAGAGAGGCTTGGGGATAGAATAAAAGTGTCCTAGGGCAGTAGGGGTGAGGCAGAAAAGGAAGTGAGGGGGGAGGGGGATGGGAAGGAAAAATACGCCTGCCCGCAGTCATTGTTCGTTTGAGAAGCTCCGTTCGCCCACGAACGGAGTCGCTGATTGGTGCGGTGTGGAGCAGAGATTGATGCCTGCCAATAAAATGTAAATCGATGCTATAATTTCGCTCTGGCGCTTGCGGGAAAAATTCAGTGAAAAGAATGGCGGACTCGGGCGATTGCTTTGATTCTGCTCTCGAAAAAGCTCAAGAGTATTTGACTCAGCTAGGAATGTCGCGAAATCTTCGACCAGAGCAAAAGCAGGCAATTTTCACACTGGCATCGGGAAAAGATCTGCTTGCAGTACTTCCAACTGGCTTTGGAAAAAGCTTAATATTTCAATTGCTTGTTCGTGTTAGAGAAATTCAAACTGGTGGAAGCTCAACCGCTGTTGTTGTTTGTCCGCTAAAGAGTATTGTGCAGGACCAGATATCGGAAGCCTGCTCAATGGGACTGAGAGCAGTGGCTCTGACAGGTGTTCACTTAGAAGACATCGAGAACGGAAAATACCAACTGGTATTTGCATCAGCTGAGGAGACTCTTTCAAAGAAGTTTCTCGCTTCCCTTAAAAAGGCCGACGCGCCGCTACATCAACAGCTATGTGCGATAATTGTCGACGAGTCTCACACTGTTGAGACATGGACAGGAGAAAGGTTTGTTCTTAGTCTTTATTTAAATGTCTTTCTTCTCAATGTCTTTTATATCGATGCATTGTAGTTAGGCTTGAAATAAACTTCTCATTTTAATATTCCTTTCTCTTGTTTTATGTTTATAACATAAAGATCTTCGAAGAAGGGAACCAGTGCATTCCGTGAGTCATTTGGAAAACTTGGGGAACTGCGTTCATTTTGCAAACCAGGTAACACTGAGGGTTTTTAAAAAAGAAGTTTTGTTGTTTACCATTGATTGTTAACTCGTGTATTAACTGAATTGTGTAAATTTCGAAACATCTTTATGATGATTAATATTGGTGTCATGCATATGTAAGTTTAATTTGTCTAACTGCTTTCAACATTAATTTTGTTGCGGCCTGCTGTTATGTATAACTTGAGCATAGAAGCTTTTAACATATTATTTGCCTTACTTTTAGAGGCAGTGAGGCCACCTCAGTCTTAAATAATATGACATAGTATAAATCCTCTACAGCAACAACCATAGGCATAAAAGTTGGGATATTATTTCTTTTTGTTTAATAGATAAAATCTTAATGGCCATGAAATACTGTACCAATTCTTTTTTCACTTTTGTTTATTTCTGGCATTACTTCTAATGCTATTATTTTTTATCATTTTCTTTTCAAGGTACTCCTGTTGGTGCACTTACTGGGACGGCAGACCCTTCTACAAAGGAGACCATTAAGAAGGTGCTGAATCTCAAAAAGGATACAGCTATAATCTATGTGAGTCCGAATCGAGCCAACCTCCGATTTTCTGTTAAGTGTTTGAAGAAAGAAGTTCAGTTAAGACATTTGGACTGGCTTGTCCATTACATTGAAGAAGAGGGTGTCAATTGCCCCAAGACAATTGTATTTTGCAATACAATAAATGACATTGCCCTTGTTGTAAATTATTTAATGTTTAAGTTAGGAAAGAAAGTTTATTTTCCTGCATATTCTACCGAGCAGGACAACTGTTTAATTGGAGTATACCACTCTAATTCGTGGCAAAGTGCCAAGGACAGGGTTATGGAACAGTTTAAGGTTGAAGGTGTAAAGCGAGTGATTATTGCAACGACAGCTCTCTGCATGGGAGTTAACTTCCCTGATGTTCGCTTTGTTATTAACTGGGGGCCAGCGCGTACCATTTTAGACCAGCATCAAGAGGCTGGAAGAGCGGGCAGGGATGGAAAACAATCGCACATTATTGTTCTTTATCATGGTCAACAAGCTGGGCCTTGTGAGAAAGAAGTAAAAGACTTTGTCCTTGCGGAAGAGGGCTGCTTCCGTGTAGCTGCCTACCGAACCCTTGATGCAACAATTCAGCCACTTGAGCCACTGCATGACTGTTGTTCTTTTTGTTCGACGCAATGTAAGTGTGCTGGTGATAGTTGCGATTCTGCTGTGTTGCCATTTGAGGCTCTTGTTGTAGAAGACAATGCTTTCACATTTGAAAATAGGAGGGAAGTAACACAAGAGGACAGAGAAACACTAAAGGAAGCTTTATGTGAAGTTCTGCAAGACATGAAAGATCAAGGGCTTGCTATGGATGAAAGCTCAAGTCATGGATTCTCAATGCAGCTCATTGAGGATGTCTGTAAAAAATGTGAGACAGTGTTTACAATTCAGGACCTTCTTGCTCG
This sequence comes from Siderastrea siderea, assembly GCA_964030785.1. NCBI lineage: Eukaryota > Metazoa > Cnidaria > Anthozoa > Scleractinia > Rhizangiidae > Siderastrea > Siderastrea siderea. Next base: position 50,375,962 of record OZ034966.1, on the reverse strand, counting down.
TTTTCCTGTTTATTCGTCATCAAACGCTCTGAGAGTTTTGGAGGTCATACAGGAAGTTTTCATGGACATTCCAAACTTTGAGGAGTCACTGGCCCTGTTTAATCTACATGTCCCAACTGCCCAATCAGATGTCAACAAATGGTTTGACTTTGAAAATATTGAGTTAGGCATAGATGTTTATGATGACACAGATCTTCCAGAACTATAGGGATGTGCTTGCTACTGGAACATGTTTAAAAGAACACTTTCATTTCACGTGAAAGCAATTTATTTATTGTAATGTGATAATACATGTAGTTAATATCATCAACTGAATTTGGGCATATTTCTTATTGATTAATCCTCTTAATGTACATAGTTTATATAGCAGTCTGTTTTGTTTTCCCAAAGTATATATACACGAAGCTGTAACATAAATCAGCAAAATAAGTTAAGCAGTTTTTATCAAATTCAAATTTGAAGCTTTTTTGTAAAATGACTAACAACATTATTGCCTGAATTGAACAGGATAACAGGATATTTGATGAAATTACCCTTGATATTCTTGAATTGACATAAATTTGTACAAATAGATACCTTGTGTATGGCACAAATACCACTAATTACACTATAATTATTATATACGATTAATTGAATCCTGATAACTTGAACCTTCGAACCCTTTTTGATTCCACTCCAGGTCTTTTTCTTGCTTATTTTAGTGTTAAGAAAATACTAAGCCGGCTGATCAGGTAACTTTACTGGCCTAAGCAGTTCTAAAAGTTTATCAAGTCTTTGTTTCGTGTAAAATTTATGTTATATTTGTGTTTGATTTCAGCCAGTTTAATTAGCTGGCAGCTGGCCCTTAGTGACATCCCTGAGCTATCAGGATTCAACTTTACTGTTAACTGTAAACTGCATAGATAATCCATATATCTGATGCTGACGAGATACATGTAGCCTTGAATTATAAAATACATTTCAATCTATGGACAACACTTCTGCCTTAATCCGTTTCATACATGTCCTGGATAATTTATGTTTCCATGCAACAAGATATCATGCCTTGTTTATGAGTAATTAAATAAGATGTGGGAAGGACTGCACTTAGGTACATGATTTATCTTTCCTGTTGGTATATTGAGCCCCACAAGTCAATATGTTCCTTAAGCCACTTGTGCAAATCTCTGTAATCAAGGTTATGCAGGAGATTCCGTTCGAATTTAGGAAAAGATGCATATCCCTCTCGACCAGGGGTCCTCTTGAAAACATCATTACTAAGCAGGTCAGTAGTAATTTGGTTGACAGCTTCTTCCTCGTTGGGGATTTTCCTGGCAAAATGATGTTCATTCACCATGCAATCTCTGTCAACTGACTGGTAAACAAGCTGCGTTGATTGTAGAGTTCCTGCTGTCCTCTCTGCATTATGCTCATCAAGGTTAGCTCCAAGATTCCGCCACATGCACTTGACATCTTTGTTGTCATGTTCCTTTTGTAGGTCTAAGGGGATGTTTCGCCCTGGGAGACCACTGACATTGTAGGTTCGATTCCACTTTAACCGTAGTGCCTGGGATGGGGGAAGAATTGCAATGCACTTGACCAAATACAGTAGCACTCCATAGGCATACTTGTAGTGACCATGGGTCTTGTAGATCAGCAAGGCTAATTTGTAGAGTTCAAACAGCCTATCACCATCACCTTCTTTCAAAGCATCGTTGAATTCAAGTAGCACAAGTCCAAATGCAAGTTTCGCAGAATGATAATTAAACTTGTAGTCAGCTTTGGCCTCTTCTTGGGGGATCTCTTCATCTGCTAATTTCTGGCCATGCTTTTGATCTTCATGTCTACAATGATAATTAGATATTTTATTTAACATGTTGCTTGAGGCTCCCAGCATTTATTTCCAATTTGGATTGATTACTTGTTATTAACCCATGCAACATGCATGTGGCATGTATTTTAATCTCACCTGTTTCGAGTGGCCTTTGTCTTGAAGACTAATCCACATCTTACTCTACAGTAGTAATAGCCATAGGGATCTCTTATGTCAGCGCCATTATCAAATGATAGTCCATGTGCTTCAACCTCGTGTCTGCAATGGGTAAGTTTAACTCTAGCATCAAAAATTGTTTTCTCCTGATATAAGTTTGAAAACCTGGGCAACAGGGTATAGTGTCTGGGCAAGCAAAATTTGAGAGTTACTTGCCCCATGGGCAAGCTGTAATTCAAGTTCTTTTCGAGCCCTGAAAGTTGTTGCATGTCAGGTGCTTGAAAACCAATATCCTGTTTTTACACCTCTCTGATGCAGAATTTAGTCTAAGGATAATTTGAATTTTTGAAGTGATCTCACTGAATGAATTGTTGCCAAAATGACCAAAACATGATTGGGTATCAAGGAAGAGATTTGGATATTTATCATTGGTATACATGGATAACATACAATATCCAGTTATAAAACTAATGCAAATGAATTTTGCAAAACAATTTCCAAATAATTAGATGTTACCTTACTCTTCCAGAGTGTAATGCATAGATCCGATCACAGCCTTCAGCACGACATGCCCAATTGGAATCCTGGTTGAGGGCCATTTCAAGTTCAGTTGTCTGCGTAACCAAGGAAGTTAGGTCATCTGTGTTGAAAACATACTTCTTAACATGCTCTTCACATATCTCGAGAAGCCACTTGGCTCTTGTCTGCTTGGAAATTGAAGCATCAGGCATGGGTATACGAGGCTTATCTACAAAGGGAAAGGAAAACTTTGCATTAATTTGAGCTATTATAGTGGAAGCTCAAAGCCCTTATTTCCCCATCATGACTTTTCTCAGGTTTAAGGGAGCCAGTATGAATACATATTTTGCTCTAGTTTTAAGCCCCACCAATCATTTACCAGCCACTGTTCAATTCTGTTGATTAGTGTTACATCTTTTAACTAATAAGAAATAAATTAAAAATTTGTATTTGTACCAGTGATATTATGCATTCCTGTCATTTCCATAAATGAGGCACATATGTGTGCCTCTGTCTCTCTAGCGTGGAATTCGCTGTACTCATTGTAATGGTTATCAACACCCTTGGCAGCATTTGTTTTTCCAGTCCTGTTAATGCTTGCTCTTGTAGTCCCAATCTCAGCAGCAGATTCATGTTTAACAAACATCTTGTTCTCTGCCTATTTATAAAGATATTAAACAGAATGAAGTGACATTATTTTTTTAAAAATAAAACATCCTATTTTCTCTTTCAAAGTTTCTGAAGCCTGAAACTTATCAGTTATTTAAAGGTCTAAAAATTGTACATTTTCTACTCTAGTCCAGAAATTACTTTTCTAATAATGTTATTTTCCTTGATAGCATTTTATTGACATCAGCTGCTTTGAATTGCTAGGAAATTTTTAATGTAGTAAGTTTTGTTTTTAAAATCAATCTTACCTGCTCACTTAGAATTGCAGAAATTTTGCAAAGAACAATTAAGTATTTTTTCACACGTTTTGCAATTTACTGTTTATTATTACAGCAACCATTTTTGAGTCTGTTTCATCAGAATAAAAATATTTTTTGAGCCTATCCTATAGGTAGAACTGGAATAATAAATTGTGCTTGAAAATACCTTATACAATGTGTACTTAGCATGCCAGTCTGCAAATTCTGTTTCGATCCCTTCAAGCCTCTCACAGCCATCAATACCATCCCTGAAAGTCCAGATTACATTCCTCGCCCGCTCTTCAAAGAGCTGATCACCATGGAGGGGTATCTGTGTTACAATTGTCTTCTTGGTTCCATTTGTCAAACAGGGTACATAATTTTCTTGATTTTTCTGAAGAAGTTGGGCCATGTCTCCAGCCACATTTGGATTCAAAAACTGCATTGCAAGGAAACACTTGTGCAAAAAAAATAACAAAATTAACATCTGAAGTACAAACCAAACAAATTCAATCATATTGTTGTTATGTCCAAGCAATAAAACTGTTGTAAACACTACCTTTGTAAACACTTTTGTAACCCAAAAATACTTAGCTTCTGTGGTCTGCAATTTCAGCTTTGTATATTTGTGTGCATTACAATACCCCACCAACTTACCCTACACATACAAAAGTATCCTGAATATGACCTGCAGCTTTTTATTGGCCTTTAGAATATTTCTTACAATACCAGTCAGTTAAACCAACCACCCCCCCTCCCTTCCAAAAAAAATCCAGGTCAATAGATGCACCAGCACTGATGACTTGAAACTCTTAATGATTGAGATTTACTACTCACAGAGTTGGACTTTTCGCACATCTCCTTAGTATACTTGTGAGGAATGTGCCTGACAACTACATCTTGGTAGCATTTAAATGATGTTAAGTACTTTGTAATTACTCGGCTTACAAGGACTGCCCAATTTCTAACAAGGTGTGATTGCACATTTCTGTCGGGTAATATTTCTGCCAGCTGAATGTCTTCTACTGGCTTCTGGCTTGTTTCAGTGTCCAATTCAGGATCCTGAACTCTGTCCAGGACTGCAAACTGATGCGTCCAGTGGATTGAACGGTTTTTGTGCTGTTGGGATTGCACCCTGGCATAAATTTGGTAATCAATGTTGTCTGCAACCAATCTAAAGAGGTCAAAGTACATATAATATTTAATTTGAATGCATAAGCCCCAATATCTACATGCAAATTCTCACAAGTGATATCCATACATTTCATTTAAGTAGTAGTTGGGAGAAATTATCAAAAGATCAAAGCAATTTTTGTTCCGGTTATCGTTTATGTATTCTCACAGCCTTTTTCAATAACTATTTATATAATATTATAAGAGGAAAATTGATTTTGGTCACTCTAAGAACTTAAAGGGTAAAAATGAAACCAATAAGAAATCTTACTTGTACAATGGAAGTTTGGTACTTTGAAGAATTCCAACAACTGCTTGAATGCTGTCGGCAGTATAAACATCTCCCTCTGCTGTGTCCTTGTCTTTATCCAGCAGAATTTTCAATGCCTTGTAACCTGTAGCCGAGTAGCTGTCGTACATTTGAAGGCTCTGCTCACTGACATTGATCTGTGGTACCATTTGCTTTTGAAGTACTTCTTGAGCCAACATTAGAGCACCACGATTCTCCTCTATCAAAGCCTTCCAGATGTGAACTTTTCCCTCCAACTGCTGATTCATTTTCTTTTGTAAGGTCACTGTGGAATCAGGAGACATACAAACCCCCAAACGATTCAAACGAACCAAGTCATCATGTTTAACACCACTGTGAAACATGATGGTTGAAATTCTGTAATGGACTGCAGACGCTTTGGCGTTTCTAACTCGAGCAATTGTTGCTGTGGCTAATGCAAGTGAATTTACTCCTGTATTGCTCTCCTTTAAGTCTTCCTGTGAAAGACCACTTGCGCCAAGTGTGCAGTTGAACCAGAATGGGCAGAAGATTCTCACCTCTTCCATAAACAATTTATTAGAGAAACCAGCCAGCTCGTCAGGATTTCGGGCTTCCAACATCCCGCCTGATTTTAGGTACTCGTTGAATTCCTTGGAAAGGACTTTGGAAATCCCGTTTTTTAGTTCAGGTACAATTTCTTCGTGCTTAAGAACTGCATTGGACACCTCGTGCCATTTCTCAGCAGCAATGTTTTTCACAAGTGTTTTAGTTTGCGGATCTCGCGGAATTCGTACGGTCACAGTTCCAGACGGATTTAAATACACGATTTTAACACCGTCCATCGGCAAATTGTCGACATTTAGGCGGTTAAGCATTTCATCGTGCTTTTGTAACGAGGTACTTGAAGCGGTATTTTCGGCAGCAAAGGCAAGAGACTTTCTTGATTTTCTGGGCGAATCTTGTTTTGACGGCGTCTTCGGTACTGGCGAGTTGACACGTACTGATTTGGCTTTTCTCCACGATGGACTAGCTTTCTCTGGCGTTTCAAGGGTATGTTTGCCGCTTTTAATCGGTGTACCAGTTGTAGATGTTGTAGCCACTTTTACAAACTGATACATCTGCCCTAAATTGCGAATTTTCCGGCCACACGGGTTGCAGACACGATCGGAAAATCGCAGAGAATCGTGCACAAGCGGCAATCCAACTTGACTGCAAATGTCGGCTAACACAACTCCGAAACAATCTTGCCGTTTCGAAGGCTTGAAAAGATTTTCTGACGAGGAATGGCTTAACCTTCCTACATTTCCAAACTTTACTTTGAAAGAAACCTTGCAAAGTCTACAATTATCACTAGGGTTCTTTTCCGACATTTCTCTGCGCGTGTTGCATATTCGCGCCGACTTTTCTGACAGCATGTGAACTTCCCATGTGTTTTTGTTTTTATCGGAAGTAAAATTTAGTGAAATTTAGCTTCCGGTGTATTTTGATTGGCTGATTGCTCATTTCCGGAAAATTAGTGATGCGCTACTAATTAGGGGGTGTTTCTGGTTTTCATAGCCTTTACAGGCAGGCGTTTTTTGCTTCGCTCCCCCACCCCCTCCCCCCTCTCGCTTTTCCTCGCTTCCAAGCCTCTCTCTGCCCTGGCGCCCTCATCCAACATGGCGGCGAATCTACTCGATCGCGAACTATAAATACTACGCGCGCCCACGGAAAACGCCTGCACCGCAGGCTAATGCTATACTGGTTTTACCCTGTGTGGATGAGGATGAAAACCTAACATGTGAATATTTAACAGAAAGCTTTTCAGTGATGCTCTCCAATGGTGCTCTTTTCTTCTTGATATTTTACAAAAGCGAATTTCATATTTTTTCCTTTGTTCTAAACTTGGATTTTGTTTACAAAGTAGTCTATATATTTATCCTTATTTGTTTCTTGCTGGTTCAATTACAGGTTATTAGTAGGCAACCAGGATCAACATGTATCCCTCAGCAATGCCACTCTTTACACAGGCCTTTTAAAGATGGATGAGGCACTAAAGGATAATAGAAGGCAGCTGTTACTTCAGCACATTGTTGAGGGGAAGTCGAGATCAAACGCACCTATAACAACTGTATACACTGCAGAGGCAGAGAGGATCCAGGGAGATGACATCAACAATGGTCCAAAGACGGAGATCCTTCAGCAGCAGAACAGAAAATCAATCTGCTTTCTGACGAAGATACAAAAAGTGCGCTCCACAGTAACCTAAATGAGCTTACGAGGAAACAGTCTGCATTAAAAAAAGAAATCCTTATTTTCTTCTTCCACGAAGTTCGTGAAGAACTTAAGAGGAATGTGGGCACTGAGGAAGCTTTAGTTTTTGAAAATAAGGACGAGGATAAAGACTGTACAGAGCAATGATATCTTGGTGTAATAGTATTGATTTTCATCTAATTTCACTCAAATCGTGATCATGGTCCAGGCCTTAATAATCCGGTCATTTTCCACTCCCATTTTTTGTCATTCTGTGTACAAATGGCACTGGAACACACAAGCTGGAAAATTTGCCTATCCTAGGAATGTTTCACTAATTTACATTAAGTCTACATAATGAAGGTCCATCGGTGTGTTAATAGAGTTGAACACACCACATGAAATGGTTGCGTTTTATGTGGCTTTATTTCGTACTGAAACTGGGGTTTTTGAAAGCTAGGCTGTTTTATTTGATTGTAGACAATCAGTGTAGCTAGAGTTCAATCAAGATGGTATTTTATTTGGTTCTTGAAAGGTACATTAAGAGTGTCTGATCAAAGTGAGAAATAGAAACAGAAATCTAAATATACATACCTTCTAAATTCGTTATTTGGGTGTGTTTGGCGCCAACAGGAATGAATACAAGCCATTTTGGCCTCAGTGTACGGGTATTTTACTGTGCAGTCTGTAAATGGATAAATAGTTTTGCCATGTTGGCTTGAACAATAGGTTTAATGGTTAGGGAAAATATGGAGAAATGGCATTTTGAGTTTTTATGCTTATTTGTTCTATTACGGTACGGCCATTAATAGGAGGAAAGAAAAGATTCAGTATGAAGAAAACGGAGCTCAAAGGAAGGAGACACTATTCGACGCAAGGCAACGTTATTCAAAAACGCATTTAAGCTACATGTCATGACCAAGAAGGAGGTCTCTCTAATTATGCACCCCACGAAGCAACATCGTATCCTGTGGAGATCTCCGCTCCTCAAGACAGATTATGAAAACAGAATCCTAAAGCCTACCAGGGGACGAGAATCACTTTTGCAATCTCCTGAAGAAAGAGAGGAACACAGTGCTAGTGTGGGAGAAAATAGACCAGCAGTGGATCCCATAACAGCAACACCAGAGCAAATGATTGACATGTCCCCCACTCTCACAAACGTGCTTGGCCGTATTCCGAATACGCGTCAAAAGACAACATCAAAGCCAACAAATGCAACAGCGTTAGACAATGTTCCAAGCCCAGTCTGGGAGGTTTGCACAGAAGACCCAGAGCAAGACTTGCAAATGGAAATAACCTCTGTTTCAGACGCAAGTGTGCTTTACAACTTGCAGTCATGAAGGACACTGTACTTTTTTGCTTGGTTTCTGTTTTAAGTATTTTGAACTTGTAGTTAGCTTTTGTGTGTTTCAGAAAATTTCCCTATCGTGGCCTCTTATAGCCAGTGGCTCCCTTTCCACAATAAGGTCACAAAAGCTTGCGACATGAGAAGTAGGAAAAAAGAAAACAAAAAAGTGGGTGGAGATGAGGGAAACGTTCTCTTCCTCTCCATCCACTTTATTAATTTCATCCTTCTTAATAATGTCTCAAGCTTTAGTGCACTTCTCGCGCTCGTGTCAAGTAAACGACTGCTACACAGCCTTGACCTCTCTATGAAGGTGTGTTTGGTTTAAACCCTAACCCTCTAGAAACCCAGGGTAGCTTTATACTTCGCTTTAAACTGGTTTGGCTCTAGAGACCCCAACCCCCACCCCCATAATTTAACAATAACGTTTAAAGGAGGGGAGGGGGTGGAGTATGTTTATTTCCTGGAACCGCACATTACAGCAATTAGAAGTCTTCAGTATTTTTGGAGTTAGACAATGGTTCTCTATAAACCAGTTAAAGTTTTTGTTAAATACACTCTGAAAGATCACCAATTATTGATGAAGTACAAAGTATGTCCATTCAAGATAACCTTCACTCAAACGCTCCTTGTGCTCCTAGTTTTGTCACTTGGAACGTTGTCACTGAAAAGTAATCACCACATGCATCACCGGAGAAGCATTATGAACAATGATGCTCGAACCACAAGCAGTAAGCACATATGGCAGTAGATCATTTCAGGTTATAAATGACTTGATCAGAAAGGTACATTGTGTTATCTTGGAGCCCACTTCCAGGTCAAATCACTTCAATCACAGCAGTACCCTGGCACACATTGTCTTCCATGGGCAAAGGGTTTGGTCAATGAACAAACAGGAATTCGTAGAGCATTTCTGGCACAGTGTGAGCGAAATAACAGTGGGTAAGTTTGCATGCTTGTTATGATTGGACATTGACCTAACTTTAACAGTTTTTATTGTGTTTAGAGGTGACATTTCTTTCGTGGATCTGCTGCGCAATGTGAGCTGCATTCACTGTGTACCAGTCGTATGCTGGTTTTGAGGTTATATTTTTCAGGTATTCTATTCTTCTAGAAAAAGAGGTAATACATATTTCCACAACCGATACACTTACAGCACTATGAAAGTACAATATGAATATGAATATTACAATGGCTAACTGGTTTGTGTATTGATGCATATTCATTCTTTCAGAATTCCATGTGGGCAACAGTCAACTTCAAGAATTACTGGTGGACAAATTAAAGGGTCACTAAAAATGCCTTAGTTAAACCAAGTTTATTGCCTTCAGTGTTAGTTGTTTGAGCTCGAATCATACTTAGGCGCTGAGATCATGTAACCATGTGCGCTTCTAATATTTTGGTTATATTGTTCCTCGTATATAGTTACCATGATTTAAAAATCAAAGGCACACAAGAACAACACTGGAATAACCGTGAAAGGAAATGGAAATGTCTAACGGCAGCTTACCAAAAGACTGGACGGAATGTGCATTTCTCAATGAGCTATCAGATGTTTATGGCTATCAGCCCAGTCAATTTCATGGCGACGACAAGTAGCGGTGGCAAGGGCGATTCTGAGCGGAAGTAGGAAAGGTGAAAACAACAAAATTGTCTCTCTGGTTCCCGGTTCCTGTACTTCCGGTACAAAAAGAAGCTTGCTAGACAAGATGACAACACCATCTCAAAGGTTAAAAGCTGCCAGAGGAAAAGTTCAGATGAGATGGTGTCATGGCTGGATGAGTACAAGAAGGAGGAACAGCATCTAAAACAAATGAAAGAGATGCACAGGGAGCAAATAGAATTGTTGGGTGGCTTTTCAGCAGTTCTAAAGGACATGAAATATAAATAAATGGAGTGAAGATGCCAGTAAAATGACACAATTGTTTTAACTAAGCCACTGTTTCAATAACAGCTTTAATAGGTCTCATGAACTTAAGAGGATTTCTTTTTCTAAACCACCCCAACACAGAGACTCTTTTCAATCCAGTCTTCATTGCTAAGTTTTTGATGGCAAATGTCCCATATGATGACGAAGATACTAGGCCACAGAGATGGAGTAAGGACAGTTTTGCAGCCCTGTACCAGTTGTTGTGCCAGTGTTGTAACCCCACACAACTATTTGATGAAACTCTTTACCTGATGTGAAGGCAAGTTTGTTTTAAGCAATTTAATCCCAGTAAGCCTGCCAAGTTCGACTTGCTTTTCCAGTCAGTCAGTGCTGCACAGTACACCTATTCTTTCCTGATTACAGCATATAGTGGCAAACCAGTGGGAGCACTGTGAGTTTTACATTACAGAGACAGATGACACTGTGAAGTCAATGGCCATTAGGTTGCAAAGGTTCAGTGACCTTAGAGACTGAAACATCTCATATCGCCTTTACATGTCGATTCCACTGTCGGAATGCCTGCTGTAGCTTGGCACAATGTCTGTTGGTACTTTTGCGATGGGTTGCAAAAGGTAAGCGACTGCAAAGACCACTTTCCTGGGTGAATGCGGGAAATAGCCAATGCAGAGGATATGACACTTCAGCAGTGCAGTGGAGGCTTCAAACAGCTTCCAGTATGGAATCAAAATAAGGCATTGGTAGATTGGTTCCTTGGAACTTCCCTAAAAGAAGGCAAGGTAACATATTTCTCTCTCACTTGAGTCGCTTCTTCGCTTTCTGTTCAAACACACAAGAATACAAGGGAATATTAGGAAAAAACAAGGATACATTTACTTTTCTCATTGCTTGGTTCTCTATTTAGAACGTCATTTGGGTTCCACCCAACACTGAATACAAGAGAATATTAGAAACTACAAGGATACATTTGCTTCGCTCATTGCTTGGTTCTCTGTTTAGAACGTCACTCCACCCAACACTGGACGAGTTAGCAAAACATGTCGACTAAATTACCCAAAAAGAGATAACCTGTCTTATTGTCTCTACAGTGATGAGCCTGGATTTTCTGAAAGGGCATCTTGCCAGTAGCCATTCACATAACCAACAAACCGAAGAATTAAAGTACCAGTTTTTATCAAGCAATACAGAAAAGATGTTAGGCGGAATGCTGACTGTTTTAATAGAGGACTTCTTACCCAACAAGTATGCCAGATAATACTAAATTCTACTTTAGGGAAAGAATGGAATTTAATCTTGAAATTAGATTCATATCGCATGTAATACTGAAAATCTACTAGAACCCAGTTGCTCACAAAATAAACTTTGAGTTCTCAAAAAATAATTCTGAAACGTGCTCACTATTACCAGGAAAACATTTTGTAAAAAGACAAAAAATTTTTTCCCTAGTGGCGGATCCTGAACTGATCAATTTTCAAACATTGGTACATCTTTTTACACGTGTTTAATTACTACATTTTCACAAAGCACGACTGGTTTCTGTGAAATGTAAAAGCAAAATGTATATTTTACACATTACCAGGTGGTGTGCATCACAAGATTGCAAAGTATCATGGATAATTTTGTGAACGACTTCATTTGCCTGTCGACAAGATCAAGTGCACATCTCTTGAGGCGAGACAAAAACACATACAGCAGTATTTGAGGATGGGTATTAAAACACCGCTTTCTTTCCTTGAAGGGGTAATCATAAATACTCATCTGAAAGAGTTTACAGCCCTCGTAGTGGCCGTTGATGCTTCCTGTTGGCTGCACAGAGCCATTTATTTAAGTTCCAGTCAATTTGGAGATGACCGGCAGTGAGAAACATTGCTCAATTCTGTGTTTTTCAAATTCAAACATTCCCTTTTTCCTCGCATTTATTTACCCACTTATTTATCCCGGGGTAGTCAATCGATAATATCGATAATCAATAACATTCGATAATAATCGATAAAAATCGATTAATTTTTTCAAAAATCGATAAAAATCGATAACAGATGTCGTTGTGAGTAATCGATAATTATAGATTTTTCAATTAGGGTTATCGATTTTATCGAAACTTAATTATCGTACCATTTTTCCAATCGAAAACACCATAAGTTATTAAATAGATCGCAGAAGCACTTCTGACAACTTCCCTGTTCGTATATCGGTAAAAATTGCTTCATCTTTTCTACAAACTTTTAGTAATACTCAGCGTGTGTTGTATTTGACATCCGCTTTAGATCCCTGGTTGATAATCCCACTGTTTTTTTAATTCGCTTATGTAACACAATCGCACGTTCGTTGCTCTTTTGCCCAGTCTTTAAAGAAATAAAATTTTCGTGGCGGGTCCGTAATCTAAATGTTAAATACCGAAAAGCAACGGCTTGTGACAGAGACTAAAAACCAACAATAGTAATATTTATTGGCATCCCATAGATGTGTTTTTACATGTGGTTCTACAAGAACATGAACAATACTGTAATTTTTCTCTTACAAATGTTTATAATGTCGCGTTACTAATACTTGAACGGATAGTACAGTTTTAAGATAACTTTTTTTTTCGTTTAGCTAGGGTTTATTTAAGCTGATAGAATTTAGGTAACCTAACTAAGGATCACACCAGGGACACTAAAAACCATTCGCTATCCCCCCCCCTACCGCACGGGGTTTCGAACCAACTACGTTTCAATGTTGCGAACAGTTTCCATATCACAACTAAGAGAAACTGTTGCGGCTGCAAAAATCATTTCAAGTAACAGTCTTAGAATTGTTTTATAAATCAGTAAAACAATGTTAATGATAAACTCAGCAACAGAATAATATAAAAAGTAAAGTGACAAGAAAAACTGATGAAAAACTCAGAAAACATCTGAATAAGCGAGAATAAGATAAAAATTAGTATAAGAAACAAAACACGGCGTTTTTCCGTGGGGTCGTGAAACAGCAAATAAAGGCAAGGCTGTACGAATCTTCTGTTGTCGAATATCTGTTCACTGAATCCCCCGTTTGTTGTGGACAATGTACCAAAATTGTCATGATTTTCATTTCCTTCTAGTCGGTCAGCGTGGGCCTGTTTCACCTTCTCCACAAGCTGGGCCTTCGTCGAATTATTCCTTGTACTTATTCCCATTTCCTTCAACACTTCTTTCAACAGCACAACGCTCATTTCCTCTGGAGGTCCCTCTTTCCTTTTTCGCAAACTGGCTTCCTTCTCATTTATCTCCTCTTCCTTTCTTTTTTTTTCTGCTTCGTAAAGTTGTGGTAGCATGCTTCTAATCTTTGCCACATCATCCGTGCTTACCTCTAGCCCATGCTCGCCATCGATGACACGAAGTTGAACGAGTAACGCTTTCATCGGACAGAATATGAATCGGTTTTTGAGCTGCAAACTCCAGGTGACTGATTGAACATCTATCGGAGCGACGTTGACACAGCATGTCACAACATTACTCTTCGGATCGCCCTTCTTCCATTGCAGGATTGGGTATGCACTCTTGGTAGTTGGACTACAATGCATTCGAACCACCTTTCCTATCACAAGACCTTGATCGCCCATCCAGAACGCGGCATACGAGTTGCAATGCATGTGTTCCTCATTTGGTGATGCTGCTATCTTATCAATGTTGTTGTAATAATTAGCCTTAAAGACCGCCATCCACCGGGCATTTCTTGAAGTGGATGGCATGTAAACTTTCCCTTGCTGAAGAGATAAAAACTCAGAAATATGGTAATACGTTCCATTATACTCTATGTAGCTAGGGTTAGTTGTCCTAAAGTCTTGACCGCTGTTGTTGTTATCAGATAATACACGACCTCTTTTGCTAATGGTCGGCGAATCAGTCTCTAGCATATTTTTATCACATTTACTGGTAACCACCTTGTTTTCAGAGGAGTGATATGTTGTGGGATGGTCCTTGCAATAATAAGTATACGATTCTTTTTCTTGTTGCGTCGTGAATTTGAGTCCTAGACACACTTGGTGGAACCATTTTTTGCATCCAGGAAATTCACACCCAAGCCATTCAGTTTTTTTGGGAGCCTTGAAAGTACCGTCTCTGTAACGGCACTTTCCTGATTTATAGAAAAAACAGTTTGAAGGCGAGTCGTCATCGTCGTCCTCCTCGTCATCATTTCCGTTTTCTACTTCATCAGCAGCGGAATGTTGTCTCGCTGAAACTGCAACATTTATTAAAGCTGTACTGACCTCGTTTTGATTTTCATCTATGGTGTTCAGCAATAGGTCGTTTTCGATATTAAGTAAATCTTCTATTTCCAAAATGTTCGTTTCATCGGGCGTATCTACCGAGTTAACAGGATACACATCTGTATCTGGATTTAACATCGCAATATCCCCATCTGATGTCCTAGTCAACACGTGTCCTTTTTCTAGACTTTCAATCATGCCTAACAGTTAAGCAGTCTTAATAGCTTCCTTCTCTGCATCATGCAATCCCAGAATAAGTTCATGATCAATATCGGAAGGCCATCTGTTGTCAACCAATTCACAGAAAGGCCGCTGATTAAGTTCTTTGAGTTTTTGGATCCTTCTGGCGAAGTCCATCATGTCCATCAAGGTCAAATTGGGGTTACTTCGACAAAAGCCCCTGAGACTTGAGAAGAGAACCTCGCAAGAATCGGAACCAAACATCCAGGGCTCGTAAGGTAATGTTGGATAGTGTACAGCAAATAGTTTCATTGAAATAATAATAGAGTGCCCAGCCAAAATTACGTCATCATAGGTTTGTCCTGTTATAAAATAATTTTCAACAGGATATTCTTCTATTTTTAGACAAGCTTTCCAGAGTCGCAGAAATGTTATCGGTAGCCATGCGCACTTTGCTCTTTCACGAACAGACAGTTCTCTTTTTGTAAATGCGGTATGAATACTATCCCCAAGCTTCAGAAACACTCTGGTGGCAATCGAAGCCTTTTCATCCCAGGCTTTTAAGGAAAAGCGAACATCCAGATGAAGTACTCTAGTTGCAGCATCAACATTCTGTTTATCGCGGACATATACATCGCTTTTCCACAGGGGGCACTCCAGTTTGAATTCAGGATACATTTTCATTAAATGTTCTATCTGAGCGACGTGTTTTCCCATTAGTAAAATTCGTTTTACGTTTAGTAGTTGGTTACGCCACTTTTTAAGAATATGTCGCCAGTCTGGGAACATTAACGTCTTACATGCCCTGCCATTTACCATCCAAGACATATCCGCAGCAAAATCAAACCCTTTATAATCAATAGTAATCTGGTTTTCGCGTCTTGCAAAATTCCTTTTGTGTTCTTGGAAATAATGCTTTCTAAACTTAGAGTCACCATCAGCACCAATCCCTAAGACCTCGATATTGTGCGCTGAACCACTTTCACATGCTTTAGTCATCCACTGTTTTACAGAAAGATAGTCTTGTCCTTTTACTACTGGACTAATACAAAGAGTGAAACTAGGCACGTGCTCAACGATCGGAGCTAAAACGAATGCATTCGCTAGTTTTGCTTTTTCGTATGGGGCGGAGTTCACTATATCAATGATGTCTTGTGCAGTTGACACTGAAACTTCATTCTCTGTTGCAAAGCCAATAATTCTGTTTCCTTTGACACGCAATGTTGCAACAACAGTTGTCGCATCAATTCCAAGAATAAATGGTCCAGAATAACCGATCTTATCATAAAAAATCCTAGCCATCGCAAAGGAACTATCTGTAAGATCCGATGAAATGATATAGCTACTTGTAGCCGTTCTGTATATTGTTGAAAGATGAGGACCGCCCAAACGGTCTTTTATGATCTTGGCTAGAGCTGGCCCACCATAATTTAAAATCACTGCAAACAGAGACTTTGTTTCATCTGACCAACGTTTTGTTTCCTTTTCTTTGTTGCAAATAAGGTCACTAAGAATTTGTAAGAAAGGTTGTCGGTTTTCGTTGCTGTCCGTTTTCATTAAGCAAGCCAATTTCAATGCGACTTCTGGGACGTGTTTGTTCAGATTTCGTTTTTGCAATTGCGTACGAAGTTCTTGAAGTTCAAACTCATAATCAACTACTTTTCTTTGCCAATTCTCAATCTTTTGACGGTATTGATCATGTAAGTCCATAAAGCCCATCAGTACTGTGACGTATTTGACTGTAAAATCCTTTGCTTGTTCTTTGCGATTCGAAATCACGTTTGTTACGGCGGCACATTGACGATATACTTCTTCGTAGCTTAAAGATATAGGTTTTCTAGCTAAACAATCTTGTATTACTGTTGTTAACCTTGTACGAATTGCGATATCCTTTTCAATCCTTTGCACCTTTGCTTTTCTGACACCTTCAAGTACAGCAATTTCAGTGTTTGTTAGAGTTGGGACCTCTTTTTCGAGACTGACCACATTATCCGCCAACTTACGTCCGAAGTAGGCCTCGCTTTCTTTTATGGTCCGCTCGCTGTGCAGCCTGAATTAAAATAACGAAGACAAAAAATAAATAGCAATTCAGATAATTTTCTATTTTTTAGACTCACGATCAAAAAGTGTTTCAATTATCTCCTACCGCGTTTATTTTTCCCGTCTGAATTACGAATTCTGTGGCTTTTCTTTTTTGCTCAGACACTTGATGTTCTGATAAGGCTTGTGCTGTGGATTGGCGTTCTTCTTTATGCTTAGAAGTGGTAGCAGATGTCGAGCTCCAAAAAGATGTTATCTTGTTCTGATCTGAAATTCACAAATGCAAAGGATTCGTTTGAAATTCTGAAGTCAAATCCCCTGTGAACAGCCTGTTGACCCAACATACGTGCGATACGTACACATACATAAAAATTTATATATGTTGAACTGTATACTTACTTGTTTGGACGGATTTGACGACTTTATAATCAGCTGTTAACGTCCATCCACACAGCATTTTGTGTCTATCTGTTTCACTGTGTCGGCGAAGAAGCCATGCCATCTTAGTTCTATCGGAATGTGTGATGGTTGCTTGGCACGAAGAGCAGTGAAAAGAGGTGGTGAAATCATCCTCTGACAACAGCTTGTCCTTAAAACCCAAACTTTCCAGTTCATTTAAAATTTTGGAAATCTGATTACAACAGGAGAAATGCAAAAGAACACAGAGAAATACTCCAACAATGGCGTACGAATACATCGTTTTAGCGGGGTATTTAACCCATTGAAATCGCCACGCAACTGACACCTTTCTACTGAGCCTTAATTTTCATCCAGGTTACACGTGATAAGTTTCAGGTAGAACACACGAAAGTGTAGATAAATTTATGCCAAAAGTGAGCATGGGTGTAGCGGGGTGTCAAAAGATGGTTAATATCTGAGAGGAGGGTCTCCTTTTTCCCGGAAATCACAACTACTTTCACACGGGTATTTGCTATTGTTATAAGTGGTGTAAATAGCAAAAAGAGGCTCTTGTTCCATCGCCCGGAAACCGCAAATAAAGAGATTAAATGAACGCTTGTTTGTGATTGATTCGTCATTTATTGATTGCTTGATTGATTCTTTACTTTATCACGTCTTTGTGCTATTAGGTCTCCTAACGTAAAGTAAAAATTAATGTTTGTTTCGACATTCCTTATTTTTCACATAAATAAAATCCGGATAAAAATGTTTCCATGCTTCACTGCAGGATTACAATGACGTCTAGAGTTAGTTAGATTTTTCCTCGCTGTAAAATCCCAAGGCATCCAGCTCAACTTTGAGAACTTTTAACTGAGCACTGTTCATGGCACTTGTAACCACTTTGACAGGCAAATTGATTCCACCTCCTCTACGCCATCTTCCTCCTGGATCTGCAAAGGGGCTTCCAATAACAATGCTGCAAAAGATAAAATCAAAGGTGTTTACGGTTGAACTAGTTTCCTGGAAAATTTAACCCAAGACATCAAAATATACCCGGGTATATTTAATAACTAAAGCACATATTTACCATTTAAGCACAACAGATCTGTCCAAATTCCAAAGTAGAGGTACTAGCTCTTTTTGTAGGTGTCCTAACCGCCCATCATCGCCTAAAACTTCAAAGGCTCGCCCTTTTTCTCCAATCTTACGACGAATTTCAAATCGATCTCCATTCGATACACTGAAATGACACTCGTGGTAACCCTTCAAAATCGCTTGGAAGTGTAATGTTGCTCTTGTAGATGACTCTTCGCAAGCTTCCTTGGACGGGGCTTCCGCTCCACTTAATTTTGATCTCGACATTATATGGTTATAATATGTCACAAGAATATGCGTAAAGTAACCAAACCGACACTAAAGGCTCGAGTTATTGACTGAACGGGACTGAACGAATTCCTAGGATCAATACAATTTCAAGTATTCTGAATATTCGGTACAAGTTATAATGTCCAGAATTTGTCACTCTGTCTTGACAAACCACGCGTCATAAAACAAAATAGTACTTTTTGCCGACACACCGGGGTACCTGGACTTTCAACCTACGGTAATTCAGTCTCACTTGGTTCTGCGGTCGCAATAGTACAAACCTTTCTCCGTTCGCTTACAACCCGGTTACAATGAGTTCTGATAAATTTACACGGTTTATAGTAACAGTTAACGATCATGACAAAAATGCTTTGATGGATTTCGTTCAAAAAAGTGGAGGAAGTATCACGGAGTACATTGAAGTAGAAGAAACCCCAGCTGAAACGTGTGAAGTGCCAGTCGAAGCGCGCGAATCATCGGCGTCTCAGGAAAATGGCGAAGGTGGGTACAGTATTTCGTAACGTCTTACACAACGTGACATGGATAGGTCTCAAGAATCACTATTCCGTAATCTTTCCATTAATTTCTAGAAAATCAAAGCATCACGAGACCCCCAAAAGAAATAGCCAAAGATGTAAACGCTTGGCTACATAGGAATGGCGTGTGCCAATCATTGTTTGCCAGCGAAGTACTCGGCCGAAAACAGTCGACGCTATCCGATGCACTGAGATTGCCACCAACAGAACTTCCAAATGGCCAGGGAAAGTTTTTATGGCAGAAAATGGATGCGTTTCTTAAAGATAAGGGCGAGCAGGAAAAGCTCATCGCCCAGAAGAAAGGTACGTGTTTTAAACTCTATCAGTGCAATTCATGAAAATATGGCCCGGTAGAAGGTTAACACTGCGGGCCAGGAATTAAACCTTAAAGAAATGAAGGCCACGTTTTTGTGAAGTGCAGGTCATAAAAACTAAACTAAGACTTCTCTCGATTCCAGGGAAACGAAAGTCAAATGAAAATGCGGCGTCAAGTTCATCGTCGAAGAAACGGGTCGTGTTCAAAGATTTTCAGTTGGCTGGATTGAGGCAAGCCTATAAAGGAACAAATGGCCATGCAAGCCAGGAAATGGCTGAAAAGTTGGCCGAGACCCTTGACATGGAAGCGAAGCAGGTAAGAATAATTGGTTTTACTACTCTTTGTAAAATCCTTTCCTTAAAAAAGGATGTATATATTTTATTTATCGAATATTTTAATATTGATGATAATAAAATTAATAAGAAATAAAGTGCTTAATATGAGTAAAGATAATTTTATCGATTTACATACTGCCCATACTGTAATATACGATAGCCTTCTACGCAGTCCGGAATGATCTGATCGCATGATAGTCTCCAACGCAGAAGCTCTTAGGGCTTGTCACGCGTTTCTCGCGTGACGAGCCCAAAGTACTTCTGCGTAGGAGGCTGATCCCGTGACGAGCTCAAAGAGTTGTCTGCGTAGAAGGCTAGTCATGTAAATACTTTTGAATCATTTCTTATATTAATCACTTCTTATTCCCCAAATTTTTTAGGTTAAGATGTGGTTTCAAAACCGCCGGAGCAAAGGAAAAAGAGAAAATTCAGAAGACACCCTCGAAGCCGAGAAGACAGACAAGGAATAATAATTTACGTTGAGTTTGCCGGGAGTTTGTAATCCCCAATCGAACAATAAATCTGTAATAAAATCATGATGCAGTTTCCTTTGTCTCTTGTACAGTGCTTGTCAACCGATTATTTCATTGCCGCCTTTGAAATCTACCGTTCTGACCGTTTAAAGAGTTACAATCATACGCTCCCACAAAGGAAACAAGATGATTTTTATCAATTCTATAGCGATCGATGAATCCGATAAAATCGATAAAATAAACACTTCTTCGGCGTGTGAGTATCGATTTTTATCGATTGACCGATACAATCGATATCGTTTAAAAACAATTAATCGATAGATATCGATTTATCGATTGATTTTCCGATATCAATTTTTATCGATTGACTACCCCGGGTTATTTATTTACCCATTTATTTTCCTTGAAGGGGTAATCAAAAATACTCATCTGAAAGAGTTTACAGCCCTCGTAGTGGCCATTGATGCTTCCTGTTGGCTGCACAGAGCCATTTATTTAAGTTCCAGTCAATTTGGAGATGACCGGCAGTGAGAAACATTGCTCAATTCTGTGTTTTTCAAATTCAAACATTCCCTTTTTCCTCGCATTTATTTACCCACATTTCCTTCTTAGGGTTCAGGAAATCTGCAGTAACTATTTGAAATTGTTGGAGAGGTACAAAATTTGCCCCACAGCTGTTTTTGATGGGCTTCCACTCCCAGGCAAGGAAAATGAAAGAGAAAGTAGATTAAGGTGAGAAAATTTGTGGCACGACTGATTGTGTACCAGATTTCTGAAATAAATCTGCTCATCAAAAAGATTAGTAATGAACCTATTGCAGTATTATTTGCAAGGCTTAAAAACGAGAAATGAATATTTTCTCGGGGTAAGAGATAAACAAAGCAAAAGGCTGAAATTCTGCAACGAGAAGGAAAGTTGAATGAATCAAAGAAAGCACTGGCTGCAGCAACTGAAGTCAATCATGATCTTGTCTGTGGCTTTATTAACGTGAGATCAAGTTGTTAGCCCTTCAGTTTAAAGTCTTTTCACCTTTGATGTATTTTGTTCAACGTCATACAAACGAAACTCTCCCTCTCGTATATAACTATTTAAGAAAAGGTTCTTTGGTTGATTGGTGTTTGGTGTTTGGTGTTTGCATCTGAGGCAATGGAGGACGCTGAGTTGCTGTCCACAAACATTTGCCTTCGTATTGTCGAGAAATCAAGAAATCTATAAAAAACAGTTACCAGCTAAAAGGAATAACTGATGTTGGGTCTGGGGGCGACTTAAGAATTATGGGGAGCAAACAGGTGGTGAGACCCAACAAATTTTGACCTGGGTTACTATGGGCCGCCAAAAAGCACGCGCTTTCGAATAACTAGTGACATAGAGTTGGCAAAGCACTCTCTTTAAAAAAAAGGGGGTGGGGTTGCTCATGCGCAAGCAAAAGCTCCCAAGGGTGCAGTCCTTATCGGTGACTATGATTGCGCTCCCTGGTGCAGAAATCCAGAAGTGCAATGCCTTGTTAGTGAGTGTTGCAGTATTAAATGAAACGTTTCATTCTAAGATACATGAATCAAAATAGCTGTTCTTTAGCAACAACACTAAAACAACTTATTTACCATTGGTTACAGATGAAAAAAGTTAACGACAACATTCTGGAGTGCCTGACCAGAAGAGACGGTGGGAAAGTCGTTCAGTTTCCCGAATTTATTTCACATTTCGTTATTTTGTTATTTCGAGCTTCAGAATTCCGGTGTTAGTAGGGTTTTACAAAACCAGGGTTTTCAAAAGCACCCAACGCCTGATGCAAGTCACTGGCTACTTTTAGCATTTGCGCCGGGTACTTTTTGTACCCAAAAGTATTATTTCACGCCAATGATGTGGCTACTTATAGAGGAAGATACTTTTGCCCAGATTTTAACTCTTATTGTAATAATTGAACAAATCCACATCTTTTGTTTGTTCATAGACTATTATTCAGCGTTGTTTTTATGGTTGTTCCAGCGGCACTTAGCATGATTCGGAAACTATTTGCATTCCCCGTAAACTGAGACATTTGACACCCGACTTTCCTCTTTTCATCTTACGTAAGTGAATTGTGAAATTCTTCGTTACTCGGTATTTGTGATTTCGTAAGACGGTTTGTACTTCCCTCAAGACGTTCTTGCTTCCTTCAAGAATTTACCAAGTACTAGATTAAAGAAGGATTGTCTGGAAGAACACTTAGCAACAAAGAGGCACAAGGATGCAATAACTGCCATTTTAATGAATCGGTTGTCTTGTTTTCAAAAAGAGCTTGACCACAATGCTGAGGTTCAAGTTGATGTTTACCAGAGGGTTTTTCATTGTCTATATTGGTTGGCAAAGGAGGAGATATCAACTGTACAGGAGAAGAGTCTGTTGAAATTGGTTGAGAAGCCGGGTTGCGATATGAGTGGCTTCAACCACACGTCAGCGGGTTACCTTCGAAACATGCTGTTCCTGTTAGCTGAAACGATTCAGATTGAAGTTATTTCAGATATAACTGGGCCATTTGGCGTATTGGTTGACGATATGACTGACATTGCGAATTTAAAGCAAATGATTCACTTCAATCAACATTACAGCAAGAGTAGTGAGCAGGTTGTTCAGGTGAAATTTCTCTGTTTGGAAAATGCTCTTGCCAACTCAGACAAGGCAGATTCTAAAACGATTACAAGTGTCCTTCTGAAAGTCATCGAAAAACGCTGCCTTAATTTTGAATGGTTTAAGAGCTTCGTGTCAGATGGTGCAAGTGTAATGGTGGGAGAAAGGTCTGGAGTGGCTACCAGATTAAAGGCTGATGCAAGAATCCAGTTCTTAGTATCCATCCACTGTGTATGTCAGAAGATAGCGTTAGCATGTACCAACACCTTAAATGATCTTGCCTTGATAAAGCAGATGCAAAACACCCTCAACACCCTCTGGCGTTTGCTTCACAATTCCAACAAGAAAACGGCCATGTTCCTGTAAGTGCAGCTTGACATTAATGAGATCAATCTACCAAACAAGAGGTCGAGGAAAAAAATTGCCAAGAAGCTGAAGAAAGCCTGTCAGATGCGATGGATCTCCTTCAACAGTGCAGTTCAGTCGGCTTGGGAGAGTTTTCCCGCCATCACCCACTTTCTCAAGAAGAAGATGCCACTTGCCATGGCCTCCTAATTCAAATGAATAACGTCCGCTTTCTGGCTTGTTTGTACGTTCTCAAGTATGTCCTTCCCATCCTTGACAAAATCCTTTCAACATTCCACCATCAATTTCAGTCATCTCAAACCAGAAATTGCAGCAAAGGCTGCACTAGATGTAGTGGCGAGCAGTGAAGCACCTGTTCAGAGATTCAGCGAAGATGTGAAGGAAGGAAAGATGGCTGCGTTACAGTTTTCTCCCTCTGACCATCAGTTTGCATCCATGCAAAATCTGCTGGAGAAGTATGTCGCTGCCCTGAAAGAAAACATTGACCTGAGGTTTCAAAACACTCTCCCACTTCTTGGTGCTCTTCCTATCTTCGATCCAACTCTTCTTCCTGAGAGCTCCGGCCTTCCAATGCTCATCAGCACTGCATGGCCCAAAAGAGGAGCAAGTTGAGTAAAGCCGATCAAGCCACGACTAAGGATCAGCACGACCAATGAGATGCTGGAGGGTCTACTCAACATATCCATCAATGGACCAGAGGTAAATTCCCCCGACTGCGATGCTGTTATTAAGAAGACCGCTGATAAATGGCTTTCAGCTAAACGCTACAAGTTGGCCAAAGGAAAGTTCAAAGGATTACCTCCCAAGACCTCTACGCTGTTGTCGAGTCTGCAGACGTGTCCACCCAGACTGACAACCAGCAGGAAGACCCTGTTAGCCAGGCACAAGTAGAGCAAGAGGAAGAGCAGGCCATCATCAAACTTGGTCTGGCTCAGTATGCGGCTAATGATTCTGACGGCAACAGGGACAGAGCACTGGGGGATAGCGATTTCAGTGACAGTCACTTTTAACTTAACTTACACTGAGAAATGTAGCGAGATATCTACATCATACTGAAACTTAATTCTGGCTTGATTAAACCGAGACAATCAAAATAAGGCTAAACTATATCTCTAATAACAATTAACATAAACTTTTACTATTGTAAACTCCCAGTAATGGCAATGTTGTTTTACAGACTTAAATTCAGTTAATTCAGCAATTGAAATTGAACAATTGAATGAAAACCTGATTGCAGCATTTTATCTCAGTGTGGTAACAGTGATGTTACCGCAGATGCTGAAAGATTTCATACATCAATTGTATTAAAAACATTATAACAAGTCAAACAGATTAGTGTAAACAATTCAGATCTCAGGGAACAGTGTATCCACTGAATAAATCTACCTGACTGGGTCTTTGAAGAAAGTCTCTGTTTTAATGTCATTTAATCAAGTGTACAGTGCCTCTCAAAAACCGCTTTTTGGTACTGAAAACGCTCCAGAATGCATCTCCGGGGATGTAAATTTTAAAAATTTCCCGGGTGTAAACCAATAAGAGGAAAAGTATCATTACGTGAAATGGCACATGTATATAAAAGTTAAACCACTTCACCGCATTAGCGTAAAGCTTTTGTTCAACAAGTTTGCTGTAAAGAAGAAATCTTCCCGATGTAACACATCTGGCTGGCATGGAATCTTCGAGATACGAGTTTATGCTATTTAAGTACTTCTTTCTGTAGCATTTTCTATTTGCTGTCTTCAATTTTGTGGCATGCATTACATCTTTTGCAAATAGCTGCCTCTTATTGGAAATGTCTATTGATCTGTTCTACCACTGGCAGAAGATAATATGGAAATGGGAAAATAAATCTTAAGAAATGAAGTAACTTTGAAAGGAAAGTAGAAACAGTTACTGTTTATTGTTGTATTAATCAAGAG
Organism: Siderastrea siderea; assembly: GCA_964030785.1. Classification (NCBI taxonomy): domain Eukaryota; kingdom Metazoa; phylum Cnidaria; class Anthozoa; order Scleractinia; family Rhizangiidae; genus Siderastrea; species Siderastrea siderea. Next base: position 50,350,890 of record OZ034966.1, on the reverse strand, counting down.
GATGTTTGGGAAGTTACTATGCAGTCAACCGGCAATCACGTTAAAGTGAATTCAATTGAATTAACATGTTGGTTTGATTTGAGTCCGTAATCGAACGAAATACAACGAAATTTGTCATTTGAATACCTCATTGCCTTCGATTTCCTTTGTCCTAGACCACGAGTAGTCTCTTCCTGTCCTTCTCTGGGATAACAAAGTGGGCAAAACGCACAAGTACGCCACCATGAAGCATTTCATGGCGTAAAATCTGTCTTAAAAATCCCCAGGAATGACTTCAAGGACATAATTTTGTATTTACATGGTTAACCAGTTGTTTTCTTTCTCTTTCTCAGACGCGCAACAGTATATTTCTGAGACTGTACATCCACACTGTAGCTGTATAAAGGGAACATTTCACTCCACCTTGGTGACAGAATAAATGGGCTACTCTTAGATGTTGATTCTACAAAGATATCATGTAAACGACCAAACAGAGCAATGGAAAATTCAGTTTTCATTGTTGATTGGTCTCAACTGAAGAGCACTGAAGATTGGTTAGTAACAGATGTTGGATCTTTTGAACATAGTGTTTCTAGTGCTAAAGTGTATACTTTCGTGAACGGCAACATTGTGGCGAGTAAAGTCTGGAACAGTCTTAGAACACGAGGCAAATTCTGAAGGGAAAAGAGGAACAAAACAAGTTCGCTACTTTCCTCGGGCTAGCAAGACAAGACAATACGAAATTTGCAGTGCAATCCAAACCCAGGGTTGTATTTGCAACCGATCAGCAACTAGGGCAAATTGTGGATGAATGTTGCGCTCCTGCCTCCCAAAGCATGCTATCGATCGACACCACCTACAATATCGGAGACTTTTGCGTCACATCGACAAATACTTCCCGGACCTGCTGTTCTACACGTGAGAAAATTGAGAAAGTTTTTAAGTACTTTAGCCACACCCTTCTGAAACACAATGACAAAATCAAGTGCGTAGCATTTGTGGGAGGAGATAGAGACAAGGCCCAGCTAGGCTTTCTGTCCCCCCTTAGCCGGTGTACATTCCTTCCATGCAAGAAGCACGCAGAGGACGACATCACTCGTAAAATCGATGGCCTTGGGTTGAAAGACATGAAGGAGAGGTCTTGTTGGACATTTTTGGATCTGACACGAACAAGGAAAAAGGCATTGTGGGCAGTGCAGACACAAACGAATTTGTTGCAAAAATCGACAGTTTGGTGGAAAAGTGGAACAGCTTGGAAAAGGCTATCTTCCCTAGGAAAGAGGCCCAGTTTGTTGAATACTTTAGAAATCACATAGAGGAAGATATGAAAGAAGGCATGCTTCTTCCTACGAGAAGAAGGGCTGGCCTAAAAGACGACTTCTTCTATAACAATGCACAAGAGTGCAGCAATTTTAAGTTCAAGTCCAAAATCAAAGAAGCAAACGTGCTAATTTGAACTCCTAATTTGAAGTGCACATGGACAGAAACCATGGTTATGTACAGAAATTTTCAGGTGGGTGACATTCGGATAAGAGCTCAGTTTGAAAAAGAATATGAATAACAGTGATGCAAGTAACGTGGATGGATAGTTTAAGTTTAAAAGGACCGTGATATTTCTACTAAGAAGGCTCGTGAAGTTTCCTTGTACTTTAAATGGCTATTCTTAGAGACTGGGGATACCACTTCATTACAGGTGAGTAAAATCAAAGTGAGTAAGTTTAAGTAATGAGGAAACAAGACATTGGATTCCCGTACACTAGCTCTAATTTGCGCTGTGCCTCCCTGCCCCCTTCTTTTTTCCCCCAAACTAACATGGCAAGCCCTTTAATTCTATTAGCATTTAACAGTTACAACGGTATGGTCAGCTAGCCACCCTTAACAGTTATTTTTCAATTTATTTTAGATTTTACTCAGATGGTAAAATGGTCTTGACCATTTTACCTCAAGAAGTGGTAAGCATAGCCTGCGAATACAGCCGCCTCTCATTCACGTCCCGCAACGAAGAGCGAAACGGGAAGAGAGACGTCTGTGATTCGCCGCCAAAAATTCCATACTGATGACGTAAATCTGTCCAGAATCCGGACAGGAACGCTGATTGGACGAGCGGACATTTTTGCATAATTAGCTCTATAATTATTCAGTGTTGTGATGTGAGAAATTCAGAACCAATATGGCCGCTAATAGTGAGAATTCGTCTCGTCCTTCCTTGGAAAGCTTTCGCCTCTGCGTACAATCTATCTGTCCGAAGTTCAATGTTTCATCGTTAAAAAAAAGTCAGTTTCAGGCTCTTTATAGTTTTATCTGCGGTGAAGAGGTTTTTGTTAATCTGCCGACTGGATCAGGCAAGTCGCTAATATTTCAACTCGCGCCACTCGTACACACGTGGATGCATGAGCACGTTTCGGCGATCCATTGGAAGAAGGATCCAGTGATCATCATAATCAGTCCGCTTTTAGCGCTAATGCAGGACCAAGTAAAGAAACTGTCTTCTCTTGGATTAAAAGCTGCTTTTGTGGGTCCAGAGCAAGATCCAACAATTCTCCAGGATATCGAGCAAGGGAAGTTTACATATGTTTACCTTTCTCCAGAATCTGCCCTAACAACGGAAAGGTGGCGAAATACGCTCGAAAGCGAAATTTATCAAGAGAATTTGATCGGCATAGCTGTAGATGAAGTCCATTGTGTTACCGAGTGGGGCATTTCAAGCAACAACAAGACTCGGTCAGCGTTTCGTGTCTGGTATTCTCGTTTGAATGAGATAAAATCACTAGTTGATGTGCCATTTATGGCACTTACTGCGACTGCCACACAACAAACAAAGGACAAAATTTTTGACCTTTTGGAGTTGAGGAAGCCAAAAGAAATAACCGAGAGCCCAAACAAAGTTAATGTGAGATATACAGTTCAGAAACTTGATAACTCTGTGCCAATTGTAGAAAACTTCCATTGTCTGATCAACGAGTTAAAACTGAAAGGAAAGGGTACCACAAGGTCGATAATCTACTGCCAAACTGTGAAACAATGTGCTCATTTATTTAGCATGTTCGAACTAGAGCTTGGCCTATCTATGTACGATGGGGAAGCAGATCCTCGAAATCGACTTGTGCAGATGATGCATTCTGGCAGTCCATAAAGTGTAAAAGGCCATGTACTGGACCAGTTTGCAGACAGCAGCAAACCTCTGCGTATTCTTATTGCAACCATTGCCTATGGAATGGGTGTCAACTGCAAGGGAGTCCGACGGGTAATACACTTCGGTCCATCCAAGTCTATTGACGCTTACCTGCAGGAGAGTGGACGGTGTGGAGGAGATGGCGAGCAAAGTGATGCCATTCTGTTGTACAATGGTATCAATGCCAAAGTAGCAGATGCCGAAATGAAAAAATACTTAGATTCATCGACCTGCCGAAGACAGTTTCTTTTGAAGCACTTTGGCATCAACAACGTGGAATGCCCACCTGGACATTCATTCATGTCAGTGTCTTGGTAGTTACTGTGACATGGATTTGTATTTGCCAGTTGGTTATTCAGAGGAGGAAACACAAGAAAGAACAATATCGGATGAACAGTTGTTAACACTTAAGAAAGAACTTAATGCCCTGAAGAAATCAATTGTGAGAGAAGGCATTGCTGCCACAGAGCAGCAAAATGCTTTGAAGCTAGCATGCCACACAAAACCACTGGAATTTGGCACCCATCAAGTCCAGAAAGCCATTGACAATGCAGACTCCATCTTTACTATTTCAAGTGTAATGAAGTATGTTGATGTGTGGCAAAGGAAACATGCACTTTCTATTTTGAAAATTTTCCATTCAATTTTCAATTATGTGGAGGTGCCAATGAGCATTTCGGACTCAGAGGATCCATTCGACCAGAGCACTGATGAATGGATGGAACTCTGCAATGACCAGTCAGTCTTTTATGGAATTGTTGGACCAGTCGGAATGGGACATTGACTCAACTATTTTTGAAGAACAATCTGCAATTGATGATGGACAACCAGCCTATCCAGAATTCTTGGATAGTACGATTGGCATTGTAAATCTCTAGCAGTACTTAATATATAATTTTCACTTACTGTATTTGTTTGTCTGCGAAAACACCTGCCTCTCATTCGCTCCCGCAACGAAGAGCTTAAGTTGCGAGAGTGAATGAGAGGCGGTTGTATTCGCTGGCTATGTATTTGTTGGTCTGTGTATTATCAAAAAAAAAAACAATACAGAAAATACTGTCAAAATGATGTTTTCAAATGGCTGGTAAAGTGCAAATACTTCAACTATTTTGTAAGGGTTTATTTAGAGAATGCCAATTTTCATAAATTTAAAAGGCAGATAACAGAGTTTTTTTTAACTTCGATTTCCACTCTGAAGAAACGTCTGTTGTTGGAGAGATTTAGCTAATGATAAAACAACGAATGAAGTCCAGTGTAGGATGCAGTTATTTTTTTACACATGTAGGTATCAGCTATCCTGCAAATTAGGCCACTCCAGGCAATCATTTGAAAAGAGGTGTAGAGAATACACTCAATTGCAGCCAATCATTATTTTGCTAGTGTCTTTAACATTGTATTGATTATCAAAAGATTACAAGTTGAAATGTTTAGTTTTTAAATGGTCAATGAGAAGCAAGTACTTTAATGCTCAAGGGCTTAGTCAGACAAATTCCATATTCCATGTATGTAACAAGTGGAAAATTTTGATTGTAATTTTCACCTGACGAAACTTCTGTTCTAGTACTGTACATTAACATAATTATATAAGGTCACATAGGGCATTCATTTCAAATGGAGTAAAAAGAATTCATGTGGCACACTATGACCAAATTTATACAACAAATAAAGGGTTCTATCATGATTTTAATTGAGTGTATCCACAACTGTTTTGCCCTCTTACTATGAAAAAAAATCAACTTGTGCCATTTCAAAGATAATTTCAAGATATATTAATCATGAAATTTCAGGATTGTATAATTATAGTTAATTTCTATACACCAACGGTTGTTTTGTCCTCTTTTCTAAACACTTATACATCTGATTGTGTTTACGATGGCTACAAAAAGGCTATGTTGTCATATTTCACACTCAATATACTTGTATGACAAGAAAAAAAATTCCAACCATTTCAAAGAAATTACCGTATTAAAAATGTTTTCTAACCTTATTCAAGAAAATTCAGATATAAACATAGATATTTCTCCTTCTATGAGAAATGTAGTGTGTACATACATTCAAATGACCAATCAACCAGAGTACATGCATACTAGAGGCTCTGAAAACCAATGATGCCATTCGGCCAGATACATATGGGTTCCAGGACCCAGACTGAAAAATCTTAGTGCCATCCCTGCATGTTTATTGGAACAATAACAATGGCTGTATATATTTGCATTTGACCACTGTAGGCAACTGATTTCCCGGGGGGGTACTCGAAGTATACATGAGGGGGGGGTCCGACGGAGCTTCATATTGCAAACCCAAAAAAATACACAAGCCTGAAATTTTAGACCCAAAAAAATAGCTGGCATCAAAATTTCCAACCCAGAAAATACAAGACTTAAATACCTCAATACTGACTTATTCAATTAAGCAGAACTTTCTAATGCACGTCGCTGAAAAAAAGTTCAAATGAATATTTTTCTGATCCAGTGATCGCGACGAAAACCCAAAACGAAAAGTTCGCTTGGAGATAAGACCCCAAAAAACACGCGTATTTTTATAAGACCTAAATTCATGCTCTGACAGCGTTGTTTCAGAACCACAGCTGCTGCCAACACCACACTTGGTAACCACTTCTCTTCTTCATTAGATTCCGTCCGTTTTTTTGTAGCTGGGATAGCTGCAGTCATCAGTACTGAGTACAATAACGGGCAGCGATTCTTCAAGTCGATACTGACTTTCTTCAGGGATAACTCTTGCATCTCCTCAGCAGATGTTTTCTTTAGAAGCGGAGGATCCTTTTTCGACACCATACCACAGCACTCCTTCCAGATTTCTTTAAGAAAAAGCTTAGACATTTCTGCTCTCAATTCATCCACACGAAATGCTGCTCTTGCGATGTCACTCCAGGTGCCTTGCAGCAAGGTTCTGCCAAGGGGCTCAAGCTCAGGTTTTAGTTTGCGATGTTTCACCTGTGATGGCCAGGAAACTGTAACCTATAATTGATAATAAACAGAAACCTATTAGTGTTTCGTGTTCTTGACAGGTGTTTTAACTCTCCTTATCCCACACTACTGTATGTCAAAACTGGTCTCATATACTCATTATTTTTCCTCTTACAGTGTAGATCTATTAGTGGGGTATGAAAGGGATTTAAATTACTCAAGAAATTAATTTATAAACAGCTGTAAGTCCATTTAAGTTGTCAAGAACTTTAGCAAAGTTCTGAGCAAGTGTAGAGTCACATCTCTTGCAAAATGTTTTTGGATGTCAAACTAAAATGACTAGCTTTCTTGTGAAATGCAAATAAATATGACAAAGGTAACAGCCATTTCATGTAAGTCCATTTTAGTTGTCAAGTACTCCAGAAAATGTTATGAGAAAGTGTATAGTCACATCTCTTGCAAAATGTTTTTGGATGTCAAACTAAAATGACTAGCTTTCTTTGTGATAATAAAAGCTTACACTCAAACGAAGAAAACCGTGAACACTGAAAATATTTCTGGAATGTTCATTGTGTTTTGACCAATCACGTGCGATACCTTGTAACCGCAGAAAACGAATGGGTTGCTCAGTCACGGAAAGGATTTGGTTCTCAATTTGTTTCGAAAGACCTCAAGATTTAACGATTTCGACCTAAATAAATCGAGTCAGCTGTGCTATCAGAAATAATAGCAGCTTTGGGAATTTTAAGGGAGGACATTGCAATTTTTACATCAAGGTGAAATAACTGCCGCTTGAGTTGCTTTTATTTGAAATGCCGGAACCGCTAATCGTTGGGCCGCCATGTCGAAAAATTTTATTCTCCAAAAGCGCTCAAACATATTTTCGCTTGCGTAGTGCACGTGGCTCTCAGATAGAAAGGAATAGTAATTTCAAGTCCTGTAAGATAAAGATGAAGATTAAATCTTGAGGCCTTTCAAAACAATTCGAGAACCAACTCGATTCCGTGACTGAGAAACCCGTTCGTTTTCTGCGGTTACAAGGTCTCGCGTGCAATTGGTCAAAACACACATTCCAGGAATATTTTCAGCGTTCACGGTTTTCTTCGTTTGAGTGTAAATGTAAATAAACAAAGCAAAGGTAAAAAAAATTGGAGCACAATATGTATATTATAGTCCGGCCGCTCCAACTTCCTGGAGAAACGAAAATTGCTTCACAAAATCGGGAAGTTCGTGGAATCAGCAGTAAAACAATTAGAAAAACGGAGGAAACAAAATTCAATCGACTCGAGAGATTGGAATGTTTACGCTTAAGCTTACTGAAATTAAATAGGAAAAAAATCCATACCTTTACACCAAGTTCCCTGTTCAGCTGTGACAGCGAACCTGACCCTTCAGTTAGTGATTGGTTGCTGATCAAAGAAGTATAAGTGGTAGAATGAGGAGCTGCAATCGGCGAAAGCTCACAATGAAATTGATTTCCACTCGAGGAAGGAAAAGGACTGCTTGTGCACGTTGCGGATGGATTCACGTGGGATGTTGATGAACTTTCCAAATCAAGGCTTCGAGCTGCTTGCCCAAGTCTCTTGTTTCTCATTTCTTTTTCCACGACATCAATATTGTCTACAAGTTTCTGCCGCTTTTCGAGCAGTCTTTTACACGGACGACAACAAAACGGCACTCCAACAGAGCATGTGGTAGACATCGACGGATGAAAGTCGAATAAATGTGCTAAATTACGCGGGATTTTAAGTAAAAGGTTGGTGATCACCGCTTTTACATCGGTTCGAACGTAATATCTTTGGCCCGTATCGACTCCTTTTCTGCACAGAATGCAAGTCTCATCCATATTATTAGCATTAAAAAGGCTTTTGCATATTCATTGCCTTCATCTGGGCGCCACATCAGCCCGCTATTTTGAAATCGAATGCTAATTTATGCGGCAAGAGTAATTTCTCAATTTTAATTATGACATATTATCGACGGGAGATTTACGTCATCAGTATGGAATTTTTGGCGGCGAATCGCAGACGTCTCTCTTCCCGTTTCGCTCTTCGTTGCGGGACGTGAATGAGAGGCGGCTGTATTCGCAGGCTATGGTAAGCAAGAACTGCACGCTGGTTCCCGAGTTTTCATTTCCTGTGTTGACTTACATACCATCCTTGCAAAGTCCATTGGTAAACCTCAGGAGCTGCTTGGCCTGTTGGTTTCATACTTTTTTGATGATGAGACATTGGCCAAGTCAGTTCCTTTGCATGAAAGCTGCACGAAGGACAAAAGAGTGCTGAACCAGAAGATCATTCATTTAGGGGAAATGAAGGCTACCGGAATTCCACGTTTATAATTAATTGATTGACTCCAATGTGGCAGCCAAAAACTCCAAATGCTCTTACTTCAACCGCGAGAGAAGGGAGTAGCTTCGTTTCACCAAATGCAACAGTTTTTACTGATTTATTACTCAGTGTTATGTTTTGTATTTTTCAGTGGATGCTAAGAAGTGCCATTCGTTGTGTGTCAAGGAAAACAAATTCAGTGCAGAAATAGAGTATGACTGGGCAAGAATCTTCCGCAATAAATGCATTACGGCTGGTAGACGACTGGAGAGAAGATTGAAAAAGGAAGAAAAAACTCTTCAATTACTCCAATTGATCTATTTGCTTATATCAAGTCAGTAATATCTGTTTGTCCTCAAATAAATCGTCTCACAGTTTCCCGTCAATTTCCATTCTCAAGATTATGACGGAAGTGTACCAAACGATATAAGTTTAATGGTTAAGGTTTAAAAAGCGTAGCCAGGAATAAAACCACGTAAAAATGACTTGCTAGGTTATCAACAGGTCAAAAATCTTTTGATAGCTATCTAGTTTTTTTTTAATTTTCCCAAAAAACATTAGATGTTGGCTACATACAAGAACGATAGGTAACTGTTTATCTATAAAATTGTGAATATATGAAACTCATATATTTGAACTGCGGAATGAAGAAATAAGATTAAAGAAGATCCTCGCAGTTATTAACGCAACTTTTGCAGTTGCGAAAAGAAAGCCCGAAAAAATCAGGCTTGCCGGGATTCGAACCCTGACCTCTGCGATACCGGTGCAGCGCTCTAACCAATTGAGCTAACAAGCCAACTGGGAGCTGGTCATTAAATTGGTTCGTAATATACCCGGCAAGCCTGATTTTTTCGGGCTTTCCTTTCGCAACTGCAAAAGTTGCGTTAATAACTGCGAGGATCTTCTTTAATCTTATTTCTTCATTCCGCAGTTCAAATATATGAGTTTCATATATTCACAATTTCATCTTCATCTTTCCCGGGTATATTACGAACCAATTTAATGACCAGCTCCCAGTTGGCTTGTTAGCTCAATTGGTTAGAGCGCTGCACCGGTATCGCAGAGGTCAGGGTTCGAATCCCGGCAAGCCTGATTTTTTCGGGCTTTCTTTTCGCAACTGCAAAAGTTGCGTTAATAACTGCGAGGATCTTCTTTAATCTTATTTCTTCATTCCGCAGTTCAAATATATGAGTTTCATATATTCACAATTTCATCTTCATCTTTCCCGGGTATATTACGAACCAATTTAATGACCAGCTCCCAGTTGGCTTGTTAGCTCAATTGGTTAGAGCGCTGCACCGGTATCGCAGAGGTCAGGGTTCGAATCCCGGCAAGCCTGATTTTTTCGGGCTTTCTTTTCGCAACTGCAAAAGTTGCGTTAATAACTGCGAGGATCTTCTTTAATCTTATTTGTTTATCTATAGCTTTCCACACTGTGTCAATATATTATTTGATTAAGTACAATGCCAACTTTTACTTTACAGACACTTGCTGTAGCGTTATATGAGCACTATATCCAAACCACTTGACTTAACTAGTGAGTTAGCATGTGCTCGTGTTGTGTAGATCGAGAGTTTTGGAAGACAAAAAGCCAGGTGTTTACTCATTAACGGTTTGAAACTGGGACTGTGTTATGTTGTAGATTTACATAAGATTTGTTCTGGCAGTTCCAGTAACATTTTAACCGCAGTAACTGGTCAGTGAGGTGCTCTTCGAAGTAGTTAAGCAATCCAGCACTGCACAAACACTGCTAATCGACAGTTAACTTTCATTTGCTACTTTTCTTCAGCTCTCAGTGCCGCTACTACAGCATTAATGCAGTCATTTTTCGTTATTGCTGCAGCGCACTGAAAACAACATTTGTGGAACCTTTTCTGTAGCACTCATTGGAGTCATTGTAGGTCACTAAAGCAGCACTATGTAAAGGTTTCATACGGGTTGTTTTTGCATGTTTTCTGCATGATGAATAAAGGCATTCAGTGAGGTCAAGCAGAAACAGCTTTCAAGCCCAGGTAAGAGTTAAATGTTGTTATCACACTGATTTATAACAATGTGAAATGCTTAGTGATGAATCATCACCAAAAACATACAGCATGTGGAGAAATTGTGGACATGCACGCGCAATAGATAGGCGATTAAGATTGCACAATCCCACAAAATTGCCATGTTTAAGAAGAGACTTTGTATGGACCACAACAAGACAACTGTTCTTATCTCTTTACCTTGTGAAAATCGCACTGAGTTGCATCTCGCCCGCATCCAATATTCAGCTACCTCAAACTTGCCAAAAAAATTAAGACACGGTAATGACTCCCGTGATGTCTATCTATAATTTCACTCAAAGGAAGTTTATTACAGTCCAACTTCCAGGGACAGTTGAAGACGTATCCAAAAATTTGCATCTGTTTCCTTCTTTCAAAACCATGTAGTTTGAGGCACAACCAGCAAAAATCCGCAAAAATAATTACCTGCCACGGTTTTGGGACTTATTTTCGTTTAAATCAGCATGGCTACCTTTCCCCGAAAGCGTGACACAAAGCAGAAATCTGGCAAAGAAAGGCTTCACTTGAGGCTCTTTCTGCTGCATCTGACTGTCATATTCTTCTTCAAATAAACGTTGTAACTGCTTCTTCTGGTTTCCATGGATCAAATTAGGTCTAGATTTTTTTCAACTGAGTCAATCCGAGGCCAATAACTTAAAAATACAAAAGAGTGACGGGGAAAAAACACGGCAAACCTTATGGCAAATCGCATCAATCATGACTGATTTATATCGTTTTTTAAAACATTGTGATGTCAGACATTTCTCCACCTCTGTAAGACATTGATCTCCTGATAAATGGCGGAATCCTTCTAAACAAGCTTCTTTACATTGCAGAACAGGGCGTCTCAGCCAACCTAGTTTTGTACAATTTGGCAATCCGAAACAAGCTCCTTATTCGCTAGTCACGCTTTGAAGACCAAACGAATAAAGTAGACCCGTTAAACTTGACAATAACTAACGCAGCCCTAAAAATAAATCCCTAATCTGATGAAAGAAAAATGGACTAAAATGGCACTGCTGGGGAGCCCCAACAACAGCAGAAAAAGCTAATCAAAAAAGTGGCAGGGTGACAATTTCCTTAACAATTGGACGACCATCACCGTCCTGGCAGGTGATGTTATCACAGCAGCAGAACTGGAAAATAAAACTTCAGACCTCGAGGAGAGGCTGCTAGACATGCAAAGACACTTAGATGACTAAGTATTGAAGTGGAACAATGGAAGGCAAAATACAAAGATTTGGAGGAGAAAAAGGAGAAGCTATTTCAAGAGCTTCAGAAAGAACTTTCTTCAAAAGAAGAATCTTTGGGAAAGGAAATCGAAACACGTTAAGCAGAAAATGAAGCAATGAAAAAGAGAAAGAGAAAGAGAAAGAACACGATCAGCCAGGCACTGTTCACATGAAAGATATTGCTGACCTTTCAAGAAAACAACAGAATAGAAGACTTGAGACATTATATACCAGAGCACGAAACGCTGTGGTTTATTAACCTATTTGGATTGGAGTTTGACAGCTTGCAGCTCTGCAACCACATAGGAACGAAATTTTCAGTTGGACCTTCCTCAGAGCAAGACAAACGACCAAGTGCTGAAAGCCTATCCCACCACCTTTCACACCATCCACCACACTGCCCCCCACACCACCCTCCACACCAGTCCACACCACCTGCCTGCAGCCTCCTCCCTCCCTGAAATGGAAACACAGACGCCAAATCCACCCTCTTCCACAACAAGGGAGCCACTGGTGTCATCTGGTTCTCATGAGCAAGGGAGAAACAAAGGAAAACAATTTGACAGTGTGACAAAGGCTCACAAGAGTGAAATTGAAACTGTGCTGCTCCTAATGGATATACGTGTGCAGACGAGGATGGTTTCATCCATGACCTCAGTGGGGTTATCGATGGAATGCCTAGGTCCTACCTTATCAAACAGTGCAGAGATAAGCTTAACCGTACCTGTTCCGTAAAACCCATTCAAGGAGGCCAGGCTGGTGCCCAAGTGTCATTCAAAGAATCTCTCATAAACAAGTTAAATCTAGTTTAACCATGTGTTCTTTATTTTTCAAACTTTCAAATCAAGTACGTTACAAAAACCGTTTTTAAAATATTTTTTTCGGCTCAAGATGGAAAATTGCCAGATAAAACAGTTAAGATGAAAATCAGTAGGGTTGGTGGATGCATAACAAGACTTACAAAATTATGTCCTTTAGAGTTACTGCATTCTGACTGAGACAGAGGACACACTGTCTGCCAAAGGTAACATAATTCTTACCTCTGTAAATGTAAGTAACAAACATTACTTTCTGTGGAAAAAGACTGTGTAAACAATAAAGTATTTATTGTTACTACCTTATCGATATCTTTTCTTCTGGGTTTAGTCCGGGTCATAACATTCCCGTTGAAATTTTCCTTGGGGGTGACCACAAGGCATAGTTTTTATGTGAGTATTCACGAATTCACTGCTATTCTCAAAGACAATTTAATTTCTTCCAAAGAATTAGCAGCCATGTATAATTATTTATCTCAACTTATTGTGAGTGGAAGGTCAGCAGCTAATTCCAACTATGCCTGCTTATGGTGTAAAATCCACAAGGACAGAAGGTAGATAGATACCATACTGCTCATTTATACAATGTATAAAGAAATAACAATTCCTTAGAAGTATGATTGCAAAGGGATGGAGTGGGAAGGTATTCAGTCCTATAAGCTATATGGATAATAGTGAACAAGTAGCATCCCTGGATCCCCATCACAACTTATGACAGGTACCCCGGAATAAGACTGCAACATCAACAATGAATGACTATCACAGTAATAAAAATATTCAAACAGTGCACGTTTTTATGTACGCACAAAGATATATATGTCCAATTAGTAAATATGCATTCTTTAAACTGATAATTGATTTTTGGCAGGGGGGATATGCAGTGCCTCGTGACATATACAACAAGCCACTTCCCATATCACTCACTTTAGATGACATTACAAAAAGTATTCAAAAACAGGCGAGTACTGCTGTGTAAAATGCCCACTACTCAGCGTTCCACTTGACCACCTAATCCTAGATGAACTCCACCTTCTTCTGGGATTTACTGATGTTCTCCTGTCTAACCTTCTTGAAGATGCTATGGCGTTAGATGATAGGGATGATTTCTGCAAAAAGAGAGGGGAACCAAATGGAACACACCTGAGGAAGCTTACTGAGCTAATCTACAGTTGTGGGGTTACATTCAGTGTCTGTGCTAAAAAAAAAGGGTGGCGATGGAAAAGGGATGGGGAAAATGGACTGGACATCACTTGTGGGTGATGAGAAAAAGAATTCTTCATCCCTTGCCAACAAAACTTACAGAATCCAATGACGCTATTCACACAGACAGCAAAGACAAGGTAGTAAAGCTATGGATGGTGAGAAAAAATCTCTTAATAGTTCAAAAATGAATTGTTTTTTAATCATTCATAATCAGATATATTGAATACAAATAATATTGCCATGTCTATTATTAATCAACATTCTGGCAAATTAGCACATATTCTAAATTGTTTTTGCAGGATATTTCTGACACTACTTTAACTGCATTTTCTTCAAGGAACCCCAGTAAAAAAGGATCATATGGTGTAAGGGTAAGTTTGCCACTTTAAAGCACAACACATGCACAGATGTAAATATTCCTCACATTGTTGCAAACTCCGCCCCATCCTACCCCTACACACAAAAAAATTATTGAAGGTGCACATGGGCATCCACATGTAGGTGTCTATCCTCATTCCTTTACACCCCAGGTTATTGGGTGTGTGTTATTAAACACGAGAGGTATACTAAAAACAGAGGCATTGAAAAAAAGCTTACCTTATATTCAAAGATACGCAACTGGATAACCTCGTTCCTTACCCTGGCAAAAAAGTCCAAAGGATATCGGAACAGGAATGTAACACCTTACATGCATGCTGCAGCCTATCATCTGCAAGACTCGCTTAACAAGTCTGAGAATGTCAGTTTAGTGGGCAAGGCAACACTTTTAATACTACAGCTGTTTATTGATTCTAAATACTATTAGGGATCAAAGGTTAGCAACTATATATGTCGATATGTTTAAATGAACTGCTAACATTGTAAGCAAGCAGTCATGTTTACAGTGATGCAAATATCAAGCACCCGATCAAGGCAATTTTTCAGACGGATTTCTATGGAATCGTTCTCTTGCTTTATTGTTCTATGAAACTGGTTCACTCGCTTTAAATCATGAATAATTACACATTGCTTAACTTTTCTTCAGGTATGAAAAAGAACAGTGGTACAGCATGTAGCACTGTTCGGTGCAAATCAAATAACTGGGACAGTCTAGCAGAGATAATTAGGGCAGAACATAGAATGTAATCCCTCAGTTGCAGGGAAAGTAAGGAATCCTGAATTTTGGAGTGATGGCAAACAAGCCCTCATGTCAGAGGTAACAAAAATGCATAAGCACTCAACACAATGATGTTCCCGTAGAAGAGATGGGCACACAAAATAAGCCACCTTCAAGGAGAACACAATCAAGGAAAAAGAAAACTCAAAGTAAAAAACAGTGAAAAATGAAACAGACTTCAACCAAAAACATTCAATAATAACATTTCCGTGCTAAAATGAAATTGTAATAATGTCGATATCAGGCAGCTACCTTTCTGAAATTCATGACAACTTTTCTTGAAAAGCCCTAGCTGATAGCATGACATTTCCTGATCTTGTGTCCACCATATGTCCCTTTGGAGGCAGGAAATCAAATGCATTAACTTAACAGGGAAATGGATTTTAGTTCCATGTCCATGAGGTCTAATAAAGTCGCCGATAACTTTTTTATTTCGCTGCAACAAACACAAAGGAATCTCTTTTGTTTCCTTTTTCTTTGATTTTAATTTTCTGCTTTACGTTTACATGTGAGCAGCAATGGCCGCAAGTCGATGGGCAAATGCAGATGGCACAAAGCCAACATTCAAAGATTTTCAGTGGCAAGTTGGGGACAGAAATATCAATGATGCTATGCGGAGGCAAACCAAATTGAGTATTGTGCCATCATTGTGAACCCACAAAGAAATCCGTGTCCATGGCCGTG
Source organism: Siderastrea siderea (assembly GCA_964030785.1). Classification (NCBI taxonomy): domain Eukaryota; kingdom Metazoa; phylum Cnidaria; class Anthozoa; order Scleractinia; family Rhizangiidae; genus Siderastrea; species Siderastrea siderea. The sequence continues at coordinate 50,335,350 of OZ034966.1, read as the reverse complement.
ACTTCAACTGCTCCCAAACTACCTGATCACTTGCAAGAAAACTGATTGTTGGCGAACCTGTGAACTGTCCTTCTGAACCTGAACAACTCCAGTGTTTAGACAGCTCTCTAGGCCACTGACTTGTAGCCACTGTCCTAAGACAGCGTGGAGCAGCATACAAGAAGAAAGGAGGCTTGCAAATCATCCCTGAAAGCAGCTCCATCGTGGGAATTTCAAACCCACATTGATAATGCTAAGCACACGATAGAAAACCTGACAAATAATGGTGAGCTTGACACATCTGATGGGCAACTTCTGCTAAGAACATCAACCACACTTGAGAAACTAGCAAAAAGTAATTTAAGCGATCTAAAAGACTGGGACCGTAGAAAGAAGAAATACGAATTTTGTTCGGTAAAATAAAACACAGTGGAAGAGTTCGAGTTCAAGTGTACTTGATGTGGACAAAAAGTCAGCTTGAAGAATGGTACCTCTCGTGGAAGCCACAACTTGTCCAAGGTCTGCAATGTGTGATTTCGTTGTTCTTCGTTGTATTTCAAAGATTATCATTAAATTCTCTGGGCTCTCTGTCTGGACCACATCAGTTCAACTTAGTGGCTTGCGCCGTTTGTAAAACAGATCGCCAACTGGAACGTGAAAGAAGCGAGAACTGAAGCAATCCAACTTGGAAACCAATCATCATTACACATCCAGGTGAACGGCTTTTATGTGACTGGCAACAATTATTTCAACCACAGCTCAGCTACTGTCCACGATGCCAAGAATGGCAAAATTATCGCCTTAGCCACCTGACCTGTTAATGCTTAGGTGCCTGACCATTGAAAAAACGAGTGTCACTTCCAGTGCCACAAAACATGAACTTTTCTCGTTGAGAAGTAAATGTAACTGCTGCATTTTTAAGTAATTTGAAGGAAAATCTTTTTTTTTTTCTCGAAATGTAAGCATCCTTTTGGCGAAAAAAACAGAGAACAAAAACTATACCCAAAAGAGTGGTCAAAGAAGCCCATTTTTCATTCTCATTGTTCATTTTTCTTCGTAAGCCAAAACGCATGCTTAAATTTATTCAAAATGGCTTATGAAATGGTATGGTACAAGATATTGTGGACAAAAAGGGGTGTCTGAGTAAAAACACATTTTTCTATTTCTGATCAAGTGACATTGGGCGTGGTCCGATGATGTCATAAGCTGAACCATACTTGCCCTCAATGAATGTTGTCCAAATTTGGTCCAAATTTGGTCCAATGTACGCATACATCATTTTTCCCTAGCAACGGCTTCCAAAGATACTGTAATGGACCTTAAAGTGCTACTATGATCAAAAAATCACTTTTATTTTTTCTTCGGATTTCGAAACTATGTTTGTTAAACACTCCCAAAGCGAAATTATAACCGTTAATTTAAACTGCAATTTTCCGGTTTAATGGTCCGCCATTATTACACCAGAAAGGATACAATGACGTCATACACTCAAGAGCTGTAAAATGTAGTGTGTGAACGCGGCTTACAAATTATGCAAAACACGAGTTTGAGAGTGTGAAAGCTCAAAACTCCCGTGCTGCATACTAAATAAGGCACTTTCACACACACGGCATTCTACATCTCTTGAGTGTATGATGTCACTGTATCCTTTCCGGTGTAATAATGGCGGACCATTAAAACGGAAAATTGCGGTTTAAATTAATGGTCTTCTTCTCAAAATTAAGGCTTATAATTTCGCTTGGGGAGTGTTTAATAAACATAGTTTCGAAATCCGAAGAAAAAATAAAAGTGATTTTTTGATCATAGTAGCACTTTAAAAGGCTGTTTGCGGGTTGACACAAGGGTGTAGGCCGTAGTGGTCACTAACAAAGGAGTAAAGTAACCCTCAGAGCTTCCAACAGAAATAGAAAAGTTGTGGACAAAATTCTGAACTTCCTGTTTTGGAAACAGGTTTATGTACGGAAACTGAAGAGAATTTAATCGTTTCTGCAGATTTACCCATGTCTGTTCATTTTGTTTGTTCAACTTCGCTCAAGTGAACATGTTGATCGAAGATGAAGCACTTCTGACTCATCAATTCAAAACTATTTATACCAGCGATGCATGATCATACTCACAATTACAACTGCACAAACTCGCAAGCATAAAAAACCAATGGCCCCAAACTATCTTAGGCTTTAAAATTTGTACGAGTAACTAACCAATAGAAATGTTACTGTTAAATTATTTAGCCACTGTGGTGAACGCAAGACAAAAGGCTCTGCATGGTTGTGGTGCTTTTTGACATATATTGCAACGCCGCTGTTATGGCATCTGAAACTTCCAAAGTTTCCAAACCAGTCCCTCGAGTAACCATGCTTAAACCAAGATGTAAAGTAATTAAAAGTGCGATAAATGTTTGTAATACTGAGATATGCAAACCCAAGACACAGATCAGCGGGCAAAAAACAGACTAACCATGTTTTCCTACTAAGAACTGTAGTTTGTGAAGCTCACGCTATAGTTGTCGAGGTGAAGGTAGAGGTACAAGTGACAGCAACATGGAAGACAAAATCGTGCAAGTTGTCATAGGTTTGAACAAACCGCTGTGTTTAAGCACAGAAGTGCAAACTAATTCCAAACCGAAAACAGAACAAGGAACTTAACGTGGAACATCAAGAGGGACCTACAACAGGAACAAAGATCACGACAACTGGCATTACGATGATTCGTTGGCTAAAGTGGTAGACAAAGAAATTCTCATTGAATAACGGATAACAGGTCATGTCCAATATGTCGTGAACCCATGTATTTGAGTAAACTTGAAGACAGATCAGGTTGCGTAAGATGGGAGTGCAGAAAGCAATAAAATGGAAGGAGACGTAAAACTGAGGTATCAAAACGGAACAGCAGCTGGTTTGAGGGAAGCAACATGACATTAAAAGATATTCTTAAATTTACGTACTGGTGGTGCCAAGGTCTAGATCAGACACAAATACTTCATGAACTTGGCCTGTCGAGCCACACAGCAGTAGACTGGGGCAGTTTCTGTCGAGAAGTATGCGAAGTGACTTTGGTGGAGAATAATGAGAAGAGAAAGTGCCACATTGAGGGGGAATGGGTATTGTAAAGTTTAGCCGCAAAAAGGAGAATAAAGTTACCCATCAGGCAGTTTAGGCGGGCATCCCTATCAAGGAGTAGCTGGAATGTCTTATGGGCACTGTTCAAGAGCAAGCAGCAACTGTAGTTATATATATATATCTATATGTATGAAAAGAGAACGGTGGATACTTTAATTTGTAGCACTCTTTGATTGCAAGGCTTTGTTTTGTTGTGTTTCAAAAATCTCACCTAATCATTGGAAGTCATCCGATAAATTGCGCCCTTCCACCAACAAAAGACTTACTGTTCAGAGAATAGCATGATGTTGTGCCTTCAGTTGATTTTTCCTGGTTTTTTGTTAGTGCATTACCCATGTTAGTTATTTAGTAACAAAACAAACAATACAACACCATCCTTTGATGGCTTAAGTTAATTAACACAAATGTTACTTTTACTATGAATAAAGTGTAAGAAAACAACAGACATTTGCTGCCGCAATGAACAAAAGGCAAACCTCTAAACTGAACATTTCATTCACCGGCCAAATCAAAGCAGTAAAAACTATTAAGCTCAAATTTATTTTTGCCACAACTACCCAAATCATATTTAACTTAGAATATTATTATTATTTATATATGTATATTTGTCACTTGACTGCTTTCGTTCTATGCTAATGTAAACACTACCCGCCCAGACAAGCTACTGCTATTTGCGGGATAGTGTAGTCCTTTTTATTTTACTTATAAAATTGAATAATAAACTTTGAACTTTGAACTTTGAACTTTGAACTTTATTCAAACACAATAGTAATATATAGTATCATTGGTTCCCAGTTCGGGTTCTACCGTCATGTCAGTTAACAAGTTCAACCATTGTTGACAAGGTTATAACGGCCCTCATTTGCCCATTGGAAATGAAAGAGTATCCACAGCCACTTCCCATATCTCGCCCCTCTGCTGACATGAAAAATGTTGCCAGGGGATCTCGAATGTTGGAGGCATCTCTTTCAGTTTCCGTTTTGAACTGCCAATGGCAGCTTCATCACGCCATTTTTCTAAAAACTCACCTCTTCTCAATTCACAGATATTATGAAATATGCATGAGGCAGCCACAAGATAACGGGCAGAACCAACTGCCATGTCGACACACATAAGAAATCTTCGAAAGTGCTCTTTCCATCTACCAAATGTGCTCACTACAGACATGCATGCTTTGCTGAGCCGATAATTAAAGTGACCCTGCCAGTTGATTTTCTGGATAAGCTTTCGTTAGCCAATTTAAAGAGCCAGTGCCACCCAAAGTGCTTTGCGCGCCCAGGTACAATTTTCATATATGAAAAATCCGCCATTTTCTTGATTGTTGTGAAGTCTGATTTGTATCTTCTTCCACCGCTGCTGTTAGCGATCCGAAAGCACTGGTGTGAATTTCGATTTGACATTTTAGTGTCGTCGTATCGATTTCGTTGTATATTTCCAAATTCTTCTGAATTTTGTAGTGTTTGCGCAGTGCAGAAGGAGATCTTTAAATTGGATGCTTCGAAGGATTCAGGAAAGCTGACGCAAAGGCCGAATCTTCCGGGCTTTGCCAAGAGTTGTAGGGCTGAGGGAGTCCGTGTATCAGTAGCGGAGGAAAAGAAAAACATCTACGGGTTTCAGCAATAGTACTGACACTGCGTTTGCCGAAATAGTGCTACATCCGTTGTCGGATGAAAACAGAAGGAACCTTAATTTACTACAAAATAACGGTAGCCACGGGCCTGCTCCAAAATAATGCTTATGGTCATGGGCTTGTGCTGCTTTGCTAAATTATTCCTTGTGTTAACTTCCTGTTTATGTTTTATTTTTGCAAAAAGTGTAAGTGGCTTTTGCTTCATCGACATCGGTCGATGCGATTGATCGCGCGATCGATCGCGCGATCAATCGATCGGACTGTAATAAATCCATGTATACGTATTCATTGCAAAGTCAGATCTTGTTTAGTTTTCTCCAGTGACATCTAGCGATGAAGACGTCAATATTCTTACTATTTGTTTTTGTCTTACTTTTATATCGAGTGGAAGTGGCTTCTATGGTTTTACGTACATCGAGATCAATCGATCGATCAATCAATCGGGTGCTATGATAGCTCCATACACGTTGACTATAAAGTCAGATCTCGAGTTGTTTTCTCCAGTAACATCTAGCGATAAAGATATTTCTATTTTCAGGGGCTATTTCTGTACATATTAGCTCGCTGAAAGGCCATTGCGGCACGGTATAATTTGCGAATAGTCCAGCAAAGGCGCCAGCCAAACATTAAAAGCTGTTTCAAAACAAAAACACAAGCCCGCAGAGCACTTTGGGTGACACTGGCTCTTTAAGAGAGGGTAGGCTAGGTCACCAAAAATAACAGGATTGACCTCAAACCTAGTATTGTTTCTTTGATGTTAGGACCGAAAAGTTCGCCTTGGAGTGCACAATTATAAAGTTCTGAATTTGACAACACTCATGCGTCATGAACTGTCCCTGGGCATCCAGTAACCACATCTTGAAATAAATACCTGGAGTCCACCATTGCCTGCATTATTATACTGTGGTAGGATTTTGTTGACATAATCAGTGTGATTTTCTAGTGGAGCTTGAAAACGAATGTCGGTGCCATCGATAGCCCTGTGAATACCGGGAATCCCCACTTTTCTTTGTAAAGTCTTCGAATTTTGATCGTTTGGTACAGACGAAAAACTGTAGCTTTCTTGTTATGGCTTCAGAAACATCTTTTATACAAAGACACACAAATGACGTGGAAACACCGAACAAATTGGCTAGTGTCCTGTATTCCACGGTGGAACCCAAGTAATGGAGCATTATTGCTACCCTTTTCCTCAAGGAAACAGCTTTATGCATTCTGGTGTTCTTGCGAGGAATGTCGTCTCCAATCTCAGAAACAATGAATTGAAATGTTTCTTTAGAAACAAAAATACCGTACGAAACCTCGTGATATTGCCATCCTGTATCTCCTCTTCCCTTTATGCTGGATTTTAGATTCTAAAATGTCGCTTGCACTTCTGCCTATTTTTGAGATTTCCCGTGAACTGAGCGACCTTTTCAAGAATAGAATCCTAGATATTTTTCTCCGCCATGTTTGAATGAAAGTGAACACATGCGCAATGTGATAGGATCTTAGTACGCTGACCTCCTTCTAGCTGTACCGCAACAAGATCTCATGGTGGTTGGCATGGCAGAAAAAGGACTGTGTGAACAAGGTATCTGTCCTACATTCTTTTGGTACACGAACCCATTTTATCCGTGTCATGTCAAAAATTTTTGGTCATGTAAATCAGCCTTCGATCACCTCTTCATCTAATACACAATTTTCATACTTAACCCATTGGTTTCTATTCATAAAATGAATTTTATTCGCTTGCGAATAAACATTTTTATGGCTCCTTCCCTCTACAGATTTAGTTAATAAATGTATGTTATGTATTAACTAGAATATATTATAGAACAGATGTGTTCTAGGGAATAAGGGTGGAGTGAGTTGAAGGGTCTAACCAGGGCATTATGGGTAGTCTATCTTTCTACAGAGGCCTCATTTTCAATAGATAAAATGATTGAGCTATAGTCACAATACTATCCTGTGATGCACAGCACAACAGCTATTACAGTTTGCAATAACCTCGCATTATGTGTAAAAGTGCATAGCCTTGACTCCAAATTTCAGATTTAAATATTAGCAGTCACCTCGTGGGCATCCTCTTAGCCTCAACACCTGACACGGTCTGCGAGTTCAGTTCAGTAATGTATCTGCTGGTTCACAGACCAATCAACCACCTGTTCAAATCTGCAATATCTCCGTTCTTTGCTATTTCTGAGTTGAGTTTGTCTATTTTTCTTATATTTATTATGCATAATAAGCCTAAGGTCCTTACTTTGGGCCACTTCTTTGTCCACCATTTTAAAAGCTCCATCTATAGCGGCCATGATCAACGGGTCAAAGGGGACCTCTATTTATCCCAGCCTCCAAACATATGTTTTCATGGTTTTGGTGGTCACACCATTGACAAACTTTGTGTTTTTGACCTCGGTATTGTGAAACATCTCAAACCAGACATCACAATTTTTGAAGTGGACTCTGATGATCTATGCCTTCCTGAAGTAAGGCCTGATACTTTGGGTTCCAAAATAGAGGTACTGGTCCAAGTCTCATACCACCACTGTCACGTTTGTTATGTTATGGTGTGCCAAGTCATCAATCTCACAATTTTTCCCAGGATAATTCCCCATTACAACAACAAGGTGGCCATCTTAAGGTGGTTTACTACAGTTTTCAGAAGAGAAAGATGACCTTTTTAAAACTTAAGTTTAAAGCCAACCGGAGTTTTCATTTGGGTCACTTGTTGCTCCAACTGTCAAAAGAAATGGTATTAACCTTCATTATCCTGGAAAAGAAATATGAGAAGCTTAGAAAATATCAAATATAACAGACCGAATGCTTGAAGGAGATTTTTCTCAAAATCTAGCTGTGCAACCCTACCTCAATTTGTCAGGATTTGGAAAGTGGCTATAAATAAACAACTAGGCAAAAAAAAAAAGGAAATTCTGTAAGGCAAAATTTTTGCTAATAAAGAAAATGTTTAATTTTCGCTTTTTTGAGAATTTCTAAAAATCTCTCCTACAGTTTTTGCTAAGATTTTGTCCACAGGTGAAACTTACTATTATGAATTGTTTCTGAATTTTTTACTGTGGGTTATAAAGTCAGTTTTCGAGTACACTGGGGTAAAAAAGTTGATTTGCGATTTTTTTTGCGACCTCCTTCGTGAGCAAAACTGAGCATGCATGCAACTTAAGCGCGTGCTGAAATAACGACGCAATATGGCGCATGCGATTAACATAAAAATTTTTACAACAACCTCGACGTTTTTGTCAAGGTTTTACAGATATTTTATACTGGTAGCGCTCACTAACTGCTTCAAGATTTCGTTCATTCATGAGCGATTTGTACAAGCTAGATTGCAGAGGGTTTTCAGCTTCTTCTCCATGATGGCAAAACCGGTATTGCAAACGCGAAAAAGAAAAATAGCAACAGAGAGAATTTCTCAGTGCGCAAAATTGTTCCTCAGAAAAACTGTAGTAAGCCACCTTAAATAAATTTTTTATAGGAGCTACAGGGGCGCCATTCTGCGTGCCTTCAAAAAAATGTAAGGCAGGTAAATTTACCACGCCCCCAGCATAATCTAGGTCCTTCACTGGCCACTTTTCAGCATGCATGTTGTGAATATGTCAATTTTGATGCAGTATCATTTTAATACTATAGAATGTTCCTAGAAGCAGCTCGCTTTTGTCGGCTTGCCAAACTTGTTGCCATTTTTATTTCAACACTCTTCTTTACTAGTTGTTATATGATTACTGAGTTATCATCCTTATTTATATAATATTCCTGTGTCATATGTTTTGCTGGCGACGACCTGCTGGGCAATTTGTTTTAATTCACCCTTCCTTGCTCATCCAACAAATACTATGTCCACGATTTCTATTCTTCCTTCATTTGCAGACAACATGATGGCAAAACGTAAAAGCCATGTTGCCCCTGCTGCATCATCTGCAAAACGTCTGAACAACTGTAGTGCCAAACCATCGTCCGCTCCAAAAGCAGAAAAATGACTTCAACGCTGTCTCTTCGCATCCAAAGTGCCTCAAATCCCAGTCAGTTAGAGAGCATTCCAATCACAGGCGACGCAACAATGAGCCAAACCTCAGCGTCCCTTCAAGATATTGCAAACATTGCTACAACTGCAGTTGGGGAGGGACTCAAGGGAATCAGGCATTATGTCTGGCCTTTCAAGAGAACAGAACTCTGATCTGTCTGCCTCTGTACAGGCCTGAGTGGCAGACGTTATCCAGGACATCACCGGTGAGACCAATTCATCGACAAAGAGTAAAATTTGAAGTAGTTCCGCAACAGACGCGCTTGTAGAGACTAGTGACTGGCCGATGTGTATCCATCAGCAAATTTCAGTGCCGCTAGTGTCTAGAGTTCTGGACAAAATTCAGTCGAAGATTTGGGCAAATGAATACCTTGGTCTTAGGACCCTGTTAAAGACAACTTGTCCAAAAGATTCTCGCTATAACTTTGTTATTCAGTCAATGCCATCCACGAGTTGGTGGGTCATTAGTCTCAAAAAAACCTCAGAAGTCTAAACGCATAAAACAGCTTGGTTATGGCTTTTCAGACATTTGCCAACGCTCCAATATTGATCAAATATAGCAAAACAGTGCGAGACTTAGCCACAAAAAAGGACATTGGCGCTATTATGATGCAAGTTTTCGTTTTTTGAGGCAGAAAACACTTTCCCTTGGGAGTTGCGGTTGCAGGCACACCAAATGCAAAAAATGCACAATCTACCATTTCAGCCATTCACAACAAGGGTGCCAAGGCACCCTTTCCAACCAGCTACTGCTGGAGATTTCACTAAGGGGAAATATTCTGGCTGCAACTTTAAACATGACTGTTTCAAATAAGGTGCCTTGCATCCAGCCTGTAAACGGCATTGCACTGTTCAATTTGTCAACAAAGAATGTCCTCTTAGCCTCCAGACCCGACATGTTCTGCAAATTCAGCCCACGTCCTCCCCTCTCTCCACCTTTGTGAGAAGCACTTTAGCTCCAGTTTAATAGTTCAGTATGTTGTGTAGGAACATCAATAATCTCATTCTTTTAGACCAATGAGGCAAATCATCTTTCTCCTAGAAATATAACAATGAGGGTTAACCACAACAAGGAGAGGAAGTACAAGAAAAGGAAATACAGAGAGAGTACTAGGCAGTATAAAAGGCAGTGGATAGCTAGGAAGAAGGCACGAGCAGCTGAAACAGATCTGTCTGAATTATTAGAGGGCCAGACATACCAGACTGGAGTACAGTGTGCATCATATCTCCCAACACTTGTTCCAATCAGCTCAAGACAGATGAAGATGCCAAAACTTGTTATTTTTGACCTTAAATATATGTGAATCAGAATACAGGCAGTGCATTCTCTCTAGTGTATCATCTATTGTGCTTTATAGGGTGATCATAAAAAGTAAGGGGGAGGGAGGAGGCTTATTGCGAAATGGAAGACAAGGTTGGTTTCTGTAGTTTCCCGTTTTACACTTACAGGCTGTACACTGCTGGCATTTTTGCGAATATGTGGTTTCAAAACATATTATCTTATTCACCAGTGACCTATTTTATTTAACGTTTGGTGACTGTAGTGTTAAAACAATGTATACCTAATTTCCCCATAGGACTCTGAGGATGATGATAGTGATGGCAGTCTGTATAATACCTGGATGGCTGTGGGAAGCTGACAAGGTCAGTGTTTTAGTTAACAAAATCAACCATCTGAGCTCGAATGTAGGAGGGGAAGGTTGTTCTGGTCTTTCATTCATTTTTCTTTATTATATGGTGGTATCATATTAATTATATTTCCAGGTGTTGCACCATTGCAGGTTGAACAAGGATTTTTCAAAAACATCTCTTATTTCTGACTCCAGGATTAAGGACAACAACAATTTCTTTGTATTTTTTATAGATGAGTCAGCATCGTCATCAGATGACAACCATCAATGCAAGGAATGTGTAAAGACTTTTCCAACGTCCAATCTAATGAAACATGTTGACCTCGGTGAAGTATGAGTAAATAAAGCATTCTAACCTCGTCAAAAATAGAATGGAAGTATATTAAGTTTGAAGAGTTTAACTTAGACTACAATATGGAGTGAAAGAAACAGTGCATTAGATTAATACACACTCTCATGAGCCAGATTGTGGTTGCCCAAAAATTCTCTTGCTGCTTTGTAGAAAAATACGACAGCGAAATGGTCAATGTTAAGGATGGGCTGGAGTGTGAACTTTGAGACAACTGGCCCCAACATTTCTTTATCATTGCCAGAAAGTGTACCACAACGACGCTGGGCTCATGCAGTATGCACACATGCTCAATTACTGACATTTCATCTACAAATGGATTTAACTAAGTGTGAACTTACTGCTTTCATTATAGACACGGATCAATTTCCACTGAACCAACAACTTGAAAATCATGTTTGTTAAACAGGAAGCTACATAACCGAGGCTGAGATGTTCAGGTGTTCAGCCTGTCAGTCAGACACAGTCAGTCACAAACTCCATTGAGACGATTTCATTGGTTGGGAACTGAAATCAACTGGTTCACTTTGGGGTGGTATGACCCGGACCTGTCTCATTTTCTAAACTAAAAATAGAATTAAATTCGCACAAGAAAATTATCTAGATTCCTGAGTATATCATTTCCCGTCTTGCCATCAAGATGCAAACAATCGAAAACAATGCTAAGAAATAGTGGAAGATACATGTGGCTATGACACGTTATTATGGGCAATCACAAAATTTTTCACTCTCATGCCACCCCAGCAAAAAGCGCCAGCTACATCTTGACATAAATGTGTTGCAAATAAATCGATCTTGTTTGCTTCTTTTCGGCTTTCTGAAGTCATATTCCACTGCAAATTAATATTGCTGTAGAATAATGTTTAGTCAAGCTTATACGACAAATTCAAATTCAAATTCAGACACAACTTTAGTTTTAAATTTTGTTTCAAGTTGGATTGTTCCCGCATGGGCTCGTATATTTGGTAGCCAGGCGAGGTTGTTTTCAGATGCCCAGGAAAGAAGCAACAAGCATGGCAAACTCAGAAGCTCATTATGTTTAAAGCAACTTTTTTTGAAGGAAGAGTGCATGGTCTTTTTCGTAACAACAGTTGAAATGAGAAAAACTAAAATCTTAAAGCATGCTATAAATTTACAATGACTAAATGAGATTAACGATAACTGAAGTCAAAGTCTCATAATGCCCCTATGCCCCCAAAGAAACCCTACAGGTGGGCAGCCAAAAAAGAGACAATGTTACTTGCATTTTCCAATCACTGGTTCTCTACAGATTAGCAATTCAATGCCAAAAATATATACATTGCTATATTGCTGTCTTATTGTTTTCCAAACGACTGAAATATACCAACCCTAACCCTAAACCTTAACATTCAAGCCATTTACTCCTAGAAGTTTGATGGAGTGTAAAAGACGAATTACATTTACGGTATTTTCCAGTTCAGCATGAACGTGTATTTAAATAGCAGTTACACGGGAAAATAATCCAAATTTTGTCAACCGTAATCAGATTAAGATTCTCTGTTGGAGTTGTGTGTATGATCCAAGTTTTCTGCCATCTACCGGCCCTTAATCACGTTTGGTAAGAGTTCTGTAATACTTTTGTTTCTTTATTAGCTACTTCGTTGGACTGTGTATTTATTACGTTTGTATGTCGATTTCAGTTACCATCATTATGATCAAGGTTATTGTCACTCACATGTACATTCATTACGGAAGTCAAGTTGTCTACTCTAGTTTACAAATAAACCGTTTTAGAATATTTACGGTGCCTTCCTTACATGGCATTTGGTCATTTTTGAGACGTAATTGCAGTTATGGGGTTGTCATCTACAGAAGGTAAATGCCAGATACACTGTGAAGAGTAGGCGCCAAAACCCACCTGATGGATCTTATTTAAACGTACTTGCATAATTGTTCTCATTCAGCATTAATAGGATGACCAGCAACATTTCTTACTGTTAAAATCTGCGACATAAAAACTGTCAAAATAATGCAACTGTTAAGATCGCCAAAGCTGGTCACTCTTCTTTTACAGGGAGAAAATAAGACAGATATCTTGCAATCCATGTCAGTACGCTGTGGCTTAAGCAAGAAAAAGGTCTGGTTCGATAAGTTTAGAGAAGGATTGAGGACGCATGTAGACAGATTTTAAAAGTAATAATGGATGCACGTAACCCATTCTCAAATTAATTCCAGTCAGAAGTGCACATTTGAAAGTCATGACCCAAGGAAACGATTCCATCACAAGACAGCACGTCAAGAGAGATCATTAACTGAAAATCATCATGAACGTTAGCAATTTATTTGGCCAGTCTTTTTTTTTTTTTGATCCTTGAGGATCTTTCTGAACTGCAGTAGAGAGCTTCCCTGGGAGACTATGATCAGCCACATGAAGCACATGATGTTACGCCTTCAGTACTCTGGATACGATCAGAGGTTCAGAACAGAAGTAGTGCGATCAGCACTGAAAGCTTACAACCATCTGGTAGAGCTAGACGTGAGGGATGAGCAACCATTGTACAGGCCAAGAGATTGGAGACAGTTAGAACGGGCTAAAGAGAGATGGGGGAAGCCAGAAACCTGGTACAGAAAAGGTGGTTTCGACACTGTGATCTTCGTACCAGCAACACCAGGGTCTCAGCTGAAAAATCGGTACATGAGAGAAATAAAGGAGGCAGGATTTAAAATCAAGGTGGTCGAGCAATCAGGTGAAACCCTTAAAAGAGTGTTACAAAGGTCAGACACGTTCAGAGAAAAGCAACGTAACAACTTCGATTCCTTGGTCTGCAGCACTGGCGGAAAGGGGTCTTGTCGCAGCACTGGTGTTACTTATGAGCTGGTATGTCAAGTTTGCCGCCATAAGTACATTGGGGAAACATCCAGAAGTGTTTACACCTCACATCTGAGGGCTCTTGAGAAGCGGGAGGAAAGTTCTGTGTTGTGGAGACATTCCTGTAATAACCATGGAGGTGACATCCCAGACTTCACCATGAATGTCACAGGAACGTTTCATAACGATGCAATGTTGAGGCAGATCACGGAATCGGTCCAAATCAATCAGGTTGGAGAAGGTCAACTGATCAACACGAAAGGCAAGTGAAGTTATTTCCAGATCCCAAGGACAGTTGTCACGCAATCATGAAATGAAGCTACAAACATTTCTTCATATGACTATTGCACAGTAGAAACTGAACTTTAACTTCCTTTGATATATGTGTATGTTTTTTTATATACTTTGTTATTGATTATTGTTATAGTTACTACTACCATTATTATTGTTGTTGTTCTGGTTGCTATTATTGATTATTTTTTATTTTGAATTTTGGATTATATAGCATTATGGTTGCCTTGATACTAGGGTTATTCTTCGTGCAATATTATATGAAGTCGTCTGGAATTCAAAACAGACTATGGCCACCAACTGACGATGTCTATTGACAAAACTAGTATTGTAGTCGCGTCTGTAAATGTGTGTTGAAAGTAAATGCAAATGAGTTTTTTTCTTATCAATATGGTGTCTATTTTTGGGAATAACTTTATTGACAAATAATCCACTTACACATAAATCTTCTTCAGGATACACCTATTCAATTAAGGTTGCCCATGTGATCCTTGATGCATGATCATGTTTCATATCCTGCAGTGCACTGTCGTGGAACCTTTATGTAGGCAGTAAGGTCAACCCTGTTCAAGTCCACAAGAATAATGGACACCATTAACATTTGCTGCAAAGTGTTAACAAACAATACGAAAGCTGTTAAAGAGAACTCACAGCTCAATTGGGTGCACAAATTCTTAAGTGCGAGTGAGCTGAAGAATTTTATTTTAACATCTCACAGTGAGAACCACCCTTGCTGGGGCGTATTTAACAGATACACAACAATGGGTAGTGATAAGGGCATGGAGCCAACCCGACCAATAAACGTAGCGACTGTCAGACTTTCCAAGCGGCCAGCGTGGCTTCTAGCTTCTATGAACGTATTTTCTATTAAACAGGTTTTTCGATTGCACTACTAATTCATTTTCGAGGGATTTATATTTATCTGTATGCCTTTCGTATGTTTAGGTCAAGAAGACGAGGAAGTGAAGAAGGATGGGATTTCAGACATCTACGAGAGTAGCCGAGAAACATGGCAAGGAACTGCCTGACTTAAAGCTCCATGTCTTGGCCAGGATGAGTGCGACATTTTAATTTCGAGCTAGTTGTGTCCCCAGAACCTTCGCTTCTTCCTGATGTTTAATCAGCATATACATGTTTGTATGCAGCATGCAATCATCTGACATTATGATTTACACTTAAAAGATGCTTATTGGGAAACCTAGTTACCAATCCAGTCAGTCTCTTTGCAGTCACTAATGAAGAGTAAGGCAATAATCACATCTACGTCCTCTTCAACAGCCACATCCATCTTACAATCTGTCCAGTCCTTCAACCCAAATCCTCCATGGTCAACAACACACAGTCAATACCGATCACACCAACTCATCGCCCAGGCACAACCTTAACCAAGCACCTCCCTCTTTGTTTCCAACCTGCCAAAGGAGACAGCCAGCAAGCTGAAAAAATGTCGGCAAAAAGTGTCCTTACGAAAAAAATATACTCGAAAATGTTTAGAAGAGAATCTAGCACAGATGAACTAACTGCTTCCAACGTAAGTGGCAATGCTGGCAGAGAAAAGCTTGAAGAATACAATGTTAGACTGATAAGCTGTAAGTATAGGGAAATTAAGATAAAGATCATTTTTTTATCGTAGTCGATCCTGGTAATAAAACAATGAAAAACCAACGATTCCTAAACTCTTGATACAGTTCAAAGAAAGAGAGCCATAAAAATCGTTTCTAAGGATGTGTAAAATACATTTTTAACATCTCAAAGGTAGAAAAATAGGGAGAGAAAATTCTACTGCACCGATTTGTTAGTTTTCAATAATCTGTCAGTCTGAAATATATTTCAATTCATCACGTACTTATGCCATTTCACAAGACACATTGAATCAGACACAAGTAACAGAGAATATTATTTCTCATTGCAGGGGCTTGCCACGTTTCCTCCAATTCTGGAAGTGGAAAATTCAGATGATGTGGCAAGGAAGATAGCAAGCACAATTAACCGGAAATGTAGAGAATTGAAGAAGTCTAAACATTGTCAGCAAACAACCTCCGACATCTCAACACTTCTGATTCGCATTTGGACAAGTTGACTAAGGCAACTGTGTCATACATTCCAAATGAACTGAACAACACAAAGAAGGCTACAACAGCTTAGTATAATGAAAGGAATGTCCACACTTGTCTTTGCTTGTCATGTGATTTGTCATTGTGAAATAGACCTGACGGGAGTCGCTGACCCAGCGGCCAGTATCTTATAAACAACCCCACATGTATTGTAAGAAATTAGAATTCTACACACGTTTAAACTGGATTGTGACATGTCAAGTTATTTAGACTTGACTAGAAAAACGTATGACAGGAATGCCTTAGTAAAATTATGTGTAAGCAATCACAAACTCATGATCGAAACCGGAAGATATGACCAAACTCCTCACAACAAAAGATTTTGTGCAAATTCCAAATCTAATTAAATCGAAGATGAAATTCAGTTTCTCTTCCAATGTCCAAAACATTTTTGTCAAATGCAAAATACTTTTGCTAATTTCCATCAGATACCCCACACTGAACCAATCCTGACATTAATGAATTCAGGAGATAGCTTTCTTGTTTTACGAATGACCAAATTTATCTCATCATCAAATAATTTACGAGACAGTTCATAATTCAATCAAACTAATAACACTTGCTTGGTTGTTTGTCTTATTATTATTTTTCCATTGACCTTGTACAATGTTTGGTGTACTTACAGTAAAAGTATTTTCATATTTATGTGTAATTGCAAACGGGTTGTCTTAAAATGATTTGTTAACATGATGCTAACATTTTTATAGCAGATATAGATCAAGGAGAGGCTTTCAAAGAGCTTATCAAGATACAAGAAGACTTTTTTAAAGATAATTTTGTCTCCAGTCTTATGTTACTTGGATGCAAGGCTCTGGCGCTGCATTATAAAGATGGCACAACAGCAAAGAAGAGAATGCCGCTTACAATGACACTAGGGCATCCTAATACAGCCAAATCCACTGCCATCGAGTGTGTCCTTTCTGTTATTGGGAGGGCCAACATTCTATTAGGAGGAATAAAATTCATATCAACGTAATTACATTTACTAATCCATGTTATCTGTAGCAATTGACCCAGAAGGTTGTTTTGACCAAACAAAAGGTTAGTATTCAAGCAAACGTTTCCACCAAAAGGTTTAACATCTTAAAGCACGCGCAAACTATATAGGAAAATTTATATTTTGTTAATTATGGAAGTGTTTTAATAGCCTCTATGGTTAAGGCCCCTCGCAACGTTTTAGCTACTCAAACTTCACACATTGATCTAATTGTCATTCTAACCAATCAACTTTTGAAAAAAGACTCCTACCGTTTTGATGACTGATGCTGTGCAGTTGTTTTGCTTTAGCACCTATGTTTGATACACGAAGATTTCACTCAAATGACTCACAGTGGTTTTAGCATTTACTTGCTCCTGCTGCCTTTAAAAATACAAAACAAAAATAAATAATAATAATAATAATAATAATGGTGATAAAAGATCATTTTGCCAAATCCTTGACAGATTCTTCCACCTCACATTATTTTCTCAGATTTTCTGTTTAATACTACATTATGATTGAGGAGCTTTCATCACATGCAATTCCCCTAATGATGTGAGCATCTTTTCCAGTTATAGGGAATTTCTTTGATATGCTACAATAGGTAAGGCATAATTTGAGGACAAGCACATTGACGTGTTATCCCATTCTTACTATTAACCTTAATATGCATAAAAATGCTCAACTGTAAAGTTTTATTTCTGATGATAAATTAAGACAACAATACTTTTAACTTGGAGTTGTGCCAGTAATAAAATTCTAATTAGCTAAAAGTTGTTGGGTGGTCATGATAGCGCATATCACACTATAAAAGTCAGATTACTAGCTTTTTTATTCGTTGTTAACGGTCCTCTAGAAAAACCACGAAGAAAGATGATGTTCTGTCAACAGTCCCCTAGTTCACAGTCAATCCCTCCGAACTGGAGAAACGAAAACTCTCCAAGGAAAAACCAGTGAGCGAGTAGGTGTGGTGGTAAGATAAACTCAGCTGTAACCAATTTATATCTAAGCTGAATAACGGGCGACACAAAATGACCAAAAGATTTAATTCACTTCGCTGAAATCAATAACTGCAAAACTAACAAAATATATTTTGTAACATTATCTTATGAGGGCTTTTCTTGGGACTGGGTAATCTGCAAGTTGTGACATTGCGAGTTCCAGTTGTCAAGGGAGCATGAAGGAGCTGAGAGAGTTAATCCCCTATAGGCCCAATCCCCATCCTAATCCCTCTTAAGTTATTTTTAGAAGGTATCAAACTCCCTGCTGATAGTGTTACCTCGTGCTTTGTGTGGAAGCCTCATGGAGGAGGAATTCAAAAACATGCCTGGTGTGATGAATGCAAAGTGAGAGGCACATTTTCTTCAATGTTTACATGGATCAATCGGCAACCTGGCCTTGGAAGATTTAAAACATAAAGCGCTGAACATCTTTCCTGGAGCGCCCAAGATTAAACCACAGATTTGCTGATGACACGATTACGGCGGTGAAGAAATCACAGATATCCTCCTTTTGTGACCACTTAAATCAGCAAAACTAACATATACGAATCACGATAAAAAGGACAAGGACACTGGTATCCCGTTTCTGGACACATTAAACATTGTGAGATTCAACGGAGCCATTAGCACATCAGTCTGAGAAAACCTGACGCATTCTGATCATTACTTGCATTTCACATCCCACCACCCTGTTCAACATAATGCTTCAGTACCTAGGACACTTTATTACAGAGCTGCACATGTAAGGTCCGATGAGGCAAACCAA
Organism: Siderastrea siderea; assembly: GCA_964030785.1. Classification (NCBI taxonomy): domain Eukaryota; kingdom Metazoa; phylum Cnidaria; class Anthozoa; order Scleractinia; family Rhizangiidae; genus Siderastrea; species Siderastrea siderea. The sequence continues at coordinate 50,316,643 of OZ034966.1, read as the reverse complement.
AAGTGAGAAGAGCAACATGTATTCAACTCTATGAGATGCAATGGCTACCCAAGCAGGTTTTTGCAAAGAGTAAAGAGAAAGGTAAGGGACAGTTGTTCTACTACCAACAACAGTGTGAGAAGAGAGAAAAGCGATGTCAGAAACGTTGACCCTCCTATTTTTTGAGGGTACTACTGAGAGATTAAAGAGAGCTCTAGAGAAACATGACGTAAATGTGTCTATGAAACCAGTTTCTTCCCTTAAGGATTGTTTGATGAAACCTAAACACCGACTTCCAACATAGGGCAGAAAAATCGGTCCCACAGGCATTTCATAAACATTTTAGTTTCTTTGCAGAAACTTATAGTTTAAATGGTGCTGAATCGAAAAAAAAGTCGTCTGCAATTTTTTCAAAGCCCTTTAATGCAAATTAGATATCACGTCATCATACAGATGCTGAATGACACAAAAAAAAGCCTTCACTTTGATTTGGCACTGGTTCAATTAAATGAAATACATTTAAAAATGCCGTTAAAACACACTTTCCCTGTTTCAAGGACCGAACGAATAGAACGAATATTAAAAGGACAATAACACAGTTTTATTTCAGAAATACTTGTTATTTACGTCAGTTATTTACTACATATCTTTAATAAATCCCCTTTGAATTTAAGATTCTAGCTTTAGAGATTTTTAGAGTTTTTTTTTGGGCCGATTCTTTGACTCCAGATAGTAAATGGTTATAATCCTGTCTGAATCCAGATAGAAAAGGCGTGTATTTTGATGGTTTCCCTGTGGTTTAGAACACAACACCTTATTTGGTCATTCCTCCTCTTTCATATTTTGGTTTTACTGTGCAAAAGCAGATTTACCCGATGACTACTACTATGTATGCGAATTATCTGGAAAACACGGCAGTCTTATTATCAGGCTTTAAAATTATACAGAAACTTCTGCTCTTACAATTCTACTTTGGCCTTTTTTGAAGTGAGCCCCTTTCTGAGTGCCTGCTTTCGAGCTGGGCGTCTGTGTTTCCAATTTCCCAGGTAGGTAAAGAGTTTCATTCTTTTATTCATTTATTATTTTATTATCAATTTGCCACATTAAATAAAATACATTCATTAATAAAATTAAATAGATCTATACAATGTTTTGGAGCGGAAAATAATATTTATTGTATTCATAGAATTATTTTCGCTTGTTGCTTTAACAGCAATACGTGTTAACTCGTGCATATAAATAATATCAGCTAATTTTTGTTTATCATTGATAAACAGTGCTGTATGAGAATTAAACAATGTACTGTTTTGAAACGTGCTTCAAAACTTGTTACCTGGCGTCATAGACAGCCTACGCCGCCATTGTGATTCCAGGTTAATATTTCATTAAAGATAACGGAAATTTTTTTGTTTGGAGAGCTACATGTATTTTGAACCATTTTCCTGTGTATACAAAGCCACTTCATGGATTACAAAATGTGCCGAAAGTTGTTTAGAGAAAATAAGAAAATGGTGTCCCAGAATGATGGAAAATACATCTCTGAGGATTCAAATACAAAAATTTTCCTGGGAAGCATGCCCCTGGAGCTTCAATTGTATTAAACGCTAATGTATACTGTACTTACTATTATCTCACACTTATTGAAATTTCTTGCGCTCCTCTTCAAATCTACAGACCATGTTTTCCAACAATTTAAAATTGTATAACACGATTAAAGTAATAAGCGAAAAGAACTTCAACAAAAAATAAGCCAGAAATGCAGGGATACCAGGAAGCTCCTATCTCGTTTGCAAGTAAAGGCAGGTCACTGCAGCTCTGCAGCTGCGCTGTATTTATAGGACCTTTAACTTCTGGCTATCAATAGTTTAATTATACACATTTGACAATGGTTGTGCACATGTTCAATGGGTAGCATCAACCAAAAGACTGCTGACACGCCATAATTATGACATGTTGCAATTCCTCGTGGATGGTTACATCCCCTACCTGTGATTAGCAGTTTGCGTTTCAACGCTTTTCTCTTAAGATACAGTGGTTCTGGAGTCTTTCTTTCCTGCTAAAGCGAATACGCTGCCAATACCAATCAAAAACTATTAAATTTATCAAATTCAAACTCGTATAAATACGCCTCACTTCCATAAATAGCTGACAAACAGGACAAACTAAACTTTTTACGCACTGTCGATTACGCTTGAACTTAAAAATCACGTGACAATACAGGGCAGCCTAGCACGTGGTCAAATTACTTGCCAGAACTTATTTTCCCGTGCTTGACGTATCCTTGCAGTTTGTGCCTAGTTTTAGTCACCTTGTGTTTTCACTAGCCCACGTGGCAGGTGTCAAAAGGGGAGAGACTGAGGGAGTGGGGAAAGAAGGAAGCGCGAACTCGTCAACTCGATTACTCATTTTCCTCCCCTTTTCAGACCTGCCACAGATAGCATTGTTGTTTCGTTATTACTATCATTATTATTAATTTTTTTTTAGACAGTATTTTTGGGAAACAGGTTTATTTCGGTTAAAGGTAATCGCAGTTTGGTAACCTAACCACAGTTAGCGATAGTACAGTTGTCAGCACTGGAACTGAAGGAAAGCAGAGGTCGGTAGGCAGTAGACCACTATTAGTTTTCAATGTGAGTCAGGTAGACGCGAAGTGAAAAATAAAACCTAATAATGGCGAATGTTTTGTCTCTTTTTTAACGACTTAAAAGTCACTTTCATCCGTGCAGTGACTGTGGTCTGTAGCCTATCTTGGTTATTTAGTTTCGTGTAAACAGCTGAACCAACAACTGGTCAATTCACCACAAATGCAAACGTGGTTAATGATAACCGTAGTCTCTTGTGAAAAACCCTGACTCAGAAACACTCACTCCCAAAAAGTAGAAGGTTATCCTAAACAAGTAAAACGTTTATTCAGTTCTATCTTTTTCACTACGCTGTAACTGAAAGGAAAAAGGGTGATGGAGGTTGATTCTCTAATTAGGTATTTATCACCTTTAATTTGCAGGTGACAGAGGACACTAGGCGTTAGTAGAAGAAAAAGATTGAGAGTTTTAAGCATGAAGAGACTTTAAAGCACATCTTTGAAGCATGACTAGCGTTTTTTTCGGCTTTCATTTGTTCAGGCCACTTGTGCTGTAGAAATAAGAGCTCCACCATGATGTCTTGTACCCAATTTAGTCGGTACTATACCGGCTGCACTTTTCAATTCATTTTACTTCAATCGCTCAGATCCTAAAACTAAACAGCCCCATATTTGATCTATAAGCTTATCCTACTCTAAACTGATGCTTGTATGTAACTGTAGGGCAAACAGTCACCAAACAAAACAAGGTTTTGCAGTTGTACTTACCAAGTCTGCTAGTCCTTTCGTAAAAAAAAAACTTATTTTAGAGACACAAAAATAATTAACTTGAGTGTCTGGGTACAGCCTTTTTTCACAGCTGACCCAGATACAACTTAAACAAGTTACGCTGGGATCGTCTGTGTCAGGTCATGGAAAACCTGAATGCTGGTGTTACACTCTGACTACAGGTTAAGTGTATTAAAACAACAACCTAACATTTTTGTCATTTCTGAATGCTTTATTCATCATATGTTGCAGACTCTAATTTCTTTTCAGGTTAATCAGTGAGTGCATCAGAATGAGCTGGGAAATACCACGGTAAGCTAAAACCGGAAATAACTTCCAGTTCTGAAGGTAAGCCTTCCATTTATTCACAGTGAAATAACCTCAAAATAACTTAAAGAACTGCCACGCAAATGTCTCTTATCTGCTACCGATGCTCAAAGGCACTTAAGCCGTTTAGACGAATTTCTGAACCCCCTCAAGAAATTGTGCTGGTAACACAACTCGAAAGGGAGTTAATGCATGAAAGACAGAAACGTGAAAAGATGGGAAACGTACTTCCACCTTCCATCTCTCGGTGCTGGGTCAGCAACTCACCGAAAGTCATAAATTGCTGGTATACTATAGTCTGCGTATACACCTACCTTGATTCGTTTTCCAAGAAATAATCCCCCCCCCTCCTTATCACAAGGTGTGGATGAGCACCTCCCCACCCTTTCCTCAAGGTCCAGATCCGCCACTGAGATTGTATTTACTAGGTCACAATATTTCAGTTAATTACGAGCATATTAGCAAGGCTTAGCTCCTTTACCGACAAAATCACGGCAAACAACTGATGTACCCGTTTGGAATTCCTGTTTTTGTTTCGCTTTTTTCAACCTTCAGGGCCATAGTCAGATAAAAATTCGTACCACAGCAATATCAGTCATATCAGGAAAAAAAGCAATTAGTTAATTCTGTGACCAAACGATAAGTTTTAAAATGTACTAAACAAGCACTGCTAACCCCTTTAAGCACTGCCAGCTAAGACTTTCTTTACAGTACCATTCGCCATGAAACTACAGCCGATTTAATTTAATAAATTGATTCGGTAGAGACCTGTTGCCCCCTACTCCACTAAACTGTGCTACTTTTCTTAGTAATTGTCCGTAGCTTCCACCTTGTACATGGTACAAGTTCGAACACCTTCAACAAACTGAATGACCTCTCGAACGGATTCGTCAAGTGAATAAACATACATGTATGAATGCAAGTTTGACTTGTTATAAAACTGCAATGCAGTACTTAAAGCACCTTATTACTGACTTATTAGCTCTGTGGCTAATTTAAATTGGCAAAATCCACAACATGGCTGTTGCGTGGCTTGCAGCAGGTGCTGACGGTGCCCTGAGCTAAGTGTATACCTTACTAGTACTAATTTACTTACTTATACATATATATATACATTTTTTTTGGCAACTCGAAGTCCAACTCGAACATGCATGACTGCCGTTCCAATTACTGTGAAAATTCACACCTTCATTCACAGGAATTTTTAGGAAATTCCTAGGCAATTGCTAGCTTCATTTTGTGAGAGATCGAGAGGAATGAGCTTTGTCGCTTGGTAAATGAAATAGACATGACAAAAGCCGGAAGGAAAGAGTTTGAGAATATTTTTCAGAAAGCAGAAGGAACAAAAGGAGGATTAGGGGTATGACATTGAGAAATTTTTGGAAGAAGGAAAAACGATTTAAAAACAGCTTAGTAAAACAACGGTAATGTTTTGTTCAACAGACAGAAATAGCTTCCCTTGTGACTTTAGCTTGGTATCTTTTAAAACCACCAAAAAAAATCAGACCTGACAAACTCTGGTGACAAAAACCCACTGTTAGATAGCAATAATTATAACGAATCATTGACCAACATAACTTTCTTGTTTTGTACTATCAGTTGTGGAACCACAGAAAATATTTTATGAGGTTTACGAGGTTTATGGGATTTACTGAACTGACTTTATTTGTCTTGCTTTACAGTTAGTACTAGGAAGAGCAATGTTTGGTCAACAGAAACTTTTAGGATAGGTGAGTATGATTTGGCTAGAACTTTTCTTTCTCTAGGAACAAGGTGAAAAGTTAAAGGAGCTATAAATTCAAGAGCACTGGCATCAATAATGTTTAGAATATTTACAATGTATGATGATGATGATGATGATGATGACCATAATAATTATGTTTTTGTTCAATGCATGTAACAGATCATCACTGCTGTTTTCAACAAATTAAAGGAACACAAACAAAAAGGTAAACATTTACTCCGAAATAAAAAATTCTAACATAAGAATCTACAAAACTATTAAATGGGTGAGTTGTTGGGTGTGTCTTTTACCATTTACGTTTAGAAACAGGTATTACCTTGACAGACCTAGTTCCCTTTGATTCCTTGTTTATTTATCACATTTTTTAATATTTTCCCCAGCAATGGCAGTGTATGTCAGGTAGCTCCAGGTCTCCGTCAGCTTATTCAGCATTAAAAGACCTTGAATTATTCCTATTCTGCCTGGGATGTGGGGGAATTGGTTCATTTTGTGCCAAAAATGAACCCGTGGTGTTGCGTTACTTGGGACGTGGGGGAATTGGTTCATTTTGGGACTACCGGCTCAAAATATTTAATTCCCCCGCTGGGTGAGAGAATGTAGATGATGGGTAGTATAATTATATGACTGGTTTTCTGACAAGGTGCATTTTTGTTATACCTCGTGTGATTTATAACTCGTGTAATTCTAGGCCTTCAGTTAATTCAGTTGTCAGTTGTTGTCTTTGTTGAATTCAGACACCTTGAATCAACTTAAATCTACATGCTCTGCTTCTACTTTTAGACAAATCAAACACTTTCTTCATGATTCTGTAGCTGAACTATTTCATGAACTTCAGGCTAGACAACGTAGGAAACTATACTCAGCTGGTGAGTGTGCCTCTCTTACTTCTGCTTGTACATGTCATAATAATTCTAACCAACTTAACCGTTCTCGTAACCTAGAGCAATCTACTGTCAACCGCCCACACTCACCAGTGACAACATCCACTAATCATGTTCACCTCCAACCTACGCACGATCCTGTCATTACCGCTATCAACCAACCTTCTCCCACATGCAAACACAGATGTCGCCATAAACGCAAGTCCACTACTAACAGGTACTGGAGACACGATAACCATAGCATCCAAGTAGACACCAATGCTGTTATCAACTTAAGGACTGTCACTCTTACTCATGACGAGACACAGTTGCTTGCAAGGGGTCTTTCCTTTTGTCCCACTCCACGTAACATTGAGCTGATTTCAATGAATTTAGCCGACATATGAGACTCCTTGAATACTTTCATGACCATCTTCCTCAAACCAATCCCAACCCATTCCATCCCAAAAGCACCTGCACCCCTCCGCCCTGCAGGGACCCTGCCCTTGACACTTTTGTTGACGCTGACGAACACGACCTCCTGAACATCACACCAGCCCCTGTACGTGACAACTTAACTGCAGGTGAATGGGATGCTTGTAAGCTACTTAGCAGACAAAGTGACATTGTCATAAAATCTGCGGACAAGGGCTCTGGAACAGTGGTCATGGACCGTGAATGGTATATTAAGGAATGTCTACGACAACTCAACAATACCAATTCTACAAAACATTAGACAATGACACTACCAACGACATCCAAAAACGCGTACGTATATACGTAGAACACATGCACCGTGACAAAATTATAGACGATGACACTAAATGTTTCCTGATACAGACTGATCCTAAACCTGGGCGGTTTTACATTTTGCCTAAAGTACATAAGGTAACCCGGTCGACCGGTTGACTCTAGTAACTCTCACCTTATGGAACGCATCTCACAGTTTGTTGACTTTCACACCTCAAACCTCTTGTACAGAAAACACAGTCTTTCATAAGACACTATACACTTCCTTAACAAACTCGAACAACTTGGACAACTACCCAACAATGCTTTTCTTGTCACTCGACGTCTCTTCTCTCCACACCAACAAAGCCCATAACGAAGGCATTGATGCATGTTGACACTTCCTTGAAACACGCATTTGCAACCCTTCTACAATCAGTACTGAAACTCTATGTGACCTCATACGCATGATCCTTACTATGAACAACTCTACATTCAACGACAAGAATTATTTTCAAATACACAGAACTGCCATGGGAACCAGTATGGCACCTTCTTATGCTAATGTTTCTCGCAAAGTTTGAAACAGATGCTCTTTCATGTGCTTCTTACCAGCCTCACACACGGTGGCGTTACACAGATGACATCGTCATGATATGGACACACTCAGTAGACGACCTCCAGACCTTCACTATGTACCTCAACAACATTCACCCAACCATCAAATTTACATCTAACTATTCTTTTACATCCATACCATTTCTTGATGTCAACGTGTCTCTCATTAACGGTACAATCACGACTGACCATTACACTAAACCTACCAACAAACGTACTACTACTCTAAACTGAGATTGTAGTCAATACGTACTACAATCTCAATATCATCCCAAACACACTAAGAGAGCTATTCCATTCAGCTTAGTTCTTAGACTCTGCCGTATTTATTCTTCTGACGACACTTTCCCTAAACGCACTACTGTACTCAAAACTTATCTTAACAAACGGGGATACAACCTGTCTTTCCTTGACCAAGAAATATGACGTGTTCACAACATCACATGTACCGAAGCACTCACTTCCAAAGACACTTCTCAAACAAACCACCCCAAACGGGTACCCCTTGTTATCACATATGATCCAGCCCTTCGTTCTGTATCATCCGTTATTCACAAACACCTCAACATCTTGTCCTTGTCCTCAACATCTTGTCATCTCCCCACTGCACCAACGTTTTCAATGCTGCTCCCCTCATTGCTTTCCACCACAGTAACAGTCTTAGTAATTTATTACACCTTTTGCCCATCATTAACGGAAAATAGAAATTCATTTTATTTTACGGAAATCAATAACATCTTAGGAATAACATCCGTTGGCTCATTTGCACAATTACCAAGCTAATGCATCTTCAATACCATCATTGGAATGTCATTTTCTTTTATTGTTAAGTCTATTATGCCTTTGGAAACACATTTTCATCAGTAATACAGTCGTTTACATTAATTTTTTAGAAAGTCATTACTGGCAATTACATTACCATCCCTAATAAACAAAGTTCATTTGTAACCTTCAATGTGTTTGCGGTTAAGATGATGCGGTACATATGTCTGCATGAATCTGTACCACCCTGCGCACTTCGCAGCCGTAATGGTATTCATATTCCTTTGAGACGCTTCTAGGAGAATTCTTTGTTGATACTCTGCAAGTGGAATGCTTTGTCGTTGAGCTTCGTCTCAGTCATCTACTGTTGCTTGAATGTCAGGGCGTGAAATGTCGGCTTTTATTGCAGCCTTTAAAGCACTCATGGCTTGCTCTACAATATTCAGGAACGGCGAATAGGGGGGCAGCATCTTTACCTCGATTCTTCCTTTGGGACAATCTGCATTTCGATGTGCAGGGGCATTGTCAAACACCAAGAAGGTTTGGTTGTCGGGATTAACTCGTCTTCTGACTTCTCCCAAAAAATCGTTTAAAAGTTGCCTGTTCATCCCACCAATACGAGCTGTGTGGTAGACAAGGCCATTTGTCAGCAATACAGCCAAACAAATTGTCACATTTCTGCCATGTTGACCTAAAACTTGACGATAAGCACGTTCCCCAACTCTCTCCCTTCCATAACTTCTCGCTGTCCAGATGTTGTAGCCACATTCATCAATGAAGATGCAGTCGTTGATGACCCCTTGCATCATAAGCCAGTTGGCATATTCATATCGTCGCTCTATCATGTGCGGTCTTTTGCGAGCAGCTGGTACTGCCCTGCCCATCTTTATGCTTATCAGCATTCCATCTATAGTCTTTCCAATCGTTCTATCGCACACCAAAGGTTTAGCAGGTAGTCACCTTCGAAGTTCTTCATTTATCTGTTGCAATGTAAGGAGGCAGTTTTCGTTTCAAATTTCATTTATGCAATCTCTCATCTCATTATCAACTCTAACGTTATTTCGTCCACCACGAGGTCTTTCGTTTACTCTTCCTTCACGAAGGTAGGTTGCTACAATGCTTCTGGCCGTGCTCCCATTCACACCCAATGTGTCAGCGACTGATAGGTAATCTTCTGTGGGAACCTCAAAGGCTCTGACAATCCTTCTACGGACTTCGTTTGGAATTCTATTTCGTCTTGGGGGCATGCTGCATTCACTCTTAAAACGGCAAAACAGTTTGTGTGCGTTTACAGTGTACATGCACAGTATATATACATGCTTGACCTTTTGTCCTACTATACTGTTCAAATTGCATTGTCCAGGGAGGGTCTTTGGCAAACTGCATATCACCCAAGAGGCACAATGGAGAAAAACTACATGAACATGTAACGCTGCGCTCCTATTGGCCATACCTGAATATCATAGAACAGGCAATAAGCACCTAACACTGTAAAGCGCTTAAACAAGGCAGTACAAATATACATGTCGAATACAAAAAAGCCGACATTTCACACCCTTGAATGTTCAGTACATGTTTTAAGACAACTGAAGGCAGAGAGAAAGTTCAGCTACAGACCACTCCAGTTAGACCAGTTACAGAACATCATTTGCGTATTCTGTTACCAAATACGGCTGCAAAAAGAACACAGGATCCCCTGAAAACATAGAGGGATTACTTGAACTTCGCTATTTAGTTAACTTATTTATTCACTACTTGCCAGAAATGACTTTCAAAAAATGTAAACGGCAGTGTTATTGATGTTAATGTTTTTTCAAAGACATAATAGACTTTTCAATAAAGAAAATAACATTCCAATGATGTTATTGAAGGTGCATTAGCATGGTAACTGCACAAATGAACCAACAGATGACTAAAATGAACACTTCGTCATGAAAATGTTATTTCTAAGATGTTAGTGATTTCCCGTAAAATAAAATGACTTTCTATTTTCCGTTAATGAAGGACAAAAGGTGTAGTTAGTGCCAAACTTCGTAACCCTAACCAAAGTAACCAACCCCGTGGCTCGTTTCAATGCAGACGCAACTGCTTGACGCGCATTGTTGGATCTACTAGTAACTCTTCAGAACTAAATGACTCAGGAGATCAGGCTGTGGATAGCCAACAGCAAGAAGCTGAAGAAACGATACCTGAGTCAAGTACTTCTCGATACGGACGGAAAAGGACAAGAGTCCTCCAAGAAAACTATGTGCCATGGCCTAATATATATATGTAGAAATGATACCTAGTACCTATAATAAAACACCAAATTAAATCAAAGGAGGTGAAAAAAAAACTTAATCTGTAAGAAAAATGGAAAGCAACATCACAAAAATTCTCATTAAGAAATTCTGGAAAAGATGTGTGACCCTCCCTTGAATAGCTCACAATGAGGTATGGCCCTCCCCTTTTGGTGCTCACCTTCACTGATGACCCTCCCTCTGAGGCCCCAACCCCCCTCAAGAAAAAACGTACCTTCCCTTATAACATTGCTTTTAAACAAGTTCCCATCCTATAAAAGGGCTAGTTCCCTCCCCTCCTTCTCATGGAGGAAGTGCAATAAACAAAGCCGAACATAGCCTTTAATAATATAGTCCAAACCTGACAGACCATTTTTTGATTAAATATGTCACAACTTGTCCATAACAACTTCTCTTCTACGAATAAATATCTTTTTGTGTCATACAAATTTGAATTTCTGCTGTTAACCGTTCCCTCTAATGCCCTGCAACAAACTCAGCATTCAGACTCCTCCCGGTTGCTTTACATTTGTCTTGGGCCTTCATTCTAGATGGATCTTGGTCTTTTCCATTTGGACATGCAAATCTGATACAAAACTTTCCCATTGTCTTTGTGGACGACTTGATGCAAGTGGGAGTGGCCAGTGAAAAGTCAATTAAACTGGAACAGTAGCTTCGCTTCCAACAAAGGGTGGAGCGCTGATTGGAAAACCACTCATGGCTTGGCAGTCAAGTGCACAAAAAGTACGACACTCATTAACTTCCAATACAGATTTCTTCACAGAATATTACCTACAAACTTGTTTGTAACAAAAGGTGGCATCAAACAAGACCCAAACTGCTCTTTCTGCAGCAATGCTCCTGAAAGTCTCATAATTTCACCTTTTCTGGCATTGTACAAAAGTCAAACTTTTTGGGAAAACTTTGACTGATCAACATCTAGACTTGGAATTAGTTCCTTGAAACTATCCGAAAGATATCGCAGTTCCTTTGGGCCTAAGGTCAGACACCTCTAAATTCTCTCTTCAATTACACTTCGTTTTCTTCTTACGAGACACTACATATGGTGCCGTAAGACCAGTGATAAGATCCCTAAATTAAAAATGTTTTTGACAGCTGTTAAATCCCACTTTTATATTGAATTCTATAAACTAGGCTTAAGCTCGAGGAAATCGGATCCTTTAATTCCCCTCCTCAACTCTATTTAGCCTCTTCCAAGCCATAATTATTACAATTTGCACAATGCCCAACCCCCATGAGGTTTAGAGACGCTATCGTTTTCAGTCTGATTAACTACCTTGCAATTTTTTCCTCTTTGCACTGCTCACTAAATCGCTAAAAAATTATTTTCATAAAAAAGCATACAATTTATGGATTGTACAGTTTTTTATGAATTCTCCAGTTGTACTTTTTCTTTTTTCTTTCGGCTGAATTTGTTAGTAGCAGTTGTAACCTGGGTAGTTAGTGTACCGTGTAGTTAACTATAGTTTACTAGATGTTCCTTATAAAGTAACATGGCAATGTAATGTACTGTTGTGGTGCAGTTAAAAAAGTTTATTGCATTATAAAACAAAACAAAACCAAAAAAAGTGGGAGTGGCATCTCTTCGGTGAGGCAACTTTTGCGTGCTCTCCTGGTGCTATTCCTTCTTGCTATATCTTTACATGTGCTGGTTAGTTTATCAGAATGGTGAAACCTTGCAACAAAAAAGCAAAATCATTGATGACTGAACACTGAACCTGCAATGGAGGAACACTTGGAGAGAGTAAAGGAAAGCATTCAGCAAGTGAAAAGCACTCTAGCGATACATGCTCAGATGCCACAAGGCAATCTTCTAATAATGGAACACTTGCTAGACGTTTTGAGGGGGGAAAACAGAAACTAATGGCAATTTATTTGACTGTGCCGTCAGGAATCTATCATAATAAATCCCCAGCCACATAACTTAAGAAAAGTGATGCGAGTATACAAAGAGAAATTTCTCAACCATATGCATTGGCTTCTGGAGAAAACAGTACCGGTTCTTTTGATATCCACACACCAAGTAAGATGGACAAAAAATATTTTCTTGCCTCTTATGACTCTGTGCAGCAGTTCATGGCAACCATGATGTAGCTTGGTGGAAAAGTGCCCACTTTGTGGATACCACCTTGAATTGTCGTCATATGAAGTTCAACAGCACAGACACTGTGCATGTGTCAGCTAGGCATTCATTGAGGTGGTTTTCTAATGGCATACAGTCAACTCCCAAGAACTCTAACCCTCACTTACTCGAACCAAAATCGATTTCCCCTGGATTTCTGCGTACATTCACTGTAATTTTACCGTAACTTTAAGCAACTTTCGTTCCCCTTAAGGTCATTTTCTCTAAAACTTTACCCTCGATAACTTGAACCATGTTTGTCAAGAAGGGACAAATCAAAACAAACAGTAGTGTAGTCCAAAACATTGAATTTATTTTGAAGCAGCCATGTATTCTTTTCCTTTTTTTCCATAACACAAAACGTGTCAGTCCATTTTAGGTTTCGTTGTTTTAGGGTCCATTTAACCACAGTGTACTGCATCTTCATCAAGCTTTGCAGCTTAACTCCTTCAAAATTTCAATAAATCTCTTGTGTCCCTTGAAATGCAGTGTGCGTGGCACTTCCCCATTTCCACTGTTAACTGCCTTCCTAGTCACCACCAAAGTACAGAAGTCCTTACTGGCATGCAAAAATAAAAAAATTGTCTTTGCAAAACAGCCTGATTTGCCTTTCATTAAATGTCCAATAACCTCGCTATCAGATTACACACAAACCGCGTACTTGACAATATTGCTTGGCTGTGGTACAGCGTTTAGCTCCTTGAGGTCTGGGGACCAAACTTCTTAGTCGACATGATATCCTTTGACAAAGAAATCCAGGTTGTAATAGACAATATCTTTACGTGTTTGCGTGGAATACATAATTATGTATGCTTAAAACCAAGTTACAGCTCTCAGTAACTCTCTGCAGTCAAACCACAACCACAGAGAGACCACAACATTGCCAACCACAGAGAGACACAAACCACAGAGAGACCACAACATTGCGACATTGTGTTGCGAGTGACAGATACAAAATCCAGTAGTTGAACATGGTTTTATAAGCTCTGTTATCCAAACTGAAATGTGTATCAAATGCAGCAGATTTTAAGAATGAATCAAAACTCGAGTCGCCTCATGTTCTTGACCACTGTAGAATTGTAAAGCTCTAAGCCCACAAAAGTGTTCTGGTTTTAATTTGAATGACGGACACTTTCACACTGTATAACCCCTCCTTGATTCTGGTTATTGCTGAAACCACATCTTGCAGTTCGCCTTCAAATGCTTGTAAATGTCAGAAAAGAAGTCTCTCAAACGTAAAATTACCACCAAATCTTTGGAGAAAAAAATATAAAGCTCTCAAAGAGATTGAGAGGGGCATAGCTACATGTAAGAAGGAGGTAGTAACAAAGTATGGCATTCCTTTAAACACTTTGTCCACGTGGGTGAAAAGCAAAGAGAAGATTTCAACTGCTTTCGAGTGGGAAAAGTCGAGACAATGAAGCATAAGGTATCAGGGGCCCTTTACGACCGCCTTTCCAAATTTCGCAAATTTCGTGTTTTGAATTTCAATTTTGTCACAATTGCATCCAGTGATAACTTAATGAATAAAGATTTCTGATTTGTAGTTGATTTAAGTAACTTTATATGATGATGAACTATGTTGCAGATGGGTTTGTCCTTTCATATTATATGAAAACAGTAATATTTTGATGACTGCCCAAACACACTGTTCAGACACCTCTCTAAATAGTGAGCTAATTATGGAAAAGCTTGAAAGTACCTTGTTCAAATCCTTTAAATTCACTGTCGTGTTTATCAGATAAAGTGTACACGTGTGCACCGCACTTTTGGTTTTAATTGGTTTTAATTAACATTAACAGCCTTAACCTAAGAAAACAAACATAAAAGGCCTCAGTTATAGCGCTATTCACTAAATAGGAATTTATCAGTGTATAGCGTTGTCCACTCTGTGCACCTCACACCAGGCCCAGAATTACCGTTTCTAATTGCTAAATTATCGATTTTCCTTTCGTTAGGTTAGATCATGATTTCAAACGGTTGGCAGACTTTTTTTCTGCTGGATACCTCAAATATGTTGCCGAGCAGACTTGTAAACGAAAAACTTAGGGGAAGAAAACTTAAGAGGATGCCGAAGGTGGGGCCTACCCACGTCCACAGGATGGATGCACCAGGCTCTTTCAACGACCATCAAGCACTAATTGACAGCTCTCGTTGGAGAAATGCACAACATCACTGGAAAGGCTTTCCTTGTTACACCCGGCTAAGACAGAGTATGCTTCTCTCTTCCATGAAGGCATGGCAACCATGCCAACTTTGCAATCAACATCACCACTTACCACTGTTGGCAATGTTGCTCAAGAGGGCTGGGCCTCTCGTTCCAATGAAAAACAGAAGAACTACCTGGAAACATAGTTTAATCTTGGTCAGGCAACAGGACGAAAAACTCCACCCCAAAATCATAGCCAAGGAAAGGAGACGAGCCTTGGGCTCTGATGGGAAGCATCAATTCAAAGCCACAGGGTTCCTAAGAGTGCAGCAGATCAAGTATTTTTGGTGGACTTGCCGCAACTGACAAGGATATCTTCGCTGCAGCGGAGGAGCTAACTTTCAAGAGGCAAGGAGAGTGATTCTCACTGCTACGAACCTTGAGCACCCCATTGTATATGACCAGTACAATATATGTGCAGTGGTCTGCAACACATTAAAGAACCTGAAGACGGGTTTGTTGCGAATGCTTTGCAAGAAGTTGAACCTCAAGGTATCTGTTGGAGCCCGAAGAAAGAAATATTCACATTAAGAGGCTCTCATTGGCCTTCCTGACGGCTGCTCGTGTGGACATTCTGGATCTGATTATTAGGCAGATTTAGCAATGACAGACATGACGATTCTACAACTGACGTGTGCACAAGGTCGAAAATGCCAAAGCAATGTAAATCTCTCAAAACATTGTCCGGACCTTGTCATCAAGACGTACGCATATACCCTTGAGTTAAACGTGACCAGAATATTCCTCGCGACTATTCAACTCAACTATTCCTTCCTTGTCAATCTGCCTATTAGGGAAGTCTTAACTTGAGTGTCAGAAACTGGAAATTACGGAAATTGCTTTTATGCCAAACACAAGTAAACAGAATAAATATGGAAAAATCTTTGTCTGTTTGAATCACAAACAAGCAGACCAAACAATCTTTGCAAAACTTGCATGTAGCAAGCAAATGACACAATTCTAGACCTGAAATTAAACACTCATAAAAGCATCGTTATTATTTAGCTTTGCCTACAGAATGAAAATGTGCTTCAAAAAGCAATGTCACTGCAGCATTATCAATGAAGCAGAGAACTTCACCGAATAGCACCACATAGAGTGCTGCCAGACACGTCATACAAATACAAAGATGGCATCTGGGAAATCTTCTACAATGCATTGTGGAAATGTTACATAATAAGTAGCAATGCCTATGAAATTTATTCAGAGTCAATCAAAAGATATAGAAGATTTCATTGTGTACTAGAAATACGTGACTCGTAGAACCACGCAAAGCTCGGGGAAGGGTGCAACGCAAAATGGAGCGACGGGGATGGTGGTTGACTGGTAACTGAAAATCTAGTAGAAAGCAAGGGTTCTTTTGTGGGAGGAGGTGTGAATGGGTGGCCACAACCATCCCTTACTGTGAGTTGAGACATTCTTGTTCCCAGTCACCCTAATCCAAATACATGGGAACTGGGTACGAGCATGGGGTTTTGAACCTGCGGTATGCGACCATCAGCCCTCTTCTATAGTATTGTTAAGGGCATTTTGTCCACGACAATGTGTAGTGGTGTTTCTGTTTATTTTGGTTTGGGTAAGAGTAGGTTCATCAGAAATGCAGCTGACTCTTGCTGTTCAAATTCCAACTTGGAAAAAATTAACCTGTTTCCTTTAGATGTTGTTGTACAGCTTTGTTCTCTTTACTAGATATTGAGAAGAAAAAAAAATTACTGAATCAATTCACTTTTTCTATTTCCGTTAATAATTTAAAGGTTCAAATGAAGCCTAACACTACTGTAAAAATTTACGTCTAAAATCCAAGCTTTTGCCGATCAACGGCATCATCAGGGATAAGAAAAATATTCCACGTAGGCCTTTATATAAACGTAAAAAAGCGTTAGAATGTGGCAAGCATGTAAAATGTATAAAACAATAGGTACAAATATGAATAGGAATGAACAACTGTCATTGTACAAAGGTTCTATCCAGCTAGAACAAAAGGTCTGCAAATTTGCTGCAATCCTCTCGGGAGTTGAGGGTAGGTTTGTATTTCCTTATGTAAAATAATTTCCAGGAATTGCATATAAACTACTACTGATTAAAAAAGGTTGGATAACGAAACTAAGGTCCGCTGCACAAAAACAAGACTAGTACTTTTGTCCTGGATCAGGTTGTATGGAATGTTTTGTGCTAAGAAACCAAGGACTGCGTAACAATGAAAACTGTTTGAGCAACTGTTGGGGATAGAATTTCCAACTTTCCCGTAGAGTGTAAAGTGCCTCGGACATTACGAGGAAGCAAAATGGAGACACTATGAGAAAGACAAGTCTGAGTGCTGCTTTCCGAAGCTCTCAGACAGTGACAAATGCTCTAAGGGGTTAATCACTTGCCCACAGCATTTGGTTACGGTAATTCACATTACTGCAACAACAACAATTCAAGGTAAAAGTTGTCTGGCAAAATTATAAAATGAAAAAGGTCGTACTTTTTTTGTGTGTATTTTGCAGTGACTCAGCACTGAGGAAAATTCTCAGTTGCAAGATAGTCAGTCACTCACTCAAGGAAACAGACGAGAAAACGGTAAGTTTGTTTGTAAAATATGCTCTGGGCTGTCACCTTGATAAATGCAATTATTATGTTCTAGCTGCAATAACAAGTACAAATTTACATATGCTAACTGACAGCTGTACATGTAAGCAACAAGGAAAATCACTCCGTGACAAAGTCAAATTTGTAACAGCAGCAGTCCCTCAAGCAGATCTACATATAAACCCCATGGACAGACAAATGTACAGTTATGTAACCAGCCTGTGATGAACTGAGTAAGTTACTGATTTTCACCCTTTTTTACTCAAACAGCGGCAATGGCTCAAGCATTTGTAGATGTAAAGCTTAGGGAGAGTCAAGGAACTAAGTAATGTATAGTTAGACATACATCTAATAATTTTATATACATGCGACCATCCTATCAATTGTTGAATTACTACAAAAGGGAACAACTCAAACTAACAGACTGTGATACTCAGTATTTTCATATTACTTACTCTTTTTCACAGTATTAAGGTTAAATCATTATGCACTGAGTTTTTAACTGCATCTTACGTACATCACTGTACGTCAGTGTAACTTATTTGCATTCTTTCTTTATATATACAGCTGTTCCAATGAACATCGCTGATCATTTCTCAAGGCAAGAGTCAACTCAACCAGCCCAAGCTGTCCAGAACAGCTCAGAGACAGACATGATCCTAGTGCTGTTTTAACTACATCTTACGTATACCACTGTAAATCAATGTAACTTGTTTGCATTCTTTCTTTGTATACACAGCTGTTCCAGTGGACAAAACTGACAACTTCTCAAGGCAAGAATCAACTCAACTCAACCAGTCCAAGCTGTCCAAAACAACTGTGAGACAGGTATCACAGAGTCAGAGAAACTTACTCTGTTACAAGTCAAGTGTAATTCAGTGATAACTACAATGAGAGTATAATGTTATGAAATCCACTTATCAAACCCTTGGAAAATTTCATTTACAGAAATTTTCATTTAATTTATTTGCCATTGATGTTTTTGTCCATCAAACAATACATGGTGAATGGTCTCAGAAATCTTAAATATTGCAGAGACAAGAGGCAGCGGCTAGAGCTAAACGCCACCACAACAGGTTTACAGCTAACCTGAATTCATACCCTCCCTCCCTACTACTGCGGGGGAAGGAGGGCATGATACATTTGCTTGTCGAAACTCATGTAAAAAAAAACAGATTTTTTGTCTGATTGGTCGAGAAACAACACCTATGAATCGATGTGTTCTGATTGGATGTCGTACTTCAACGAGACTTCCGGTCGCTCATGGTTAGTATGAAACAAAATGGCAGAGGCAAAGCGTGTGTTCAGCAAAGATGAGTTTTCTTCAGCATTAGCTGAAGCGCTAACCAATTTCAAGTACAGTTCTCTGAAGGAAGAGCAAATCAAGTGTGTACGACGCGTAATTTGTTTTCACGAAGATGTTTTGGCCTTCCTCCCAACTGGTTTTGGGAAAAGCATGATTTACAAATAATTCCAAAGGTGTTGGAATGCCTTTGAAGTGAGAGCGTCTGTTACAAGTCAGGTGTAATTCAGTGATAACTACAATGAGAGTATAATGTTATGAAATCCACTTACCAAACCCTTTGGAAAATTTCATTTACAGAAATTTTCATTTCATTTATTTGTCGTTGATGTTTTTTTCATCACACAATACATGACGAATGGTCTCAGAAATCTTAAAAATTGCAGAGATAACAGGTAGCGGCTAGAGCTAAATGCCACCACAACAGGTTTACAGCCTACTCACATTCAGAACCAGCCTGCAACCAGACGTTTGCGATGCTGCAAGAAGCCGATGACGGCATGAACACCAGGCGCCATGTCATGTTACAAGAGAAAGAGTCAGTGTATGACACTGGGCAGCAAATACCATGTATGTCAAGCGTCAGTCAGAAAACTCCAAATATGATTCAACAATTTTTAAGAAGCTTTGAGTAAGACGCCACTGGGATAGGCAATAAAAAACAAACCCAATGTAAGAATCTGTAATTGGCCTCAGTTGTTGCGGTGTCCCTACCAACCCCCTTCCTCAGTTTAATTATGTTATATGTTTTGTTTTCTTTGGTGAAGCCAATAAAATAAAATAAATAAAATAAATCTCGCTAGCAGAGAAGGAATCCTGAACAAACGTTTTTGATGAAGGGAACAAAGATGGACAGCAAAAAGCCAACCCCGCAGAAATAGCTGAGGAAATTAAATGGCTAGAAACCATCAAAGGCTTCTCTGCCGATTAGCCACAAGAAAACAAGAGCAAGAAATTGGCAATCATCAAGGAAAAGATCAATATGTGGCACAAGAAAAGGAAACATTCTTACAAAATTTGGAGAATCAAGTGAAAAACGAGGTGGGCCTTGGTCATCCGACTGAATAAGACAATGTTGACATGTGCCAGTTAAACCGACAAGGTAGATTTGGACAATTATTAAAGAAACTTGAAATAGGTGACTTGACCACAATGTGTAATTACTTTGATGTCGCACTTAAGGGTCCGATTTCACAAAGAACAACCCTATCTAAGCCCTTGAAAAACTCGTCATCTCTTGCAGCTGACAGCAGTTACCGTCCAGTACTCGGTAGTACAGACAATAAGCCCAAAGGAAACTAAAATTGCTTATAGCTAAACATTAGGGTCAACCGACAGAAGTAGACAAAGTGGACACAACAGGTTGTTACATAAAAGAAACAAGAAAGTCCGCATTACTCTGTGGGTGGGGCGTTGCTTGTTTGTTTTTCAATTCAGAAGGGCAGTTGCCCTTCATTGAACAATTCTGATTTTCGCTCATTTTGGGGAGCAATACTGACTTGTGGTCTAAGAAGGCCATTCATTACAAGCAAATTCAGTTTAAGGACAACTTAACGAACGACACTGAAAAAGTGTTGACAGAAATTTTTAATTAGGGGAGGGGTGTTTTCTTAAATGCCCTTGATGTGGGATACTCACATGATTAGGATGAGGCTGGGTATGAAAGCCAGACTTCTCTAAATTCATTTCTATTTTTAAGATGTTATTCTCTTCCAGACTCCTAGCAGGCCTGATCTCCACTATAGGCTGGCAGATTTCAATTTCACCTTTTGCCTTCTCCAGTGTTAAAGTCCATGTAACCATTGCACGTGAATCACGCTTGAACTGTATCTCTTCACCTTGAAACAAAGGTAACGGGGCAAGGATGATAGCTGTTACCCTCGAAGGAAAACACAGCCTTTTGAGAGACAGTGAAACAAAATGGAGTTGGAAGGGATTTTTAAAATTGATCCACCAGGAGGAAACCTGAAAGTGAAGACCAGTGGAAAGTGAAGAACATTTGGCCAGATAGTGCCAGTAAGTTTAGCTGGCAGCCAGAATGCTACACTGCGATTCTAGTGGCCATGCATTGCGATCGACAAGATATACTGAGAGAGCCAGAAAATGCCTTCTCTTCAGATAATTCAGAGGACTACCAGCTCTTTTTGTGAGTGGCATGACTTGGGAACAGTGTTGCCACTTTCTTTCCTGTTGCTTGCAATGAGCTGTCAAGTTTTCAAGTGATGTCCAAAGAAAGAAAGAAAGATACAAACACTTTCAACTTTGAGCTTCGTTTCATCAGCGATTGGGTAGCAAATGCCATTAAGACTGGCCATTCCAAGTCAACCTGTACTTCACCCGTCTGCACTGATATTAAATTGTGGAGGGTGGGCAACAAACATCCCGAGTTAACTTTTGATCCAACTGATGCTGCATATTGCTGTAAAAATGTCAAAATTCCATTTTGAGCCATTTCAGTTGTCAGATTACTGAGTTTTGTCTTAGAGATAAATAGCTTAGTCATGGCACAAAAAATCGCTCGAGTTAACTGGAATCGTGGCCAGTACTCAAAGGAGTACACAGCTGTCATTGGCCGCTATCCGTGGAGCAGGACGTCCAGTCTGACAATCAGCAGAGCGAGTTGGCACCACAAAGGGATAAAGCAAAAAGAAAAGTGGTAAGTGCCTTTTCCTGTTTACGTCTTTGAGAGCACAATGCCGTACGAAGCGGCTACAATAAGACACCCTCGTGTTATTCAGACAACTAGTATGACACTGCACACTGCTGTCAAGCCATCCATAAACAGCTACCCAAGAATGCCTTCACAATCCTTGTGTCAGGAAACAAAGAACCTTTGCATTGAGGCAAAGGTACGCTGCGGTCTCCTGCAAGTCAGGAACATTTGCACTAGACTTTTTGATGTTTTGCTCCATTTCACAACAAGGCTTTACAAATATTTACAAATGATTTTTTCACTTAAATACAATAATACGCAACAAATACAAAAAGCAGAAACTAGAAGGAAATAAGTTGTAAGAAAAAAGAACTTAGGAAAGAGAAATACTGGGGGGCAAGACGTGCATCATGCTTTTCATTAGACATTAGGCACTGCATAATAAATTTATACTGCTTTCTTTTCTTTATAGCGAGAGGGCTTCGGGTCATGCTTGTCTAGAAAACAAGTAAAGAAAAAGTGCCTACAGGAAGGGGGACAAAAGGGTCAATTTTTTCAATTCCAATTTATTTGGGTGGCCTGCTGTTTCTCTTTCAAAGTAAACAGGGGTGGAATGGCCACATTTGAAGCAAGATTTCTTGTGTCGGAGTCCATCATTAAAAGTTAGCAGCTTGGCCAGGAGGTTGTTGTTTGTGAAGTTCAGGGCGGAAAAGAAGCAAAGATAAAACCATCTGAAATTGTTCAAGCTGTGAACGATGATAAAGTCCAGCTGCAAGTGCCACAAAAACGAAAATTTCGAACCTGGAAGTACTGAAGACGGAAAACCCCAGTGCGATCCTACCGATGAGGAGAATCAAATGCCACTGGGAGAAAAAGAAAAACAGCTGTGGAAAGACGACAATGACCGGGAAACAAAGGGGGAAAGCCTTGACGACCTGCAAAACAATGGACAATCGTCCCTTTCTGGCATTGAAATGCCTCCAAAAATGCTTAAAAGAGACCGACCAAATAAATGGAAGAGGGGTCCTTCGGCAGCAATTCCAAAAAGCATATGATTGCGATCAAAACAGCTTCAGCCTCCCATTGCATGAGAAGTTGACATTACAACCATTTGGCTGAGAATGTCCTTGATCACAAAACGTTATTTATTATAAAGGCAAATCTAAATGATGAAATTATCTTTCCATTCAGTTAAAGCACAAAACACATACACATTCAGGGAATTCAGTACACTATTTGAAATTAAGCTGGGGATTCCAAAAAGAAGTTAAATGAAACTAAAAACCAACAGTTTCAAGGTGTTAAGAATACACTGAAATCCAACCACTACTAAAAAATAGTTCACTTTAAAAAACTTTTCAACACAATTGTCATGATTGTGTCAATATTCCTTACAATGGCAGAATTGATTCAACGATTCTGAATAGACTGAAACAATCAGCAGCATGTTTTTAAACATGTCAGAGAAAGTTACATGCTTCTATGTAATACGATTCTGTACCAAACTCAGTATATCATTGCAATTCTCCTTTCTGTTTTACCTGAAGGCTAACTATCTCTAACCAGTAATGTTTGCTACGTTTAAACTACCTTTTAAATAATTTTCTTTAAGTAAATTTTCTAACCGATTTGCATATACATGGAGAAACAACCTTTGACATACCAGAGAACAAAAAAGTGAAAACAGTTCATGTCAACCCACAGAGGACAACATGACAGATGAAGCAATCACTGAGTTCAAAAACATCCATAAGTTAGTGTTAACTGCTGTAACTGAAAATCTGTCAGCTGCACTAAGCGCCTGGTGTGTACCCGTTAACATTTTTGGTATTAACATGGAAAATCAGAATGTCGGAATGAAGCCAGGTAATTAGAAAAAGAAAACAAGGGAATCATCGGGAAAGAGGTGTACAATGCATACTTCACGGCAAGCAGAAGGTCATATACATAATGGACAGTGATGGCCCTAAAACACTGCCTTCAGGAATAGCCCAGCATTGCAAAACTGCTCAGCTCGTCTCAAATTCATTGGTGCATTGCCAGCCACAAACATTCAATA
Organism: Siderastrea siderea; assembly: GCA_964030785.1. Classification (NCBI taxonomy): domain Eukaryota; kingdom Metazoa; phylum Cnidaria; class Anthozoa; order Scleractinia; family Rhizangiidae; genus Siderastrea; species Siderastrea siderea. The sequence goes on along the minus strand of OZ034966.1, from coordinate 50,293,058 downwards.
GATTATCTTCCATCACCTTCATGTCCTCTTTGGCTTCCTCCAAATGTCCTCCATGACAGAAGCCTTTTCTGATACACTCAAACGGACCTTTGTATGGACCAACACAGTACATCCATAGTGGATGTACTGTGATGTATCTTTGCTTTTGTGGCATACACATTTTAAGTCTGTATCTTTGCTTTTGTGGCATACACATTTTAAGTCTGGTTGACACCTATAACGACTTATGCGAAGACAAAGTACCAAAATATCAAAAAACGCACCAGTTGTTTCCTTTGACTGTGACTTATTTCAAAGGTACAACTATTTTATTTTGCTGTGTTCGTTGCAGGGTGGAGGTACTTCCACCTTAAATTATTGCAAAGTAGATCTTTTGCCCCAGGATCTTTATGTCCTGGCAACTGATATTATTGAAAATACCAAAATGGTGAACTCTCACCATCAGTGGAATCAGGTCAGCTCTTGCTTGTGTGGGAAATTAAAGGTGACGATGTTTCTTCCTTTCTTTCTTTTTTTTTTTTACTTTCCTTATAGTTGCTTGTATGTTTTGCTTCACTGCTTTCATGCTCAGTGTGGACAGGTTCCAACCTTTTAAGCATTCTGTGTACAGTGTTGTGGGCCCTGTGATTGGTCCTAATGAACCTTCCACGATCTAATAGATTCCAGCCTGGAAATGTGTTCTTAGTGGGCATAATTCCTGGCGCACACGAGCCAAAGCTCACCATCAATTCTTACCTGCAACCTCTTGTTGCTAAGCTAAATATGTTGTGAAGAGAGAAGAAACCCCACGGGGGGGGGGGAGACCTTGGAGCTTCGACTGATGAAGTTTACCATGTGCCCTTCTCTGAGTTGGTTACGACATGCCAGCTGCAAGGGAAGATTGTGGTTTTATAGGGTATGCACTGTGTAAGGGCTGTTCAAAGTGCATAAAATATTTCCCTACCTCAGTGGCGAGAAAAATCGCTTTTTTAGGATTTCATTCACCTTCTCCTCCAGCAATTAACCACAACCACAAAGAAGAGGCTCAAGGGATTTTGAAACAAACAACTGCTGGAGATTATGCATCTCTGGAACAAAGGCATGGCATACGCTACAGACAAATGATTATATGGAAAACACAGTACACGGCTTTTCATACATTTACAGTACACAAAACAAATGGTGAATTAACTACACAGTGTCTCAGACATTTTAATTTGCGTCTAAAACAAGCATCACAATTTTCTTCAACTGGAACTACATAAATAGTCACAATAGACACTAGTTCCTAAATCTATAAAAATCTCAGCGAGAAGGGATAATTTTGTCTTCAGGACAATCAACAAATAGACCATAAAAATGGGATTTCTCAATTGATTTTCTAAAAATTGACGAGACTGCTCCTTTGAAGTAACAATGTTGAACAAGGGGAACTGTCTTTGTTTTATGGCAACCGTGGATTTGATGCCCAAAGACATAGACTGGAAATCATGCCACAGTTTTGATGACACAAACCGACCACTATACTCAGTGGTTTTCTCTTTCCAGTTGACCATGAACTGATGGAATTTGTGCATATGTGGCGCGATATAGGGACAGAGTTTTGCTGTAGGGCTGCTTGTAGGGCCCAACAACCCCTACAAGATGGCGGCTAGGCGGCTAACATTACGTAAAAATACAATTGCTAAAAGCATCATATAGGTACCTTCACGCATAGCTTGGTTGAAAAGTCTGACACCTGTGCTGATGGCGGGCAACAATTCTTTAATAAGTCCTACAAGTCCAACAAGTTCTTTGTTGTTTTTTATAGTTACTATGCAGCCATAAGCAAATGACTTTTTGACCGACTGTGCATGAAGGTACCTATACGATGCTTTTAGCTGTATCTTTAAGTACTGCCACCCATCTTGTAGGGCTTGTAGGGCCCTACAAGCAGCCCTACAGGAAAACCCTGTCCCTAAATCGTGCCAGGTATAAATTTGTGCAGACCTTTTGGCTGGCTATCCATCGTCGTAACTATTGGTAGCTTGCCATTGAAAATCGCGATTAACTTGTTCCAGGAGAGATGTTGTACCATCAAGATGGCAATAAACAATCACTGGATAGGGTTTTTGTGATACCTAGAGTAATTAAGGTCGAGGTAAATGTTATTTTGGCGTTGGCTGATAACACTTACCGCATCCTTGATAGCTTTAAAATGGCAGAAAAGTTCAGAACGCAAATGGTTCTGTTTCTCTTGAGTGCACAGTTACAGTTGTGTATTTTAAGCACGAATTAAAGGAATACGGGAACTTTTACAGTTGAAAAATTCAGCATGTTGTATTTGTTATTATTTGTTAGTCGTTATCGCTTAGGGGATTTCTTTGGTTCTCTTTTTAGGCAGTTCTCTTTTTATGTACGTATTTTTTATTTATTTATGCAGTTATGCATTAATTTATTTAGAGTTCCGAATATTTTGGGGATCCGAGCTCGAAAGGTAATTCTAGAGGCTGAGCATTGCTTGATTTAATATTTTTCACTTGAGTGAACTTGAAACAGTGCTCATTTTGACACAACAACAAAATGTAACTTACTCTGAAGTATGGGTCATCTTTTTGGGTTTTTATCGTGTTCGGCTGTTAACAAATAACACGAACTGCTACTATTAGTCTAGTCAAAAATTTATTCTGGCATTTTGCTGAGACTACCCAAAAGAAAGGATTTTGGGAGCTTCCAAGCACTTGTATCATAATTATCAAAAAAATGTCTTGTAAGTTTAGCTGGCACTTTGAGGAGCACAAAACCGTTTTCGAAAGCTTATCGGATAGAAAAGTACTAAACTGAAAACTGCTTCACTTATAGTTCATTAAATAACTTGTATTTTGCTCTCTAACTAGAGACCATCGTGATTGAAAACAAACACCAAACATGCTTGAACTACTGCATAAGTTAAGTCTTAAGCTTCAATAAATTTGGGCACTTTGAGGAACGCGCAAAACTGTTTTTGAAAGCTTTTCGGACAAAAATTAATAACTTTACACCAACTGCTTTGCTTAAAAGATTAAACTTCTAGGACAAGAAAATCGACAATTGCACAGAGATGTACCCGACAGTCAAAATTGAAAACAATTATTCACCCCCATGTCACCGAAGTGATGCTCGTGCTATTGCTACCGTGTTTTGACTTACTGTTATGAATAAACAAACACAAAATGATGGACAGAGAAATCATTTTTGCAAAGTTTATTCAAAAACCCGTAAGTCTTTACTTAAATTCTGCATCGTGATGGCAAAATATTCAAGACTACAGCTGTCTCATATTTGAGTGCATCTTCTAATATTTTTTTGAAGTCAACACCGACTGGGGGGTGGGGGGCACAGGTGACCCTTCTCCTTAACTCCAAGAGTATTAACACAACCAAACATAGAGCCTATTTTGAATGCCTCAATGTTGCCTCTAAAGTCAGCAAATGCTGGTAAAAAATGAAAAACAAACATCACGTCCAGACACAATGTTATTTATGTCGAGACTTGTTATCCACGTGATAATCTGTGGAGTTTGTTTGTACCTGGAACACAGATTAGCCAATGAGAACAAAGGGCGGATCCCCTTTCACATTAAAAGCAAAATATCTCGCTTTGTTATTAAATGAACTGTCACTATCGTGCTCAATCTTGTGGGATATCCCCTGATTTAGCCAACTCGGCCTACAGCCTCATCAGATAAGTATCAGGAGATATTCCACGCGATTTTCCAGCATAATTGTTAATTATTTGTCCTTCTATCGCTAACCATTGAAGCATCAGCATCTCAGAAAAATTTCCCATCTAGGACCGTGAAAACCTGAGAAACCTGATTCAGGCAAGTTACAATTTTACATATTGTTTCGGTTTCTTTCTATTTTCATCTTTGTAGCATTCCTTGTTATTTTGCTCACTTTATACAATAACATGAAACTATATTTTTCTTTTCATTATTTCACTGCTTTATTGTATAACTTTTTTCAAATCGCTTCAGCACCAGTTCTTATTCTTGGATATTTCTTTAGCCACTGTTTATGTAGTTTTCTTGTACACAACTTTGGTAACGAGTTTGTGAGAAATTTGAAGTGATGACCTTCTTTTAAAATGGCATGGTAGAAGGGGTACAACTGTTGATAAAACTAGGCGGTATGATCTCGGAGTTGTCCAGTCGTTTGTGCCTGATATTGCAATCCTGCAGCTCGGGATGAATAAATTAACTGTACGTTCTGCCATAGAGACTGGTTCCGCTATTGAAGACCTAGTGCATTTCCTCAGCGAGCCAGACAGCATTAAGATTATGTGCATCTGCCAAACCATTTATTGGGAAGACATGCCCTCTATTAACAAACAGGTTACCATTCTCACTCGTTACTTAAAAGGAGATTTGGAACTGTAAATCACGCTTGCTTGGTCATGATGGCATACATCTAAAACATTAAGGGCACTATAAGTTGTGACCCTTCACGCGAACAGGGGGCTTATCCAAATTTCACGCTATGGCTATTTTCACGGTCTTGGCCGTGAAATGAAGAAAAATCATTGAACTGTGAGTGAAATTTCTCCAACACACCGTGAACACGCCATGACAAAAGTCACGGGCACCGTGAAATATTTCACGCCGTGAAAAAGGTCATAGTCTCTGTGAAATATTTCACAGCGTGGAAAAAATTTACTCGTTACGGGAACATCACTGTCCTACCATGAATGTTGTTGTATTATTAAATCACGCTACCTACGGGGGCGCATTTCAGTGATTTGCTTCAAGCATTGAAACTTGAAAGTCATTTATATCATTCAAAATCAATACAATCCGTTCCGAAGATCTGGTGTTGACGGCTACACAGGCGTTTGTCATTGCGTTTCCCTGCTAAAAAACACGCAACTTCAGTTTGTTTCTTTTGTGTTTATAGAACAGTTTTTCATTTACGAAAACACAACAGGGTGTTCGCAAATTTTATCTTTGCATAATGAACGTGACACTTACTTTTCGGCATGTATAGTTCAATTTTCAAAAAAATGATTGCGAAACGTAACTCCGTCATGTCGCGAATCAGGCGAATATTGTCATGTATAAATTAACCTGACTTTTTTTCAAGCATTTCACAAACCTAATCTTATCAATAGAGCTTGCAAGTTTCTTCTCTACCGTTTTAAAACTCTCGTGGAAAGCAAATACTGTAAAAAGCATTCACGAATAATAAAAGTGCTGGCTATGCCAACGTTGCTAAACTCCGTGGTGCCAAACACGTACTGTCTATTTCGTCTGTTTATCATATCTGAAAGATATTGATCACAATTTTACAGGCAATTTTTGTCAAGCCATTTTGTTTCATTTGTTTGTTGATTTTCCACAAAAATTTAATGACGCACTTTTGTAAATTCAAATGATTTAATTACCGTAGAGAATTTGCGTAACAGATATCTTGTTACCACAGCGCGTGATGTTTTAGCTTCAGTTATCTGTTAGTTTTACTTCATTCTTTTGTTTTTCTTGTTAAGATTCTACTACCGTGGAGATTCTTTTACAAATTATCCATTTATTCGACTTGTTCAATGTTGCTGCAGCGGAGAGAAAAACAAAGGAACGCAGGTTCATAGATTTCATGGCGTGAAGTTTCTTATCACGGCTGATCAATTCCACGGCGTGAAAATTTTCACTCTTAATTTCACGGAGTGAAAGTTTAGACCGATCAATTTTCTGCATTACCGAGTTTCACGGCAGGAAAGTTTCCACTGATCATTCACGGCATGATTAGTTTCATGCCAAGAGTGAAAGTTTTTTTTAGCACAGAGTGAACACTGTGTGAAATTTTTAATTCACGCTGTGAAAATTCAAATTCACGCACCGTGACCGTGAAAAAAAAATTCATGCTTTTTAGTGAAATCCATAAGCCCCCTTTTCGCGTGAAGGGTAACAGTTCTACCGCAGATTGCGTGGGGCAGTTTTGAGATGCTGGAAGGCTTTATCAGCTGCACGATATAATTTTGTTTGTGGAAGCTGATTTGTGATGCTGTAGTTTTGAGTGTTGCCAATTTTTATATTTGTTGGCAATTTCTTATTTGGCAGCCTTGTTTTTGGTCCAATGGACCACATTAGTCAAGATGTTTAATATCTCGTATTATTTTACGGCACTGGTGCTGCTTTTTGTGCTTTCACTCTGCCATTTTGAGTTTACAACCCTCTTTTGACCACCCCTTCTCACAGGGAAAGTGTCCATTGCGCTTGGCAATGTGATTATGCACTTTTTGTTTTATAGAACTTAACATTGTTTATTCATGCTCTCTCGTGTTTTTTATGCTCTCCGAATTTATACATTTTCCTGTTTATTTTTATATTAATAAACTTTATTAAACATACAGATGTTTTTGCCTTTGTTGGCCCCACAGGTCTCAAACTGCACCTTTCTCAAACTGTCTTCAATGTTTCTGCCAGACAACAATTAGCAAAAGATTAATTTTTCCTCTCTAACAGCCTATTGTTTCTCTGTCACTGTGTCCACTGAATCGTTTCCAGATGTGGCTGTGCAGCTTGTGTGATAGTCTTATCATCATTTATTTTACATTTTGTATTTCAATTTACGCCTCCAAACAAGCATTCAGCTCCAAAATTTTCCTCCATGTCCTGTGCTAGAAGACCAAAGAAGGTAACATCATCGAAAACATGTGAAGTCCTGCCTGCTGACACAGGAGTAGAAACTAGCCAAATGTCCCAGACAAGTTCTGCGGCAGCTGCTTTACGAATGGTCTCTGTTGCTGTTAGTGCCTTAACTTCAACCATTTCTGCTGTAGTTTTGCAAGCCCTGCAGTCTGCGCTTACTTGGGACAACTTAGCCGCCATTTTCCAGCCAAGAGACTCTGCAGATTCAAGCCCACTGGAGTATTTGGTTGACAACGAACTGCGCCTTATCATGGAGAACAATAACACGTCAAGTATTGGGGGTATTCCCTCTAGTGCGTGGTTGCATGACCCAAGACCCCGACACATTGAAGGGGAAAATTTGGGCGAAAAATTTGGGTGATTTTGGGGCATTGGTGTTTTCCTCTCCACAAAACCAGGGAAATATTCATTATCCATGACATTTTCACTCAGGTCACAATGCCAACCCCAACATAGGCTTTTACCGATTGTGCTAGCATAATTTTTGGCATAATTTAGCAACCCGAGCATGATTTTTAGCTTTTATCCAAATTTGGCACTGCTAAAATGTTTTTTTTTCTACTTTCACAAATTTACTTCTTTTTACTTATTCTGTTTCTAAAACTTTTGTTAACTGTTGGCTCTCGGCTGCCTGTGGTCGGTGTGATTTTTCTTGGTTTCAGGCCCCATGCATATGGCTCGCTAGTGAGCTGACTGGGCTCTAAGATCTAAGATGGCGTCCACATCGGCAAGCTCTTCCAGTTCCAGTTCAGATGGTTCAGCAGTTGACAATAGCATACAGAGGGCTTCAATCTCTTGGCAGCGTTTATTGAAACTAACCTAAGGAAAATATAGTGAAAGAGGTACCTCAGATACGAAAAACGCGCGTCTTTATTTGCGAACCAAACAATTCCCAGAGACAAGTTTGTGTCTTCGAAACGGTAAGCGGTTCTGCGATGCTTACAAGGAGCATACTCACAAACCATGTCTCAGGCAAAGAGAAGTTGAAAAAATCAAAGAAGCGAGATCAAAGTATTATAGAGGCCTTTAGAAAAGAAACTACACAAAACAAGGACAGAACCTTGCCGGTTGAGGAGAGAGCATACTGTTTACAGGTGGTAGAGGAGTTTTGTTACCACGGTGTGAGGATCCCAGCCTCCAAATATTCCTCCTCATGGCCACAGCAATTCATCCAAGGTTCCATCCTCTGCCATTCATCAGTGGTGAGGAGCGGATTCATGTCTTTGCTGAACTAGTATTGAATGTTGAGAATGTCAGAAAAGCTGTTGAACATCAAATACACGTAGTCGTTACTTAGTTATTTCTATTATATGTGTAATTAGTTGTCTAGCTATTGCCTTAATCACCCAGCAAGGTACAAACTGTGATCAGAAGGATTCATGTCATCCCTTATATTTTTTTATACATCAAAAGGTGAAAGCTGAACCTGTTGAGGGGATTAAGACAAACCAGCCTGGTCAATCTGTTGTGGATAATAACCTTCCTAAGCTTCCTTAGCTGCCTACAATCCCACACTGCCTAGCTTACTCCCATCCTTGCAAGAAGACTGCTATGTCAGACCTTTTTGGTGATGTACCGTATTTATTCGCCTATAAGCCGAGCGATTTTTACACAAACTTAAGCCAAGTTTAGGTAAAATTTAGGCCAGAGAGTTTTTACTAAACAAAACTTTCTCCAACATTAGGAAATTGGCATTGATTCACGTATAAGCCGAGCGAATGTATATACTGAAGTTTGGTCATTGACTCAAGGGTTCGCGATGAAGGTAGCCCGAACCGCATCGGGGTCTCATCCATGTTGAAGATTTTCGCCAGTGGATACAGCATTCGCTGTTTGGCTGCTATCACGAAGCGATGAAACTGCAGATCTTATTTTCCAAGTCATCGGGCAGGCGTTGAGTCAGAGTTTGCTTCGTTCGGCGGAATGGTGCCGCTTCCAGTTTTGATACCATCCGAGGGAGGCCTTGGATCATTTGCTCTTTCCTTCGCTTTCAGGCGTAACATTAATCCGCTCACGGCGATACCTAAAACGACACAAGCAATAACATTTAATTCACTGTGGAAAACATAAATCGAGCGAGCCGAATGCAAACTTTGTTTTGACAGCATTGTTTTGGCTCCGCAAGATTCCAACCAATCAGAAGTGTTGGTTCCCATGAGTGAGTTGAAATGTGAAACAACACTATGCAAACAACGCTCGCAGCTCGCTCGCAGTCAAAAAGTTGCGTGACAAATTCATTTCATTTTGGTTTCATCGAAAAAAAATACAAACAACAAATGAATTCTCACCTTGACTTCTTTGCTCCGTAAACCACTTGAACAACTGTTGATCGAGCTCAGGATATTTTGGGATGTGGCGGCCCATCGTCTTTCATCTGGCACACATCTTCAGCTCGCCATTGACTTTTAATTTAAAGGCAAGAGTGTACGAGGTACAACGTGCCTTCGCCATTGTGAACGCAAACTATCTTTAAGATTTGGAGTGATGTATCAGTACTATGGTAACTGTTGATAGTTCTGTTCTTGTTACGGAGTTTTATACTTTGATTAGGAGCAATTAAATATTCCTCAACACACTGATTCATTCAAACGACAACTTTGGAAAGGGTTCCTAAGAGGTTAGCATTTCGATCATGTTTTTAATCAGCAACTTAAGAAGTACTTCCCTAGAGGTCAGCACTTCCATCGTGTTTATTATTCACTTCAACTTGAATTTGTAAGTTTCCTAGGCAATTTTCGCAATTTTTTTGTGTTTTATTCGAGTAGATTGCTCAGTTTTTGGGTCTCGGCTTATAGCCGAGAGTTTCCTGAATTTTTTTTGTCAACATTGGGTCACTATTCTGTGTTACAAGTTTAGGGTCTCGGCTTATAGCCGGGATCGGCTTATAGGCGAATAAATACGTTACTTATCACCAATGTGGTATCAGGGTCAGAGTTTTCACTCCAACAAAAAACTGAAGAAGAAATATGCAGATTCAAAGCTGAGCCACGTATTTCTCCAGAGAATAACCCTCTGGAGTTGTGGAAGTCCCATGAGCATAAGTACCCTGGTGTGTACCTAGTGTGTCCTGGCTATCCCAGGAACTTCAGTACCTTGTGAAAGAATTTTCTCAACTGCTGGGGACATTATTAATGCTCAGAGGGCATCCCTTTTTCCTGGTAATATAAACATTTTGATTTTTGTTAAGAACAATTTGCAGTTTTGAGTTTTCCCAATGACAGCTTTTGAGAACAAGTTAAGTTTTTACTCCAAGAAGAGGATGTTTCATTTTCTAATAATTTTAATCTTCAGTTTAACAGAGAATTGAAGTTTGAAAGCATTGAATACAATTAACACAAGTGAATCAGCAAAACATTTTTTCCTGTGACTTTCTTGAGTTCTGACTGCAACAATATTTACATTGTTGATGCTGTTTTTATGTCAAAATTTGTTAACGAAAATAAATTATTGAAAGTATAGTCAAAGTTGTTGGTAACTAGCTAAGTCTTGTCTCACACAGCAATCTATCGCATAGTGTTTCCTATCGTGGCCCTTGCATCAAGATATGTATATGTATCATTGGAAACTGTATCATTGCAGCCCTAGCCAACATACCATTACCACCAAAGGCATCTCCATATACCTTCTGTTCTGACACTGGAAAAATATCACAAATGATTGCGGCAATAGCTGAAGAAGCCAAAGAAGTGGTGCTGGCTGGTGTTAGTCGCCATGACAGTTTGGAACGCTCTGCAAAACACGGAATGTACACAATGTTCTGTTGTACTACTGGACTAATCATCTGCAATTACCTTCTGCAGGTATGTGAAATCTCACTCCATGCCCAAAAGCAATTGAAACTACAACATGTGTATTGCAAAAGTGTGCAGTGTGTTTGGTCCACTTGAGAAATTTGAGAGAGTGTGCACTCTGAAGGACACACGAGTGCTTGTTGTCAGACGTATCATAAGTACCGTAATTTGTTTCTTTCATAATATTTATGATTTTAATTTCTTTCATTTGTTTCAGGCTAATCAGGCAGATAGCAGTTGTGGTATAACATTTGTGCTATTCCAGAAGCCAATTACTTGCCTTCTGGGCACTGGGATGATAATTGAATCATTTATCTCAGACAACCAGACTTCCATTGAAAAGTGGTTGAGGAAAGAATGCCAAAAAATGCACTGACCTTGGCAAACCTGTGGCTTGACAGTTTTTTCACATTTGGCATATTGGAAAAAAGTAGGAGCTCTACTTTTGCACAAGAAAAATCACCACAGTACCACAACAGCAGTTAATCTTTGCAATCATACCAATTATTACTGAAACCAAGCACAAAGTTGGGGTCCCTGAGTTCCATCTCCATACCTTAGACTACTTTCAATCTTAATTAGGAGACAGAAGACTTTTCAGGTACCCACCCCATTTTTCCAAATAACATCTGAGGCTTTAAATGGAGCCTCAAATGCCTAGGCTGGGAACTCTAGAACCTCAACGGGCTAAGTCAAAAGCAAACAAATATATAAAGTGATCAATGGTTTGCCTACCAACCGCCGTGGATCTTTTCTCTAGTAAGAAAATACAGCACATTAAAACCTCAAAAACTCCTCCACCTCACTGCAATTATTGCTGCCCAAAACTGAATATCTGTAACAAAAAAGAAACGTTTTGGCTGTAGTGGAGCAAAACTGTGGAAGTCACTTCTGGTAGCACTTCTTAAATCTGAACCCTGTCTATCTTAAATAAAAGAACTAATGAGCGTGCTTAGTCATTAGTTCAATATTTTTTTACTGTAACGACACACACGCCCCCTGTGGAAATCAGCTTCTAGTATTGTATAAAAGTTAACGGTGCAAGCATGTCTAAATAAAGTTTATGTACCCTTACTTGTTGTAATCATCATATTTGAAAATCTTATGTTATAAACCAATGTAGAAGAGTTCGATCCCTGCCTTCCCTTCCTTTTATTATGAATGTTACATCTTTCCTGGAAATTCAGCAAGAAAGGGTGTCAGATAATTGGAAGACGGAGGAAAGCATGCATGAGAAATTTCTGGAGTATGATATTGATCTCTTCGCTTTCTTGATTCGACTTTTCTCCTGAGTCTACCAAGCTCTAAGGTTTTCAAACATCTTCTGTGCATCACTACCCAAGGTAACCAAAAAGATTGATCGAGGTGATCAAACATTTTCTTCTCCCAGATGCTGGTTACTTACATGGTTCCAAGCCAAGTTGCTTTGCTACTTCATTCCATGCGTTTTTCTTTCTGTTGCTCTCTTAACAAATTTCTCAGTCTCATAAAATGGAACAGGAGAGCCTTCCACAACACTAGGAAGTCTCTCTTCAAAGGACGCCATCTTGAAATGACTCCAACTACAACCTTAGCCAATTTTGTTGGGAAGGTTGCCACATTTTACCTTGCTTTCGTTTCCCTCCCTTCCTACCTTTTCAATGTTGGATTTTGACAGACTTTGATTTTGACAGTCAACACTGAAAAAGGGGTGGTGGAAGCAGCTAAAAGAGACATCCACTAACATAAAAGTGAATGATTGGATGCCACAAATAAAATCTTACTACAACAACATATGACAAACGTTGTCTGTGTTAAGCCGGAGTGGTCGTGAGGAAACTAAACTTGTCGATGTCGCTCAAAAGCAAATGCTTATGTGCCACATATGAAATGGAATTGGAGTAACAGTTCAGACACAGCCGCAGTTGGAGGTATTATAAAATGGCCAAGTTTAATAAAACTGGCAGGCTGGAAGTAATTAAAAGTAATTAGAAGAAGTCTTAAGGAGGTGCAGCGGTTATTGAATCTTTATGTTTTGAAAATGTCTAGAAATCATTATACTACAGTTACCCTTAGATAGAAATAGAGATAGCTACTCCTGAAGGACTAGCATTACTTTGGTTCGTCAGTGTATAGTGGAGTTAGAGAGGAGGAGGGGGGGGGAGGGTGATACTGATACACATCAGTCATGCAATTAAGAAAATACTGTTATCAAGATGGTGCAAGTTACTGATCATGGTGTTAGGGAACACGAACAGCGAACTGCATATCTTGTTATCTATCATAGGGCAGACCTCAATAACATACCAACAAGAGAAGCATTTCCTTACGTTAAAGCGCAGGAATGGATAGAAACGACAGGTGCTAAGATTCAGCAATGGGTGGTTGCAGTGAACAACACTCCAGCACTTCTGCAGCAGAAAACAGTTGCCATTTTCATATGGCTGTCAAACTAGAAAACGTACAAGACTTAAGCTCACACTACAACACCTGCTACTCCAGGTACAAATGCACAACAAAAGAAGATCCCAACACAGTTCACTCAAATGACCATCCAGATCAACAGAGTGCACCACCTTCCAGATCTAAACAGGCCATAACCAACAACAAACATGGGTGAAAAGAGACTGGTATGAAGTCAAGGAAGCCCCAACTTTCTGCTTATGAAGTGGCTGAAATAATTTGGGCCAAGAAAATAACTTTGCATCTCCAACTAATGGCTTTTGCTGCTGCTCGGAATTGCAAGGAACAAAAGACATGGCTGAGTTTATTTGCAATAGGAGAGGGAAAGTTGTCGACGAATGCAATAAATTGGAGTAAACAACAGCCAAAGAAAAGAATGCAAGGTCTTAAAAATCACATCTTCAGCTCCTGCAGGAAATGGGCAACAAACAGTGCACAGAAGGTGGTAAGAAGAGGCAAGTACAGGAATTTATTTATTCACGGTGCTGTCATACTCGATTACACTACAGTTTTGCCAAATAACGAATTTATCCAAAATTATTGCAACTGTATCTCCTCGTACATTTGAGATCCAACGATATTATTTGGTAGTTGAAGAACACTTTCCTAGTACTCTTAATATGAATACCAAAAATCAAAGAAATTTCTGTTTTAGTGTCACCACTTGACCCACTTCTTGCTGATACCATTAACATTGGCCAGCTTGAGACTGTCCTTTCAGCAAGTCTCGATAATTGGAAAATGCTCTGTGAAGTGTGCTCCCACCCATTTTTTCTTTAATGATGCGAGTAAATGAACATGCAAGTTCATTTAAACCTTAGGTTTGCTTGAAAAGAACCAAAGAAAAAATGCACACTCCAGTTTTCAAAATGGTTTGACCATTCACATTTAAGTGAATATTACAGCTGGTGTTTGGTTCGGAAGGTCAACCCTTTCCTTGAAAGTAGGAAAAGATATGTAACACTGCCTGCTCTCTTTCACTGCAGGTACGATTGCCTACTTAATGGTGGGCCATACGCATGAAGATCTAGATCGTTTAATTAATGAGATCAGTGACGTCATGGATGGAGACTGTCACCATCATTTTAACAAATTAAAACCATTCATTGCATTGCTAGATTGGATGCGTTAATCTGAGAGTAACAGAGTTTGTTTTATTTAGATGTCTTCCATGAATCTCTGTGGTACTAGCAAAGTCTGATAAAGTAACCCGGGAAGAACTGATAGAAGTGATTTGAAAACCATACAACACAACACTTACCACTTGCTCTGTTGAGAACATCTATAATGTCAAGGTTTTATCACTCAAACCCACGCATTCCACTGAAAACTGAACGAGAATAATGATGTGAACATGTCATACTGTCCCTGGGCAAAGGCAGCTAGAAAAGAGTGGTTCCCCAAAGAAGGACCATTGATCATCTCAACACAACTACCACCAGGTCAACTCTGGTTTACCTCATGGAACTCCTGCATACCGTTGACAACCTGTAAATAAGATTGTCAACAGCCCAGCAGAATGGTGGGAGAAAATGACTAAAAATGAGGAAAAGAAATTGCCCCAGAGGAAAGCTCTTACCCCAGAGGATAATTGCAAGGCTGGTGAATCCTTTCATTAACTGCAGTTTCAATATCAGAAGGCAGACCCAGATCCTAATGTGCATGAAGAGCACAGAAACAGAAATGCCAGGCTGCTACAGTTAATAAAAAAGGTAACTGCTTGCTGCTAAGTGACCTTTTACGTGTTGTGAGACTAACCATTTATTGATTGATTTGTTTATTCGGTTACGTAAACAAGTGCTTCATCTTGTCTACCTGCAAAATGTAAAATACGAGAAAAATCACGAGTTAATCACAGGAACTGGCTATCAAAAGGAGAAATCTGCGAAAATGAGCTTACTTGGCATCACTCACCAGGCAGGTGAACGATGCACATATGAAAGAGAATGATAGCACTGACTTCGCTATCCAAACATAACTAAAAAACCTTGCAAACTGGTGGAAATTGTGAAGCTTCTAAATTTTGTCATCTGGCAACATGTTTTAACACTCATGCGCCTACCTGGGGGTACTTTTTGACCTGGCAAGTTATGTAAGTCTAGAGACATGCATCACAAGGGTCATCTGTATGAGGTAAACAAGAACGTTCTCTCTCCAGGAGGGCTTATGCACATTATGAGGGAAAAAGTGCCACAAGCAGAATCTGAGCCGCATCAAGGAAGCATTATGTGATGTTGCATTTGGTATGGCTACTGTGTTAAAGTTCAGAAATTCAGGTTCCCTTTCAAGCCTAGACTCGCTGACAAAGTGCAAAAGGGAAACAGGCTGTCACAACCATGCTCTATAAAATAAATTCAGAGTGGATTGTCTTAAACAGTGAAAATCCCCCCTCATGTAAATATTACTCGCAGATGTTCAACTTATTTGGTACCTTACGGTATCTGTATGAGGATGCCATCAAATAGGATCGCACTTTAAGCTGCTTGAACTTCGATGCAGCCACTCTTTGCTCAAGCCAATAAGTGCAACTACCACACAGAAACTTTGGAGCACATTGTGAACTTTATCACGGCCTGGTCACTAGCCACGAGAGAACTGCTCAGTCATAATAAAAACATACTTGTTTGAGAATATTTTCTCTTTACTCAAAAATTGCCTTTTTCGTTTTTATTAGAATCCGTTTTTAGGGCACACTACAGTGAAAATGCTGCAGAGGCTAACAGCAAGGTTTGGTCTTAATGGTGTAATACAAAGAGCATATCACTTACACGAGGCATTTCACATCTACCCTACCACAAGGCACTGTGAACAAGACCCCTTCCCAGACCACATCAGATCCATGAGCTTTATCCTCGTTCAACATTTCTCAATCCTGATGCCAAAAGACGAACTGTGGAGAAATATGATACTTCTGAACCAGTTTTAGTTTGTAATGTGTATGCCTCTGCTACGGGCAAGAAAAAGATTAAATATCACTTTAACAGGAAACTATTTTCATTGGTTGGTCTCCTGAATCTGGATAAAGATGAACAGAGGGATTCAAATTAATTTCTTTTTGTTTCAATAACCATACGTAGATGTAGTAGATGGAAGGTTTTTAGTTCTAATAAGTGGTGGATGGAGCTCAAATATTCATCTTTACCAATACCCACACTTAAAGTCTTCTGATGGGTGCTCTAATTTAACACCCAACCAATCCAATCCACATAACATTAAATTATAGTACTTGCGTATTCAGGGGTAATGAGTGCTACTGAACCAATCATTTTGTTAATAGAAAGTGAGCAGTTCCAAAAAATGAGGTATGAGAATGTAACTTTTGACAACTGCATTTAAACTGGAATTAAATATTTGCTTCTAAGAACTCTGGGATCTTAGTAGCACACATTAACAGTGTGCCCTCCTTCTTGCCAAGCTTGAAAATGTTCTTTCTTTTTTTAAAGGTCAGGTGCACCATAGTAGTAAGCGGCATTGACACCCTTGGCCAGAGGCATTGCACCAGCATTAAGAACTCTTTTAACTAAGCTAATTCAATTATTTATGATGTCTGTCTAACTAACGCCTCAATGAACTCAATCGAGCAGAGACAGGTTGAATATTCACTGGTTGTCTTGTTTGCAAATTTTAGGATGCAAGGCCCTACTTATATTTCTAAGTTTTCAATGCCCAGGATAACTAAGTACAACTTACAGGGATTCGTTTTCCTATATTATTGCTCATGTACAGAACCAGTTACCATTAAAAAATCTGCACCTGCTGTGCAACAATTCAAATAATCTAATTCATAAAAAATGTAACGCATAATGATGCCAGTGTAAGAACTGTATTTAATGCTTGTTTTCGACTCGCTTAGGCGTTTTTTTCTTTTCTAATTGATTGTAAATTTTTATGTGTTTTGGTCAGTCACTTGCAATTTGTTGTTTTGTAGTCCTTCGTATCTGGCTATTTTGCAAGCACTTGTATTTGTAAATTGTCACCAAAAAGAACTCAAACTACATTTGAAGCCGTGAGAAATCTAACGCAGTGGTTATAAATTGTTTTTGAGAAACTTGACATTTTTGACACCTTTTCTTCCTTTCTGACATTCTTTTTACAACCTTTTGTTGGCTTCCTTTTTAAACTAACCAACAAAAAGGGGGATCTATCGACGGCAGTTTGAAATGGTGGCAATTTCTATTTTTATATGGCATCGAGTCATTCACTCGCTTGTGGTAACTTAGAAACAGTTTCTTTCTGTTCGCTCATCACTTGCTTTGTTACTGATTACAAACGTTTATGTCAACAATGCCACAATTCTCCTGGAGATGAGGCTTGCATTTGATCAAGAGTAAAGACCTCAAGGTGAGAAACTGTTCTTTCACTGCCTTTTTTTTCCATGGATCATAAATGTTCTAAATTTTAGAAATCAAGACCCACCAGAAAGTGTCATAACAAATTAAAGGCAAACTAGCAAAGTTTAGATTCCCTATATTCTGTTTGGACAAGTTCAGCTGTTGTCAATAAACAGTCACATATTTTGCTGAATGGCTCTGTCATATTTCTCATCGAAATGTTAATACATAGATTACATCCATACAGTACAAGCAAAACAGCGAAACAACTGAGTGACGGAAATGTTTTGTTGGAAAATAGAAAACACTGGACTTACTTTGTTTTTCAGCACTTCACTGGATGAACTTTATTATAGTGATTCTCTTGGGTGGAAATTACGTTTGAACCTTCTCCCAGTAATGATGCCAGAGCTTGGATTATTGTACACTGCCACTGGAAAAACGTGTGTAAAACCTAATTGTCCAGTGCTCATGCATCCAATGGCGACATCAAACGGGGAGCATATAAGTGGTAGTTCTTGTTTTCAGGCCTTTCCACAGAAATCTGTTAACGCATGCAGTTTTACACCGGTCTTTTTAGTGGCAGTGGCAGCAACTAAGGAAAGACTTTGGATTTGCAAGAGACACTGTAAATAAGAGCTATCGTAAGGTTGGAGGTCCTTTGCTTGAAACTGACCCAACTGAAAGGTGGAAAAACTACCTTGGAGTATTCGGGGATACAGCCGAAAAATTATTGCACAGAACGTTCCACCTGTGTCAAGAAATCAAAAGCAATTTACAGCTCTTTCATAAAGATGAACTCCAAAAGCAGATCCTAGTATCTAGAAACATTTTTCAGCTGGAAGCTGGAAAACTCTTCCCACGACACAGGAAAAGCAACAAACATTATCAAATTGTGGGGTTGCCAGGTTCGTTACTTTGCCATCCATACTCTCTCCATACTCTCTTCCCCATTGTCCAAAGTCAAGCACAGCATTTGCCCTACATACACATCAGATCTTTTCAACCAACAAAGGAACCAGTGCAGCCTGAGGAATTCTGATTTTGTCATACCCCGCCTCAATACGGTGATGTATGGAAAGCACTCTATTAAGTATCTTGGACCGACACTATGGCGCCACCTACCTGGAGATGTAAGAAATGTAACATACTTGAGTCTTTTTAAAAACTTATAAGGCAGAAGGATCTCTCAACTTTAGTTAGTAACAAATGTGGAGCGGACTGTCTTCTTTGCAGATCTTAGACATCGTATTTTTACAGAATATTACTAGCAATTTCAATAGAATATTACTAGAATATTATCATTAACAATTTTCTTATGTTATTACATTATTGGATACGCACTTATGTTTTCTATTTAATTACTTTAGTTACTTTAATTACTTTGCGTCACCAATTAGCACACATGCTAAAGTTTCTTGACACGTTACTAAGGTTTATTATTATTATTATCATTATCAGGGAGACCTTCAAGCTCCGAAAACTTGTGCAAGGAGCAGTTATAAAGAGTGGTTTAAAGGCACAAGTTAAAGGAAAACCAATGCAATCAGCCACAAAATCTGCTGAAAAACATTATTTCATACACACTGAGATTTACAGATAGAATTGATCTGTTGAAAACTCGGTTTGGAAATTCTCGCAGCCAATGACAACAGCGAAACAACTTTCTCACACGTGGGAAACCCATTTCGTCCAATCAGAAAACGGTTGTCAAAACGCATCTACATTTTCAATGAACGTGGTAGCTTTGTCGCTGGCACTAGCTTTTTTACGGCTTGAAATTTCTGGCTTGCTGGGATCTCGGCTTTTTTACAGCACATTTCTAGACAAGTTTAAAACATTCTGATAAACAACTACTGATGGTTGAATGTTCTGGCAGTAGATTCAAACCTTTGGATAAACCCATCAAAGAATATATTACCGACCAAGAAAACAAAAACAGTCGAGCAAAACCGCAGCGGGATGTGAAGCTACTTACTGCATTTCTGCTGAAGAAAAATTGAAGAAATTCAACCAGAAGAGCTCAACCGCTACGTTATTGAATTCATTCTTAGTGTGAAAAGAAAAGATGGCCAAGACTATGAACCATCAAGCCTTCGAGGGTTGTTTTCAAGTTTCAACCGGTATTTGAAAGAACCCAAATACTCAGTGAGTATTATTGAAGACATTGTGTTTGATCAAGCAAGGAAATGTCTGGAAGCTCGCAGCAAACAACTGAAAAATGAAGGAAAAGGGAACAAACCCAACGCAGCTGAAGCTTTGACTGATGTGGAGGAAAACATTCTTTATGAAAAGAATTTACTCGGAATCTCAAATGTCAAAGCTTTGCTTAACACAGTGTGGCTTTTCAATTAGGTGCATTTTGGCTTGAGAGGCTGAGAAGAACATCGGCAGATGACTTGGAGCGACATGAAAGTTCACATGGAAGCTGATGGAACTGAATACTTAGAGTATTCTGAACATCAAATGAAAACTATAATGGGAGCTGAACCTCGTAATGTCAGAGCTGTTAAACCGAAGGCTTTTGCTGCACCAAACAGTCCACCTGAAAGAGATCCAGTTGCCATTTACAAGATTTATTCTGAAAAGCGATCTGACGCAATAAATAAACCTGATGCGCCATACTATCTCAGAATAAATTACACAAAAAGTCCTTCCTCGAATAAAGTGTGGCTTAAATCAAGTGCAAATGGGTCAGAAGAAATTGAACAGTTTGATGAAAACCATGGCGGAGAAAGGAGGCCCTTCAAGTAAACGACTGACAAATCACAGTGCTCAAAAACACATGATACAAAAACTAAACGACAGCGACATACCTCCTAGTCACAAAATGCAGCTCTCAGGTAACAGAAATGTCCAAAGCATTACCAGTTATAGCCACATATCTCAGCAACAGCAAGAAAATGTCAAGAATGCTGAGTGCCACCTCGACTGAACCTGCTGCAAAACTTCATGGAGCACTGGCTACAGAGAGTGAAGCTGAAACTGTCTCGTAGTTTTCAGTCATCAAGCAGTCCTACAATGCCTGAAGCAAGTGTATTTAGCGGAGCAGTCTTTCATGGAGGACACTTTAACATTTCCATAAACACATTAAATCAGTCACCTGATGCATACTCAGCAACAAGAAACACACCTTCAAGCTTGTTAAACGTATTTTAGATTCTTCGGATGAAGATAGCCCTCCTTTGCAATGGAAGTTTTTACCGTAGTTACATATTCTCAGTTCTTATTCATATACTTCATTTTAGTACTTGTTGTGGGAAAATTCTTGATATTCGATTTCTAAACCGATTAGAATGACTTTAAGACACAAAAATTATCTTATGAATTGTCTTTTGAATTGTCTTCCACAGTTCAAATATATGAACTTCATATATTTATAATTTCATTGAATTGTCTTTCCCCAACCATTTTGTTGTTGTTTTCATTTTTGAAATAATGTGAAAATTTTGTGTACTTCCATTTTGTGTACTTTCATTATCACAACAAAACACTTAAGAGCTATGTGTACATGTTTACCGAACCTGTTCAGCGCCGAAAAATCTCAGTATGTATAAAATAAACAAATTACAGCATGGAAAGTGCTCTGATACAACTGCATTAACACCGTACACGCGCACTTTCCATGAAGTAATCTATATTTTTTCAAAACTGAATGAACCGTTATATTTGTGCTTTGTTGCAAAAAAAAGACAACAGACTTAGTCTTCAGAAAAAGAAAGACGATCTTTGGGGCTGTTCGTTTAAGTAGCGCTTCACCTAAGACGGAAAGTGAAAACAATAGGCCCGCGGCACCGGGAACCGTTGCAACGTTGCCCGCTGTTAACTACTAATTAAATTAGTAACAAAGTTTTCATTGGCCAAAGGAGCATTAGCGCGAAATTCAAACAGACTTTCTCAGAAAAATAATCTTTATAGTGCGATTGCCGAGCCTAATTTAACACACGATATATGTTTTGAGGCAACAAGTAATACAGCGTAATTTCAGCGAAATTGTATGTGAGGAAAGCTACATCTTTGAATTCAACTCTTTGTATGTTCAAAATATCTATTGTTTTCCGTATTCGCGATGACAGAAATATCACTTACATGTAAGACCATTGGTTCAAATGTTCGCGGAAAATCAGACACCCGAATAGCGCGCGACTCCTCCTGCGCTAAACAAAACAATAACATACAACAGAATAAAAATGAAAATACAAGGTTTTCGATGACTTGTGGCGTTATATGCGCAAACGTTTGTCGTGTATTTTCTGATATATCTTTTACAAACTAAATGTTCGTCAAAAATCTACAAAAAATAAATCAGAAATAGCGTCCAGCGCATCAAAAAACTATCGCCTTCCAGTGTATGTGTTTGTCCATTTCCAAGTCGCGGGAAAGTCTTCACCAGAAATAATAGGTATCTTTCTTTGAGCTTGAGTCCCCTTAAGCTTGCACAGATTCCTCGTACAGAGCTGTAAGAGCATAAACAGGCAACAGAAAGAACGGTCAATTGTTCGTTGAAAGAAATGTTTATGCTTCTCAAGCGACCAAGGTACAC
Organism: Siderastrea siderea; assembly: GCA_964030785.1. NCBI lineage: Eukaryota > Metazoa > Cnidaria > Anthozoa > Scleractinia > Rhizangiidae > Siderastrea > Siderastrea siderea. Next base: position 50,271,311 of record OZ034966.1, on the reverse strand, counting down.
TTTCGCTTTGAATATTGCCAGGTCAGATATTTTCACACACCATTCGACGTTCAACAGCTGTACATGTAGATATTTTGCTGTTGCGACAAGTTTAAGAAAATCCTCTGTGGAGATAAAAGTCCTCTTCAAGTTTATCCCTGTTAACCACGCAATGAATTTTAGTGGCACTTTCTGATACAGCTTTCCCGTGTCGCCTAAATTGCAGACGTTCTCAGCGTCTCGCGGGCAGGCAGTCGATTTGCGGCCTTGAAATACAATTTTCCACTAAGTTAGGCATACAGACGCCACACTACGAGATCTTCTGGGTCAAGATACTGAAAAACAAGCGGCCAAAAACAGAGAAGAGCCTCAACATGCCTTCGAGACGCTTTTTCGATTCCCCAATACAGATTACTTTCACTGCGTACGTGACCGCCGACATGCCATGAAATTCGAGATACGACGGCAAAGCCCTCGTAACTTTTTTCGCGCACATACGAATTGCCCGATAAACTGCCAAACAATAGATCGGCACATGATCGTTCCATACTTGAAGGCTACGAGCGTGCAATCGACAATTTTCGTAGAAAATACGAAGAGAAAGTAATTTCAACCAATCAAATCGTTGCATTTTAATTGAATAAGCCAATTATGATGCGGTCGCGCGAGACATTCTTTGCATTCCTGTGCCGATTTCTCTTTCCCTCTTAGTCGAAGCGCTACTTAATACCTCTAAGGGGGGGCCGGCCATTTTGCTGGGGGGAGATCATTTTCAAAATTTTGATTGTTTTGGGGGGGTCATTTTCAGATATAAAGGGAGCGTTACTTGGGGAGTCATTTAACTCTCAGGAAAGTGGTATTTAAACACCTTTTTGTTAGTTAAAGAGAGCGATGTAGGTATATTGATTTTCCGGAAAGCTGAAATTAGTTAGCCTGCAACATTGAGAGCAGACGTATTTCCGGTTGTCGCTATTGATTAACCACAACAAGCATAAAGCTTTTTGTGGGAAATGTGAGCCTGATAGATAAATACACTGAATCGATGACTCATTCAGACTATTCTTAGTAGTGGTTACACAGTGCTTCCAACTCGACACATTGGCAAAGCAATTGTAAAATCCATTCTTGAGCATGTGTTATGAGTCATATTAATACTTCTATACCTGGGGAGTCCCCCGATGATCCAAGCCAGATGAACGAAGATAGTGTTGGCCGTACTTGTTCCGAAGTTCACAAGGCGTCAAACATGAAATAGGGGAACAGCTAAACTGCCTTGCCTCTGAAACCTGGTCAATAGGACCCAAGAAACAAAAGCTGCTTGGGTTGAAGTGCATGTTGGAGGAGATTTCTGCCACTGACCGTGTCTCAGGTAAAGCTACTGGCTTTTTGGAGCTTAAGAAGCTCTATTGCTCTACTCAAGTTTCTTCGACTATGCTCTAGATGAGGAAAGGTTTAGAGATACTCAATCAGTTGGGGGTCACTTTGAAAGCGAGCTTGGCAAGAAAAATAAAATCCAGGATGAGGGGTCCAAGAAAGACTGAAATGTAATACTGGGAACAAGGCAGTCGTTCAACAATCTCGTACCCAGAGTCCACTGGCTCTTTGGTCAGCGGGAGGGCGCCACTAGAGACTCTGGGATAATGGAATTTTTTATCCCAGAAAACGTGGGATTCTGGTTTTAGTGCGCATGCTTAAGTTCAAAACGGAAGTCAAATGTCCCAAATTGGCAGCCATGTAATCCGTACACCAGAAGGTAGCTCTAGGCACAGTTGATTCTTACACACGATTGAAGGCAGTTGAAATTTTTGAATAAGAGAAGTAGAGTGAAAGATAGAGTGTCTGGCGCCGTCTCTGGTAACGTCTCTGGAGCCTTCGGTGAGTGTCTTTCTTTAATACTTTGGCATCAGAAACTTATAAATACGCATTGAGTTCCACATCTTAATTGTCCTGCTTTATCTTCCAAGTCTTTCATATCTTATTTACAATCCTAATGTGTATGGATAGTAAAATCATTGGACGTTACTTTGGTCATCGAAGTATTTTAGGCTTTACATCAGATTTTCGTATTACCATTGTAGAGTTCTATTTTTTCTAGATTTTGGTATGGAATTCGAATATTCGTTTGACCATTTTCTTGCACATAAAAATAAGTAATAAATTATTATCGTTTTTCACAACAATTTGCTGTGAGATGCATACTTGCTTCAAATGCTTTTTTGGCCTCTTTTGTCCCTCTATTGAAAAGGGCATTCCAATATTTCATCATGCACTCTCCTCCTTCTCTTCCAGTGTCATCTATTATATTGCATGACAAAGACACTCAGCTAAAGACCTTGCGGTCCGTGATTGAAGATCTTGTTTTCCTGGTCATCAGTTAAGAGATCATTGACTGGGGAAAGTAGGGGTTCTGAAGCCTCTGGAGGACTGGCAATTTCACTGAATCAGCTCCAGGAAGATGCAACTATTCTAACAGGCTTGGGCATTTTCTATAGGCAGCCATAAACATTTACCAATCAAAGCTGGAATCTGTTTTTACCAAGGACATTAAAATGTCCTGGGCTTACTTGGAAACCCTACCCCATCTCAGACCGAAAATGTTCTATATTCTGATCTCATACTAGACTAATGAGTTAAATTTTATTCTCTGTTATTCAGAATGTATTATTTTCACACATTTTGTAACAACATAAATTAGAAAGGAAGGCTAGAAAACATCTAAATCGGGCAAAATAGAGAAAGGAACTGTCAACACTGTTTATATGAATTTCAAATAAGCAGAAAAGTTTACCCCATCTCAGACTAAAGGGCCAAAATTGGAACTACTTTACTGACTTAATAAGAAGGTCAAAAATAGGAACCCATCCAGCAGCCCATACCTGTATGCTCTATATGGGGTAGTAATCCCCCTGCCCCCAAAACCCTGAGGAAGACGTATTCTAGGTTTCTCAGCTTGACTTAAAATCTATGTGAAGAACTTTTCCCCACTGCTATAATGTGCTGCAAACATTTCAACATTTCTCTGGAGGTTATTTCCAACCACAATTGGGATTTCTAAGTTGGGACACTGGGAAATTTTTTGCATGGTCATTGTCCGATTACCAACTGTTATTTGAAACTTTGCCAGCGGGGAGCAAAAAATAAAAGCATTGTCATTGACAAAAAGATATAAAATAAAGTAACATAATTATATGAAGACGGAATAATACAGATTAATTATTATTTTTATTTTGTTCTGTAGCTGATGTGTATCACCCACTGTCATGGTTCTTGAAGAGTGTAGATAATGACAGTTTGGTATACTTTTGATAGTAACATTAATAATTATTGTTATATAGAATTAAAAAAATGAATGTCCAGTTTCAATAAACATCTTCTGCAAAGTATGTGCTTAACTTTATATAAATTAGCCCAAGTCCCCCAAGTACGACAATTTCAATGGGCTGCAATTTTATTGATCACGGTTGGTGAAACCAGTGTAGTCAGCTGTAATAAATGTTTGTTTTTTGTGTGGTAAACATTCCGACAGGGGGGGGGGGGGGGCACTTGAAGGGAAGTTTGGGTGGGGGTGTGCTGCCAAGGCCTTCAAACCCTGACCTTCTTTAAGGCAAAATCCATTCATTTTGCTACCCTGTTAAAGACAAGAGACCTTCTTTTGTGCCCAGAAAAAATTTATTTCAGAAAGTATTTGTTTAAGTAAATGACATCGTAGAATTAGATTTAAAAAATTGTTGGCACCACACATGTAGACCGCTCACTGCCAATGTTCACACCCTGTTCAACGCTTTCAGTCCAGAAATACATACATACATAAACTTTATTTTTTCTCGCTTAATAGTGCTAAATAGTGAAATTGTATACCCTGTTTAACCCTTTAAGCCCCAACTTCATTATACAAATTCTCCTTACTGGTCTCCATAGATTTTACTGATTACTTATTGGGAGAACCTGTTTAAAGACCAAGACAGTTCATGTTTGGTGATCATTTGCCAAATTCTTATGACCTGTATGTGTTACAATACACTGATATGATGAGGAAAAATTTGATGCTGATCATTATTGGGGCTTAAAAGGTTAGAGACAAGACCCTGAAAACCATACCCTGTTAAGTGACACAATAAGGGAGTGCCTCCTCCCCGCAGAAAACATTGTATTTCAATAATACAATTCAAATTCATGTAGGTTATAAAGCTTTGAAGGTATCAGACATTCTTAAAAGTATGACCAAACATTGTCATCCAAAACATCCAGTGATCTTGAATACTGGCTGCCAGAACAGCAAATGAAAAGATTACAATGATATGTGTCATATGGCAATGCAAATACTGCATTTTCTAATTTATTTAACTTTCCACCTCAGGATCCCAGCATTTATTCAGGGCCCAGCCTTAAAATGAGAAATACATGAGTATGTGTCTCATTTGCACAACACATTCACAACATTTATTACCTAATAGTTATTGCTAGTCAGAGTATAGGTTCAATTTATTTCCAGGACAACACAGGCATCTAAGCATATATGACATAGAGACACGCAAATTTAAGCCTCCTGCAATTGGAAGCTGTCAGTGTCTGTGTGGGGGAGGGGAGGAGTACTTTCCCATAAAGGGTTTGGGTTTTTTTAGCCAGTCTGGAAAAAAATAGGCTATACACCTTTAGACTTTGAAGCTAAATTGGAATTTCCAGAGGCATGAGGGAGTCCAAACTGATGCAAAAACCTTCCTTGAGAGGGGTATGGTATTTCCTGGATCCACACAATTTTACGATGTAGAGGTAAAAAAGTTATGTCGGTTAGAGCTATATACATCCTTGTAATGTTAATATTTCAAAGGAAATTCTAGGCAAATAATCAACCACAGAAAAAATAGAAGATTGCCAGATCAGCTCCACTGCTAACAAACATTATGTTTACAAAAAATCATTTATATTCAGATTTGTTTTGTAGTGGTTGTATGTTTTGCAGCGGTTGTAAGGCTAGCTGTGGAGGGACATGGACAATTTTCTTTTTATTATAATTTTGAAGCTCTGCTTTTTAAAGATTCACAAAAATACTCACTTCACAGTACCAGTGAAAATCAAAAAGGTTACAGTCCTGGGGAGGGGCAGGTTTGGTAAACAACAATCAAGACCGCACTAAGAGAAATATTTTTTATTGCTTTCATTTTCAAGCACAGATACAGCAATAAAAGGAAGGAAAACTGTTTTTGCGACAAATACCAACTCTTGCTATGATCCTTACCCTGATGTTGAACTGACTATGCTGGCTTGCACACTGAAAAAAAAAAGAAAAAAGATACAGAGATAAAGCGATTTCGTGTCATTTGATTTGTTGTGTCACGCTGGTTTGCCCTTGAAAGGGGCAGCTCATCCTTCTAATCCAAGGACTAGGCATCTGTGAGCCTTTTATCACAAATACCAAGTCAGGATTCTTTTCAGGCGGGGGGGGGGGGAACCATACATACAAAAGTTTATGCAAAGTACCTGCATGCTTGCAAAATTTCTAATATTTTGATAAAGAACCTTTGTTGTAGGTGATGACTGAACAAAAGTGATACTGTACTGGTTAGAATTAGTTAGAATTAGGCCACTATATAATCCCTCCTGATAACCACAAAGAAATTAGAGATGAATGCACGCACCACTTAGCTTGGCGAGCTTCCCTGTTGCCAGCATTTGCAACCACATCCAGGCAAAGGGGACACTTCTCCCAGCTCTTTCCTAAATCAAATAGGAATATAGCTAAACTGAATAAAAGGATAATACAGAAAGCACAAAACTTCAAGACTACACACTACATGTATATGTCTATTCTCTTATAAAACTGTTGAGGTTCACTTTATACTTACTGCAATTACTGTTTTCCTTTGTTTTTGTGTATGGTAGCGTATGACAATGATTTTTTATGGATATAAAACAAAGGAAAATAAAAAAAAATTAATCACAACAAAACCATTAAATATGTTTTGAAGGCCATAGACTTTTAAATACATGGAGGCTCCTAAAGGAGCCATTTGTTTGCTGAATTGAGGTCTGATCCTTCCCTAACCTTGGAGAAATGCTCTCCTTTCAGTGTATTCCTTGCTCTGAGTTGCCACAGCAACACAATTTGCACAAGCTGCCATGGTCACTGAGAAAAAAATACAAACAAGACAACCATAAACAATCTATAATCTCATATCAGGACAAAAAAAAGTAAAAGTCTTTGGAACAATCATGTCGCAAATCCACTCTGGAAAACATAATGTATACCAACAGGCAGAATAAGAGTAATGCATGTTCTGAGGGTTGTTGTTGGTGGCGGTGGGGAAAATGATTGGGCTCAACTGCAAAATAAAAAAAGATGATAGGTACAAACCTGCTCAAATTGGCAGAGGAGCTACAGATATATTATTTCTCTCTCAGAGAGCATTCCATGAGGCCCATCTGAAAGCAAAGGTCTTGGGTCTCAGCAGTCTAGTTGGGGCCATTCTCCCAGGGTGACGCGAGTGTTGGTAGTACTGTACAGAGTAAGTTTCTCGGCCAACATTCTCATTCTAAAAGGAAAACATTTATGTTTCTGTAATCCTTACTAATGATGTCCCTGATTTCATTTGGAGTCCCACACCCCTTTTCCCTCCCAACAAGAAAACAACTGACATGACCATTAGAAAATTGCTGTGACACATAAACCTTATATATAGAGACTGAGCACCAAAATGATGTAGATTATGTTTGACTTATTCTAAAGCAGTTATTGCTTTTGAAGTCCACTAAATGATAAAGCTTCTAAGTTTTAACAAAGGATGCATTACATTTCAAGCCAACTTACCTAATCCAATACAGCAAGAAGTACCTTCATTTCATAAGTTCCATCACCAAAGTGGATTCTCTTAGGGGCATAGATCAAAACCACCACATGAACGGACTCAATGTAGAATGCGTCTCTACACTGTAATAAATGATGGAAAAGGTAAATTGCAAAAATCTTTGTTACTAGGAGGCTACACAACTGGGTGCATAAGCATCCCACCCCTTCAACATTCACACCCGGTGATGAGGTTTTGTCCCCAGAAGAAACCAGGAACGTCGTTGGTCCGGTTGAATTGGCCAATCCTCATAAGATTGCTGAGGCAGCCATGAAAAGAACATCTTTTACAACGGCAACAACCAGGCTTAGATTTAAGCCTTAGTTGCAATCTAATGGACACCCACATTAATATGATGCCTTTTGCACTATCTGGTTTTTCCAACCTCAATCATCTTAACAGTCACAATCTTAAATTCAACGGAACAGAGCATACATCTTTGTACCATCTTAAAATCCACACAACAAAGCATACATTTTGTATCCTCTAATCTCACACAGATGGGAACCAGGCCTGCACTATCTGTTGCGAGGTGGTATTCTGCTATCCAACAACTCTGAATCGGCAATGTGAAGGACAAAATATATTAAGTGACCCTATTTGCAAAAACCTGGCATAAGAAAAGTCAACACAAATGCATTATCTATTGAAAATACCTTGCAACTCATTGTCAATGCGTTGTGATTGTATTGCATTTTGTCATCAACACATTGTGTCATGATTTCAGCCCATTGTGCTTCGTTGTCAAATGCAATTGGTGAATGAATATGGCTGAAATTCAAGCCATGTATGCAAATTTGTCGTGTTTAAACAGACAACACAACGATTTTCCTGATTCACTTTTCTTAAGTATGCCAGCTGTGAGGGAACCTAATAGCCCCCCTTTATGCCTGCCAACACCGAATTATCAGACACTCCCTTCTGATCAGTCGATCAGCAAATGCAACTTTGAAGCATGCAACAAAACACTTGTCCAAATAGGAAAAACTTCATCAGTGGGTGCATGGCAAGTGTGTTTTCTAAGGAGATGGACGCGTCCAACTACAATGGCAGTAGGGCAAAATAAAAGTTGCAGTTGCAGGAGTTCAGACTATGCCTTGAGGAGGCTTCAAATTGTAGCTTTTGGGGAGTTTCTGCAGCTTCCTCCTGTACTAGGTGCATTAGATAATGGGAACTACGCATTTAAAAGTTCCTTGTGAAATATGGCATTTTCTCATCAGATAATACTGGAAGAAAGTTTTCGTGCCAGAGAAAAATGAGGAGTTTGTAAACATTCTGGGACATTACTAAATGGCATTACAATGCGCAGTCTGCAGGCACTCTGAAAGCCAATTGATCCAAGTCATTTTGGTCTCTCCCAAGTACCCAACGTTTTCCCTCTCAATGAGGATGCAGACTTCGCCAATATGTGTGTATTGGATAACACACCTATGGGGAGATTGCATTTGAGGAATATAATGTTGGAGACAAGAAATGCTTAAATAGAGGCTTAATTGCAAGTGAGAAGTTAGCACTGAAGGAGGGCACACAGGTGGCGTTTATTTATAACATCAATGCCAACATTAAAAATGGTGTCCAAGGGACAGTTGCATCATTTGTGAATGGCCTTCCTGTAGTCACTACTTCTTTGGATACCCTTGATGTGGACAGAGATTGCCCAGTATATGATCAAAAGGTTGCAATCAAAGTTATTGGCACCAGAACTCAGCTGCCCTTCAAATTAGCAAGATAACAGTAACAGTGCACAATGCTCAGGGTGAAACTTTGGATGTGGTGAAAGTTTATTGCGGAAAATAATTTGTGCCACGCCATTTGTACACTGCATTTTCTCCGTTTGGAAGCAGAGATCAGTTGGGTGTTGTTGGCTTCCACCCCAAAAGATTAATTTCACCACCAAAGATATTGCTGGATTTTGTGGAAAGTTCACAAATGTTCCTGTATAAGAAGATCACGCTTGCAGTCATGTCACAACCCAAGCATCAATTGACACTTCCTTGAGCACTGCAGTCTCAGACGAAGAATTTTAGAAGAGGGTCTTGAACAAATCAAGGAGGCTGTGCCTTCCTATCTCACGTCACTCTTAGAACCAGAATCTGAAATTGTGAACTTGACTGAGGTACTGGAAACACTCAACCTCCGAGGACTTTCAGAGCATCCCTGAAGACTTCCATTGTTGAATTGGTGACCTCCCTCGTAAAGACAGAGAAGGTGTCAGAGGTCAGTGCAAGCCTCCAGACAGGTGTGAAATGACATTTTGCATTCCTTGATACAGGACGACGTCATTCCACACACAAAATTATTCTCACATGCCCAATGGAGCAGAATTTTCGCACTAACCAGAAAGCAGGTTTCTGAAACAAGAGGGTACAAAGAAAGGACTTGCCACTTGGAGATCCGCATAGCCTTCTGTTGTCAAGTGACCTAGAAATCGAATACCTGTCTTTTCTCTCTGAACAGCATTATCATATTCCAGCTCTCAATTCAAGCATTTTGGAAGTAATTGTTGGCAAGCGTTTTTTCTCCTTCCACAGTAGAAGCCCATGGAAGAAATGCGTTGGCAATGACAGAGGAAGATTCGGTACAGTGGAGAATGGGCTATTGCTTAAGTTAGACATTCCTGCAATGAGTTCTTTAAGACCAACATGTATTATACTGATGGAAATGTGCGGCACAAAGCAAAAGAAGCATATGGCAAGAGTGACCTGTTAGCACAGCTAATTTCGTCAAGCACTACTGCTCAACAGCTTTCCAACTACCAGAGTACTCTAAATGTAATACTACCCAGAAAGTCATCAACATATCTGCACCACCATCCTGGAGGATAGGTGGCTGTGGAAATCGCACCATTCTCTACAACCTCCATCACTAAATTGGCCATGGTAGCACTCACGGGCAAACCCATGGCACAGCCAAACGTTTGGTGATGGTGTTCCAGTAGAGGTTAACATATACTGCAAACCAACACACACTGACAAATATCTTGATTTTAACTCGCAACACCCCAATCAACATAAGAGGTCTGTGGTGAATACCCTCCTTGAGAGAGCGGAGAAAGTTCCATTAACAAGCGCAGGGAACTACAAAGAAAAGAAGCACGTGGACAACATCTCGATGAACAATAATCATCCATTATGGTTTATCAAGAGTGCTACTCTCAACGCAAAGCCAAACAACATGTCACAAACAGCAATGCTACGGATGAAGCACAAACATTGTTTGTTGTTCTACCATATGAAAAAGGCATCACTGAAAGAACATTCAGAGTTTTATGCAATAACAGAGTCGAAGTGGGTTTTAAAGTGCTCAACATGTTGCGCACTTGCTTCATGAGACCAAAGGACAAACTCACTACATTTCAGTCCAGATGTGTGGTATACAAAGTCAATTGCCTTGACTATGACTTTGTTTACTATGATCAAATTGACAGAGCTTTAGCTACAAGGACCAAAGAGCGTAGAAGAACAGTCCATGTTTGTGACAGCAACTCTAAAATTGCTCAACACACAAATCAGTTTGGCCACAGTAGAGATTTCGAGCATACCACCATTGTAGACCAAGTGCAGGATTACCTCAGGAGGCTTTTTCTCGAAGCATGGTATTCACAGAGAGACCAGAATGCAGGGAACGAACATATGGAAATCCCAGACATTTACAGATCGCTTGCATAATGTTCATAGTCTCACGCACCGCATGCACGTTTTGTTGTGTTAGTCACTGCGCACGTATGAAATGTGAATCATTACATAAGCCATTGCTTTTTGACAACTTTCAGACCGAAGAAGGCTGAAGCTTTTTGCTCGAAATGTCTTTTTTTCAAGTTTTGCTGTAAACGTTGATTTACAATTCACTAGTCAGTGCCAGAAAGTCCATGAATGTATTAACTAAACAATCTAAAATCGTTTATCATGACAAGTCTTACTCCTTTGAGACAGATTTTGGTTTATTAATCAGCTTTAACAATAAAAAAGACATTTGAAACAAAATACAGCCATGGCTATATTTTGGCCACAAAATAAAGCCGTGGCTCTCAAGGAGAATTTGACCCATATGACAATGATGAAATGACATCGAACAATATCAAGAATGGATGCGGAAGGCACTTTGCCCCAGTAGTGGCAGAACTTATGATACGCAATGTGGTTGCAGGCGAGTAAAGACCGTCCTGTACTCCTTTCTATCAAATCCCTGACCTAAAAATCGTGAGCTCAGTTTAAAGAAATTTATCTATTTACTTATACAGTATCAAATATTGCTGCCTCGGAATTTGCTATTGTTCAATTCATTCATTTTGTTAAGACCCCTTTGAAAACCACATTACCGTTAATGGAAATGGAGTTCCGAGGCTTTTTTGCTAGCTTTCATGGCAAGAGCGAGAGTAAAGAAAGAAGCAGTCAAAAAGAACAATCCAAAACATCTTCTACCTCTATATGTGTGGAAGAAAGAGATCACATTGCATCTATGATTTCAGATGAAAATTCACCGACAATAAAAAATGACAGACCTACATAACAGACCTCCTGACATTTAAGTCTTCATCTTTGTTCATTGATGAGGGAAAGAGACTGGGGATGCAAGGGACACACCGCCAAGATGAAGACCCAGACACTGGTTAAAGCTAGTATGAGGTCAAGGTGAATGGAACCTTATTAAAGAAGAAATGCCCATACAAGAGTTGTGATGATCTGTCGTATGTCACAGAAGGTAGACTGAACAGCTTGGAAAGAGTAACTGGTGTTTTTATTGAGGTGAATTTTGTTAAATGGAGCATGGGAAAAACGGGAAAAACGGGAAAACGCACCCGGGCCCACTACATTTGGAGGGACTCTTTTTTACTTTCAGAATAATACCATGAAATAAAAATGACGACGTTGGCAAGATACCCTGCAAACACCAACTGCCTCCCAGACGAGACTCTACAGGAAGTGTTTCAACAAGTCTGTGAGAATGGCAGGGGTCCTGCCATTGGGGTACTAAGCTTAACATGCCAAAGGTGGCAAGGCTTGTTCAAGATTACCTTTCCAGAAAAACGTTTATTTTAAGTGGTCAAGGACAGTCCATGAGCGGCAAACAGCCTCAGATGACTTTAAAGAAAGATATTATGTAATGTACGAAATTCGAGAGCACATTGGTTGCATCCAAAAGTACAAACAGATGCCTGGGTATATGCAGCACAGGAGCACCTCCATGAGATTTTACTCCGATGCTGGAGATGAGGCACCCTGGTTATTGCTGAGAGTTTTGGGCTTGGGTCATGAACGCGTTCTCTGATCTGCTTGATGACTGGGATGGTTAAAAATTGGTCATAACAACTGTTCTCAGAAATCGACTTAGCCATTGGACGTCGTTTAGCCTATGAAAGAAGGCTCTCATTAGACCATAATTTGTCGAATTTCGTTTGCATTACGTTTGCACAATACTGTACTGACTGTGGTATGTTTAAGTCTATCTGTCCTGGAGAGCTAACAACAGTGAAAGCAAAACTAATGCATTTTAACGAACCAAAACGTATGAAGATGTGACAAAGGTGAAGATTTCACGGCAGAAGGAGGCCAAACTGTTGATAATATGGGCTTTTCGAAAACAGTGTTTTGGCAAGATTTTGTGAACAAAATCGAGGTTGGTGAAACTTGTATCTTTCACAATTTGGGAGCAAACCAGTTGTGTGTTAACACAGCAAAAAAAAAAGGTAAGACCATAAGATCCATGTGACCCTTTCGACACCATGCTTGCTGTTGCGACAGCACAACCAGAAGACCTAACATTTACCACAACAAAAGGTCAAATTGTAGGTGTATTATCTTGTTCTTCTTACAAGGCTTCCATAACATGCAACAAAAAATTGAAACACTAAAGTCACCTATTGTTACCTGTCGTTCATTGAATAAAAAATTCTCAACAGTAATAATTGTTGTCCATCCTAACAATACTACCACACAAACCAGTAAAACAAAAACGAAATCTTAAATGCAAACGTAATTTGAAATCTGAGTCCCTATTTTTTACATGTTAAAACGTTTAGCAGGTAAAACAAATTAGTAATCCAAATTGACTTTCAATAGACGGGAGAAGCTGTACATTTTTTCTAACATACCCAGTAATTTTTCATAAATGAAAACTTTCTAACTGAATAAACTTTTCTAAGGCAATTAAGTCCTTGCAAAAGAGATGTTTTTTCACTACTCAGTAGTGCCAAAACAATCTGCTCTGTCTGCTGGTGACGACCATATCTGGTGTTAATTCTATTTGTTCAGTGGTCCTGTCAACATTTCCTACATTGCAGGAAATCCGCAGATAAACAAATAAAGTATCATTAGATATTACCTGCAAATACAACATAGATGAGATATGCAGCCTCGTTCGTTCTTTTGCGGGAGACCTTCTTAGCCCAAGTTCATAAGTACAACGAAGATTGCACTTCCCCTTGTCTGGCCTGGTTTTGAAGAGGGCACGGATAAACCGAATCATTTCAGCTTCCAGAGTGGTCACTCAGTGTGGGATGAAAGAGTCTTTAGTTTGATCTACCTGCTGGATATTGCTCATGATCGACATGACAGCACTTATGAGTTCAGGATTTCCAAGAGGGAGATCTGTCAGCAACTGAAGTGAAACCAGTCGTATGCCCAAGGATACAGCCTTCCAGCCACTGCGCAAACATTTCCTTGATTTAGGCATATTCAAAGCTCTTGAGGAACTCTAACGGGCACAGTACAATGCGATGCCCTGCGATATATTTGGAAAAGTTTTTCCACTCAATTTACTCAGAGCAGTAATTTCTTGGCGGGAATGAAGTTTTTGATAATCATGTCTTCCACAGTGTGGAGCTGGAAGATACAAGAGATTTTCTTTGAAGGTTGTTCACCTTTTAAGTCCCAATAGAGATCAGCATGCAATCTCCCCTCATAACATCAATGCATAATGGCGCAAGCAGGTCATGGGATAACGGAACAAATGAGGAATCATTCTGATGATTCAGTGGATTCTTTTTACTAGTAATCTTAGAAATGTATGGAGTCCAGTAAGGAGAATTTGTATTTTGACACTGACGCTTAAAGGGTCAAGGGTACAAGCTTCACCAGTTTCCCTTGTTTCTTTGTGTGTTCTTTGTGACATGTCAAGTGCAACTTGACATGAATCAAGATGGTGGCCAGAAAGGGTGACAAAGAGCACTCCAACAAAATGCAGGCTAAGAGACATTCACTTACTACATATTCTTGGATTAGATGAAAGGATAACTTGCAAGAGGAATTTCGACCAGATGAAGTTGAAATAATCCACAGAATTGGCCAGAAGAAAAAGAGCGACGAAGATCAAGGGTCACGGCAGGAAAGGAAGCGTGCTGTTATTGCAACGCTTCAGTTGAACAAAAGTAAAATGAAGATTCTGCTGAAACAGAGGTTACTCACAGGAAAGGAGTTCGTAATTTTGGAAGACATAGTAAGACATAGTTCGTAACTACGGAAGAGAAAGTAGTACTTTCAACCTCACAGTTGAAAGTACTAAAGAGCAAGAAATCTGTGAAGAGTGCATGGCTCTCCAATGGCAAACTTCTATAAACAACACCATGACCCTGGGGTACAGGAAATACGAGGCTGGTCTGATCTTGGTAGTCTTGAGTAAAATATCTAACTGATGTAATGTAACATCTGAGTAAGGGGTTATTAATACCTATGGATAGTTCCAGCTTAAGCCCAAATTAATCATTGCCATTTAGCCAGCTGAACAATGACCAGTTTCATAACTATAATTAAACACTCAAACTTACATCTAAATGAAAACAAGATTACAAAATTGCAAAGTCTTGTTTTCAACCCTTTTTTCATTAAACAGTCGTGGAAGGTCGTATGTAACACTACAATACTGTGCAAAACTAATGAGAGCGAATTTCGACGAATTTCGAGACATTTCGCCACTTTTCGACGAAAACCAGCGATTTTTTTAGCGAAACGATATATCGCCGAACTCTCGACGAATTTTCGAAAGGGCTATTGTCTCGATATTTTCATTCCAGCGAATATTCGAGCGACAATTCGAGAAGAGTCGCGAAATTTCGAAGGAAGTGTTTCGAAATTTCGAAGAATGCTTCGAATTTTCGAAGCCTTTCGAAGTTTTGAAGAATGAGCGGCGAATTTTCTAGGCTAAGCAAAGTACAACTGCATAAGAAAGCTTTCGCTTCCCTCGATCAACACTTTGCATAAACAATTCCATTTCAGACAGCGAGGCATCATTGTATCATGGTATCGAAAGCGAATTCTCTCTCTTCATGAAAATGGCTTTCAGCCGCTAGCGATTTTTAAAAAATTAAGAGACAAAGGTTCCTTGGTCAGCTATCAAAGTGTAGCAAGAATAGTGAAGGAGATAAAACTTACCGGTTCCGTCGACAACCTCCCGAAGTCCGGTCGGCCCAGAAAGCTGAACGCATCTGCTAAGGCGTTTATTGAGGCCCAGATGCGAAAAAAAGACAAAGCAACCAGCCGCCAGATCCAGAAGAAGCTTTTCAAGCGTGGCGTGGAAGTTCATCCATCAACTGTTCGAAGAGCACGTAAAGAACAAGGATGGACCCTTCAAAACAAGAAATACTGCCAGCTTATCCGCGATGCAAACAAGACCAAGAGACTCAAGTTCGCGCAGCGAGTAATAGCCACTGAAGATACCTTAGATAACGTCATCTTCAGCGATGAATGTTCCATCTCTCTTCAGCAGTTCCGCCGTACATGCTACCGGAAGGTTGGCGAACCACCCAAGAGAAAGCCGAAACCAAAACACCCTCTCAAAGTTCACGTTTGGGCTGGTATCAGCAGGCACGGTGCTACCAAAATCTGCGTCTTCGAAGGGATAATGGAAGCCAATCTGTACTGCAGAATTTTGAAGGACACTCTTCTCCCCTTCATCCGTGAGAAACTACCAGACCACCGTTTCATGCAGGACAACGATCCGAAGCACACTTCGAAAACTGCAGAGACTTTCTTTGAAGAAAACAGAATCAACTGGTGGCGAACCCCCCCGGAAAGCCCAGACATGAACCCCATCGAAGATATGTGGCATGAACTTAAGTTCTATTTGGAAACGAAAGTAAAGCCGCAGACCAAGCAGGAACTGGTGGATGGAATAAAGAAGTTTTGGAGTAAGAAGGTCACCGTAGAGAAATGCAACAAATACATTGATCATGTCGTGTTTGAAGTCATCCCAGACGTTATTGCCGAAGGCAGAGCGGCGACAAAACATTAGTGTTGCTGATTGCTGGTAACACACTTGAAAACGGCTTCTTTAGGAGCCACCAAGTTTGAGAAAAGTCAATGACCAATAAAGTTCTTAAATTAAAAGCGAAGTAGTTAAATCTTAAACGCGCGCGCTTGTGTTCTTATCCACGTCATAGTGCTAAATTGCGTCTTCGGAAAAAAGAAACCTAGGTTTGCATGTATCAGGCTTCTGAGGACGAACTGATCCGATTATCAATTGCTAGAAACGGCAGCTGAAGCAAAAAGAAGGAAAGAGATAAAAAATGGTGAGCATCAGTTACTTTTATGTGTACCAAAGACTGTCTGGACTTTTACGCAAGGAAAATTTTTGCGAATTATAAACACTGTGCTATGCTAGTTCAACGAAAAGAGTTTTTACTCAAACACATACGCACACTAGATAAAAGTGGAAAAGATTTTCGTGTAATATAAAAACTGTGTTGGACTAGCTCAACAACAGTAGTGGCAGTTATTATTAAAAAAGACTAAGACAATATTGTGGGAAATTATTTAACAGTAGAAGCGGCACGCGCAAGCCGCCAAGTAAACCAACACAACAAAGACAAGACTAAAACGCTCAAGATTCCTCTGATTAAGACTGAAATGAGTAGTTATATAGTTGGGGGTACCAGCACATTTTGAAAATGTGCTGTTACCAAACCCAACTATATATCGACTTTCCATATGATGGAAATAATTTTATGGTTTCCTCTGGGGGGTATAAAAAGCAGTTTCACATGTTGGTAGGAGCCGAGCAGGCTCGGGAAGTTGTCACTTTAGTGACGAGTGAGGCTCCTTTCAGCTTACTGTGGGTAGAGACGTAGTCTCGTAGGGCGCAGTAAGCGATATGGTACCAGAGCATTTTTTACACATATTGGTTTCATTTTATGGTTTTATTTGATGGAATCTATATGTATTTTATTTCATGAGCGCGATTATTTGGATTTGGATACTATGTTTTATCTCATGATGTATCCAACGCATTCTTCCATCACATGACGCCAGACTGCAGGAAGTTTTAAATTCTCGGAAAAGCAGGAAGTTTTTCTCAGAAACAAGTCTGGACATGTCTGACGAAAACAGGAAATGACTCAGCTATTTTCCAAGGTCATGATAGTCGTATGATCTCTATCAACCAATTAAAAACGTACCCATAAATTACTTTTTCTGATAAAAATATCAGAAGTTGCTCCAGTTTGATAAAAATATCAGAAGTTGCTTCCAGTTGATGAAATATATGTCAAAGATGCCTCTTAGCATTGACGAAGCTACTAAAAGATTCGAGAGTTATTCTCAAAATATCCAAGATTCAATTCTTATTATGGAATCATTCATGGGAAGTCACGAATCAATTTCTTTTAATTTAGCTCAAGTTATCAGCAACTTAGAGAGCATCGACACACACTGAGGAGAAGAATGTTACAGCTCATATTAAAGTTCTTGAGGAGTATCAGAGAATGCTCGTTATGGAGAGGAAGCGAAGATCGATAAAAGAAGTTATCGAAGGAAAAGTGGAGTCAGCAGACTTTAAGACTAATTTAAAAAAGCGTAGACGATCTCAACGTCTAGGAATAATTTTTAAACCAAATGTTCTGCCAGCAATGGCTACTGCCGGCCAAATGCCTCCACCAATGTCAGCACAAGCACCTACTACCAGCCAAATGCCTCCACCAATGTCAGCACAAGCACCTACTACCAGCCAAATATCTCCGCAAATGTCAGCACAAGCACCTGCTACCAGCCAAATACCTCCGCAAATGTCAGCACAAGCACCTATTGTTGAAGAAATTCCTTCACCAAATGCAAAAGATGAACTAATGTTAGAGTTGTAATTTGAACTCATTGGATTTTATAATGACCATAAGCTAAACTTTCTATTCCATTAGTTGATATATATCTTTTGTCATCGAAGCAGCTGAGTGATACTTTGTTTATTTCATAACTACCTAGTTGATGTTTGCTGCTTCGAATAGTTTTCATAGTATGTTGCATTTGTTTATTTTCTAATAAAACACTTTTGTAGTCTTTATGTTTGATGTTGTTCTTTATTATATTTTTCTTAATTCCCTTAGCTGTTTTTCCGCCTTTATTATTGTCTTTGATGTAACTGTACATTTTTGATCGCAAACCAACGAATTCTGTTATTGGAATACCGCAAGCTTCATCTTTAAATTTACCTATTATCTTTTTGTTTCTCTTATCGAAATACGGCGAGCTTTCAGGGTAGTCGCTGTTGTCGAATACGAGCGCAATTTTATGGATAACTATATGTATTTTATTTCATGAGCACAATTATTTGGATTTGGATACTATATGTTTTATCTCATGATGTATCCAACGCATTCTTCCATCACGTGACGCCAGACTGCAGGAAGTCTATAATTCTCGGAAAATAGGGAGTTTGAATCATATAAAAAAATATCTCATATAATAGTATAGAATGAATTGTAACAAGGAATTACATGATGAACTGAAAGAATCAGGAGATATTGTTTGTCCTTTTTGTGACCAAAAATTGGAAGATTCTAATGAAAAACCGAAATATGATGAATGCTGTGATAATCAGTATATTATTAATGACGATGGGATGTTAGCCTGTCTAAGTTGTGGTATTGTTCAAGGATATAATTATGTGAAAGAATATGTTAATTTTTATGAAAATAGACATAAATTTATTAGAAAATCTGTTTACCATCGAGAGTACCACATCAGCAACATATTACTCGATATTGAAGAAAAATATAACATTAAAATATCAAACTGTCAGAAATATAAGATCGATAGAGTGTTTACAGAGATCGGTAAGGTTCTTAATGAAGTTAATGGTACAAGGAAAAGAATGATTAGCGTTAATTTTATTATGATAAAGATATTCAAGATGATGGGGATACCTCATAAACAAATTCCAATTAGTAAATCGAAAAAAACTTTAGCTTTTTATAATAAATATTGGGCTAGTATTATGTCTCTAATCGGTGATAAAATAAAATCTATTATTGGATGAATACCTTATTATATTTCTTTTCAAATTTGTCAGTTAACGGACACATATCTACTATTATATCATCTAGAATTTTGACAAAATCAATAAATTCTTTGTCATTATATTCCAGTCCTCTCATAAAAGATCGCAAATGTGTTAAAACTTTTTCGTACGAAGTGTATGCGAATTTTGACATCTCAATCTTCCTTTTATAATTTTTAGCCTCTGAATATGATTTAAGCAAGAGCCCAGAACTGGATATCACTCCAAGAGGAATAGGGTTTAGTGTTACACCACCAACTACAGTCCCAGTTACTATCAAAAAAACAGATCCAATATTACATGCAAGTTCTGCCTTTTTGTAATATTTAAATGTCATTTTTGCAAGCCAATATTTTTTATGATAGAATTTGTACAATGCTTTCAACTCAGATATTTGATCTTCCATTAAATTTTCTGAACATGGTTCCAATTGAATATGCTTTCACGTCTATCCATATATATTATATGGTTACATTTTTTTCTTTTTTGAACGATTTCTTAATACTGATGTATAATTTTCTGATGTTTCGAACTATTTTTTCTATATTCTCAATAATTTCGTTGATTAAAATAGCTGTTCTCATTATATTATAAAGTTAGATTATTCATTATCTTCTTCGGAATCCTCATTATTTCTTTTGGGATAATAATATATTCTAAAAAGCATCCCATGCTCCAATCAGATGGATATCCTGCATTGTGCTATATAATAAATGTAAATTTTTTGTGGAAAGTAATCACGCACTTGTTTGATACTCGATACGAAGTATAATTGCGTTGTAACTTTTCCAAATATCATCATTCATATTTAGTTCAAAAGCCAAAATCCCGGACGAAGGCATTTGGAAAGAATTTGGGTTTATCGTTTGATACCACCCACTTTTTTCTGAGGTAAAATTTCTTGAAGAGCTTAGAGTTCCAGTAAAAAAATTCCGTAAAGATGTTTTGAGTTTCAAAGATATTTTTTTGTGTCTATGTACAGTGACATGAGAATCCGAAGAAGTGATTGGACGCGTACAATATATATCAATATTTTTCAAAATCGCTTCACCCGGCAATGAAATTATTTCGGCACCATTTAAAACAAAATTTTTGTTCCCTTTTGTCGAATTTAAAAAACCGTTTATGTGGTGAATGGAAGAGCGTAGTTGGTGCCCGTTTAAAGACAAATCCGTTTCCATTACCATCTTGCCATTTTCAATAACAAAAGCGGTGTCATAGACACTTGGGTCAACATTTGAAATTGTTTCTTTAACACCATAGACAATTAAATGCCCAATTGTTAATAACGATTGCTTACTGACTGTACCGTGCAGATCGAGATATATAAATTGTGGGGGTGAGCTACCCCATCTGTGAAAATGGATAACTGTTTTGGTGTACTTCTCGAATGTTTTGGTTGTTCCATCAGAAATTGAAATCGTTGTTCCTTGAGCTGTTACACTTATCTCATTCATTTCCGGCGGAAACCATTCAACGACCATTGTGTGATACCCGACTGGAAGTTTATATAAGTTAAAACCAAGACGTGAGCGGTACTGGAAGGGTGAGCTTTTTTCAAACAAGAGTTTAAGTTGGTAAGCTTTTTTATTAATTTGATGTGGAGAATTGGGAAAATCGACAATACCCAAAACCTCGATATTGTTTTCACTCGAAGATTCATCAGTGTCTTCCATCAAGTATCTGAAGGCGTCTCGTTTTTGTCCTGAGTTATTGATCTGAGATTCACGAATTTTTTGAGTGACAAGATTTCTCAAATCTTTTATTTCCTCTTGCACAAAATCAACATTAACTGCGGATTTTGAATCTCTGTAGTCGGTTTGTAAGTTAATAATTTTATTGTTATTTAAATTCAAGTTTCCAGTCATATTGTTAGTGCCATCAACTTTGAGAAACTTTTTTTGTGTCATGTCATCAATTCTGTTGTTAACAAACTCGACACATGCGGCGTCTCTTTGGTTTGATGGAAGATCAAGATTGACAATTGAATTATTTTTCATATCAATATCAGATCCTTTATCCAGTTTTTTTTCAAGCTGATTTTCGACATACTTTTTATTAACACAATGGTCTGAATTAACTGGATCTTTCACATTTGTGATGAAATTATTGTTCATGTTAATAGATTGCTTCATCAAGCCTCCTTCCTCCTTTGACAAGAATATCTCCCTTTGCGTTTCATAACTAACAACCTTGTTGAGATTACCTTGAACTGGGTAATTGTCTTTTGGGACAACAAGTGACCCTGTCATCGTATCACCTGTTTTTAGCATGAATTTAGATGTATCCACACTTGGAATCTTAGCTATTTCACTGTCTAACTGACTTTTTGTAACCACATCATTATTATTGGTTCCTTGTTTTACATTCACTAATTTTTTATTCTGCATATCATAATCATTATTAGCATCTAATTTAAATCCAATACCAGGTAAACCTCTTGAACCTATCTTACCTAGTCCTTGAGAATCATCATGATTAAGGATACCGTTAGTATAACTCATATATTAATGGTTTATATTCTTTCATCGAAATTTCGGGCTACCTTTTTTTTGACCTTATCAACATACAAAAAACTATATGGATCCTTAGTAGCTTTCTGATAATCTGATTTATTTATGTTCAGTTCTCGGCAAATCATCGATTGCTCGTTTATAGAAGGAAAATCAAAAACACGAAAATGTGAACTATTCAGTCTTATTGTTTTATCGGTTCCGTAATAGCTTTGACTCAAATATATACAACAACAATTTTTATTTCTTGAATTGGTGAAGTAGTCTCGTATCCGTTCGTCATTTTTCTTAGCTGTATTCAAATAGTCATCAAATATGATTAATTTTTGGTTTTCATCAGACAAATCTGTTAAAGGGATGATCTCATCGTTACTTGCTTCTATCACGTCATAACCGACCTCTTTTGATATTGGTTCAAGAGATTTCAACAGATGCTTATATTTGCTTTGGGAGAGATTTCGAGCATAAAGGTATATCTTATCAAAATAGAGAAGCCTATATATCATATCAAGCAAAAGGTTAGTCTTGCCACCACCAGAGGGAGCACAAATAAGCATCCTGAAACATCGGTTTGGCATGAAACTCTTTAATTGAACAAAATCGTTGTTTTCATCATCTTGAATGTCGTAATTTTGAATCTTCATATGATATGTTATACAATTTTATCGCATGGCGACACGCTATGCGACACGCTATGCGACACGCTATGCGACACGCTATGCGA
Organism: Siderastrea siderea; assembly: GCA_964030785.1. Lineage (NCBI taxonomy): Eukaryota > Metazoa > Cnidaria > Anthozoa > Scleractinia > Rhizangiidae > Siderastrea > Siderastrea siderea. The sequence goes on along the minus strand of OZ034966.1, from coordinate 50,248,992 downwards.
GCGTTTTTATATATGATAACCCTAATTTTTCCGAACAAAATACGAAATTTTATGTAAACAAATGATATAATGAGTTTACTCAAATGGAAACAATTAGCAGAGAGCCGATCCGAGCTTGGTAAAAAGATTAACACAGTGAGAGAGACAATAAAACAAAAAACGATATCTGATCAAATGGGTGAAGTTGAGGCAGAGAAACTTTTCAAACCTATAACATCAGGATTAAAGGAACTCACAGCTCCAAAAATGCCATTGATAAGATTACCAAAGAAAAAGCGACCTGTTCCAGATTATGGAATAGCTATTGATGATGAAGTGCCTGATTATGGATTGGATGATTTGTTTGATCAACCTGTTTTACCTGAAAACGAGAAACAGTTAGTTCCAAAACCTCCATCTTATGAAGATGTCCTCAAGGATTTAGCATCAGGTGAAAAACAAATGTATATAGATCCGAAATATATGTATGAACTTGAAGATCTTCCTCCAGAATACGAACAAGAAGTACCAGATTACGAAATCCTTGAGGAGGATAGAATAAATCAAGTTTTAGATGAACTTCAAATTCCTAACTATGATGATATTGAATTACGTCTAACAGAAAAGGATATGGATAATAAAAAGAGTAAAGCTTATCTGAAAAAAATCTTGAAAAATGCTAAAGATCAACGTTTGAAACTAAATGGTTATTTGAGTGATATCAGTAAAAAATTAAAAAGTGGTTTAATGACTGAAGCTGAGGCTCAATATCGAAGAAAAATTATTCAAGATACAAGAAAGGTTCTTACTGATTATATCGATTACAACAATCAAAGACTGAAAATTATTAAAGGATCTGGTTTGAAGAAAAAAATAAAAAGAGGTGGACAAGTCCAGTTTTTCAACAATCCGACAGAAATGATTAAAAAACTTGAACTGATTATCAGATCAATGGTTGCAGGTAATAATAGCATAGAGCTAAGAAACACAGGTGTCGCAATTCTCGATATCTTATTCAAAAACTCTATTTTGAACAGGTTGCAATACAACAAAATATACAAAAACTATTTTAGTCTAAACTAATCATATAAATGAATAGACAACTTGTATTATCCAGTCACACAGTAAAAAACCAAAATGGTAATAAACCATCGGATTTCACAATCAAATACCGTAATCCGATAATACTAGATTCAAACAGACAATATGAAATCGGCCTAGACCGAATCATTTCGATGTCATTTACTTGGTTTAATGTGACTAAAGAACTCAATAATCAGAAAATAAGATATTCAACAGATAGTGGTGCTAATTGGACGGCAATTATATTCAACCCTGGAGTGTGGAATTACATTGATTTTGACAATTTAATCAAAGAAAAAACAAAAACAGGAACCTCATCAAACCCTCAATATCCAATCACTCTGGAGTTTAACGATACTGTATTCAGGACAATAATAACACTAGCCTCAAATTACAGATTAGATCTTACTCAAAGTAATTTTAATGATCTTATTGGTTTCAATAAAAAGATTCTAACAAGTAGTGTAAATGTTGGAGATTACATTCCTAATCTCTCACAAGACAGAGAAATATTGAATGTTCATTGTGATTTGATAAGTGATAGTCTTGTCGATGGTGAAGAGTCAGATATTATATATAGTTTCAGTACTAGTACTTTGACACCGAGTTATAGTTTCACACAAGAGCCAAGACGAGTTCAGTACAACCCGTGTAATAAAAATACGATCAATAAAATAAGAATTTATATCACAGATGGTAAGAGGAGAATCATCGATCTTAATCATAGTGACACTTCATTCAGTTTGATTTTAAGAGAGAAGAGAGATTAATCTAACTAATAGTTATAGATGGCATCATATGAATACAAGCGAATTTATCACCCGAAACTAGGTCGTTTTGTGTATAAGCATAAAGGATCTGGGATTATTGTTGATAACATATTCAAACCAGTTGGAAGGGTGTTAAGTAAAGTTCCAGAAATGGTTTTAAAACCTTTTGCTAAAAAAGCGCTTGAATCTGGTATTTCACATGCTGGAGACAAACTGGGAAAAAAAGCAGCTGAAAAAAGCGGAGAGCTTATTATGAGAAAATTACATGGTTCAACTAAACAATCAATGAAACCAACCAAACCTACTAAACCAAAACAAGAAGACTACAACATGATTCTGAATAGACTTATATCTGGTACTGGTTATTAAAAAGTGAATTTTATCTAAACTACTCATATAAATGAGTTTCAGAACAAATGAAAATCTACAACGATATGAATACGTTCGTTTCCATTTGGATAATGTCATTGAGCAACCTGCTAATAATCAAAGCCAGAAAAAGACTGGTTACAGATTCACAATCAACGATAGGTCGACTATGTTCGATTTTTTTAATGGGTATTTCGAAGTAACTAAAGAGCTTCAAAAAAGGGCAGATGGTGCTGGATATGCTGCAGCAGATCGCATAACTATGATAAACGGATCTCACAGTCTAATCAGACATATGGTTATCAAATCTTCAGGCAAAATCGTGTATGAGAGTGATAATTTACATAGAATTACGAATGTGAAAAATCTCCTTGAATACAGTGATGATTTTAGTAGATCTGTTGGAAAGAATTCGTTCTGGTATCTTGATACTGATGATACAACAGCAGATACAAACACAGGTTTTGAAGCCCGTCGTATTTTAACCCAAGCTAATCAGAATGACGGCGGCGGAGGAGCTAAATCGATTAACGAGATGATTCCGTTAAACAGATGCAGCTTTTTCCAAGAATTAGAAAGAAAAATGTTGCCCCCAATGCAACTCACATTTGAACTTACACTTAATGATGATGCTGAACTTATTCACAAAGCAGCAGCAGCTGATGATGGTAGGGTTGTAGTAAAAAGATTGTATCTTTGGCTACCAAGACTAGTTCCAAAAGACAGCATGTATAGTAATTTCGTTTCAGATTTTCTCAAGCCAACAACCTGGATATATATGCGAGATATCTACAATCAGTCAGCAAATACCAGAGCTATTCAGAATATGTTTCAAATCAGTCCAGCTATTGATAAGGTTAAACATGTTTTTATTTATCTACAGCGAACAGACGCACCTAATAATGTTGAAGCAGAGAGGAGTCCGTATTTGTTCGATACTTTCAAGTTGAATGCCGCTAACGCTAACAGCTCTCTATCAAGCTGTAGGATTGAATACGGGAATAACGTTTTTTACCCAGAGCTTGAATATGATAGTGACTCTAAAATACGGATATTTAATGATCTAATGTCATATGCATTTCGTAAGAACGATTACAATTCAGGAACACAGCTTAATGTATCAAATTTCACTAGTTTGTATGGATTATTGTATTTCGATTTGTCATATCAGAAAGAGGTAGTGACGAGAGATCCTAAACAGTTGATTCTCCATTATCGTCTCAATGTAGCCCCGGCAGCAAACGTCCGAGCTCATAGCATAGTATTTTATGAGAGTGAGGTTGTAGTAAAGACAGTTGGAAACGAATTGATGATAGTTTAATGAATAAGATTTTTAACATCGATAAAATTTTAATTGAATATGTTTTTTAAAACAGAATTTATCTAACATATATTATATGACACAACTATACGAAATTAAAGTTAGTTTATCACCAAACCAGAAAAAGAATCTTAGTAACGCGTATCATAAAAGAGAAACAATAGTTCTAAGGCTTACGAAGGACTCTCTATCTGGGAATGACACTCTATATGTACCTCAGAATATAGTTAAGCGATTGGAAAAAAATAAGAAATTGAGAAAAGGAATGGACATCAAACTAGCCAAAACAAACATTCGAAAGCAAGTTGGTGGATCACTCCTCTCTACAGTTCTGTCGCTTGGAAGAACTTTCGCTCCAACGATTGCCAAGACTATTGGATTGTCAGCTTTGGCAGGTTTAGCATCTGAAGGAGCATCTCAGATTGTTAAGTAGATATCTGGAAAAGGTTTACAAACCGGTGGGTTCCTAATACCACAAAATAAAATCGATAAGTTGATAACATATAAGCATCTTTTGACAACCCAACAAAAGAAGGATATATTAAATGCTCTTCAAACTGGTTCTGGTGTTCATATAAAACCAACAAAAGTACAAACAGGTGGGTTCTTAGGCACTCTTCTAGCATCAATTGGAGTCCCTTTAGCTATTGAGGCAAGAAAGAAGATAACTGGTAAAGGTGCCCCTCAGATGGGAAAACCAAAACAAATACCACCCAGATCTGTACCAAAATCAACCAATTATAATCAGAATGGTGGTTTGTTAGACCCAATGTACATAACTCCACCTTTTTATGGAAATTGGCCGAATGATACAATCGGTATGGGAATTTCAAAAAAAAAACTCCAAAAAAAAAGGGCGAAGGCCTAATATTAGGCAAAAACTCCCCATTCAAAAACGTACCTCTTCTAAACATTCTATTGTAAAACCCAAATTTCATAAAAACATTCCTTTGTCAAATTATGATTTAATAAAATGGTGTAAATATCTGAATATCCCAATTAATGATGTATTGTCAAGAGATGAAAATATTCCTCACGATCATATACAAGCTCTATTCATTTACAATCTTGAACCATCATATATGAGCGGTAGCCATTGGGTATCAACGTATGTGAAAGATAACGTCGTCAATTACTTTGATAGCTTTGGTTTGCCTCCCTTCCAAGAAATGGTCAATCATGCGAGAAAAAAGAATTTAACATTGCTTCATCAGAACAATCAAATACAAAATTTACTGACGACAACATGTGGTTACTTCTGTTTGTACTTTTTGAATGAGATGAATAAGGGTAAATCATATTTTGATCTGTTGGAAGTTTTCGACATATATGATACGACGAATAATGAGAGGTTTCTAGAACGGTATTTCAAAAATATGTAATCAAGTTATATATGAAATCTTATTGCGTGAAACAAAAAAGGGTCACAGAATGTGTACCTGGGAGTGAACGATATGTGAGAGCCAAAAATAACAGACTTATGCTTAAATGCATATGCTCTGAATGTGGTATTACTAAGACGAAATTCGTCAAAAGTCAAAAGGGAGGTGAAAATCCATTAGGTAAAGCTTTCGAGGCAGCCAAAATAGCCAAACAAATAACTCGCAAAGTAATTCCATCAACTAACCATGTATTTGACCGATATTGGTCTGGTGATATCTTGAAAGGTGTCTTCACAGGGTCAACAGGTATAACAAGCAAGAAATTCTGGACTAAACCAAAGAAGGGTACTGTTATGCGTTTGGTGAAAAATCCGAAAACTGGTAAATATGAGAATGTGTACGTTGAACCTTAATCTAATCTAATTATATATATATGAGATCATATTGCGTGAAACAAAAAAAGGTCACAGAATGTGTGCCAGGAAGTGAACGACATGTTAAAGCTAAAAATGGAAGGCTTATGCTTAAATGCACTTGTGCTGAATGTGGTATTACAAAGACGAAATTCGTTAAACAGGCGGGAAACGGGCTAGCCCGTCGAAAGGGGCGGGCTTACTAGATACAGTAGCATCGACTGGTACTGATTTATTGATTCACCACGGTATTCCTTGGCTGGGAAAAAAGGCTGTTGAAATGGGAAGATATTATGGATCAGAAGCCTTGAGAAACCCAAAACTGCAGAAAAAGGCTATTGATTATGCTCTGGATAAGTTGAATCCAATGATTCAAAATGTTGGAAGTCAAGCTCTTGATCAATTATCAACCAAAATAAGACCAAATAGAAAGTATAAAACTGACAGGAAGGATTTGGATGGTGCTGGTGTTGATATACATAAACTAATTGGGAAAATACCGAAACCAAAAGCTGGATGGACTCCTGGAAAGTATAAATACCTCGGACCGTACAACCCTCTCGAGAAGCAGTTGGAGTATGACAAGAATACTGGAAATGTGACCAAATGGAATGTGAAACCCCTCAATAAAGTGGATGAAATAGCAGCTTATCATGATATTTGTTATGACATGGGGAAAAACAAGGGTGAATGTGACAAGAAAATGGTTAACTCATTAGATGAAATACCTTATGGGGAAATGCCAAAATGGGGACAAACTGCTCGGTTCTTGATTAATACAAAGCAGAAACTGGGTCTTGGTGTGAAACAAAAGAAGCCAAAAAACGGGAAAGGCCGTCGAGTGAAGAAAACTGGCAAAAAGAATTAGCTGATGAATTACATAAACCTATAAAGCGTAACTTCACCCGGCGGCGAGTAATTGTAAACCATATTGACGAGACATGGTGTTCAGATATCGTTGAGATGCAAAAATTCAGTCGATGGAATGCTGGCTACAGATATCTTCTGATGGTTTTAGATGTATTCTCTAAATATGGTTGGATTGTCCCTTTAAAGAACAAAAAAGGAGAAACTGTTGCTGAAGCATTCAAAACAATATTCAAAGAAGGTAGAAAACCACAATATATTTGGACAGACAAAGGCAAAGAGTATTATAACAAACATGTTAAGGAACTACTTGATAAGAATAAAATAACATTGTACTCAACTGAGAATGAAGAAAAGTCGTCAGTTTGTGAAAGATGGAACAGAACAATTAAAACCAAGATGTGGAAGCAGTTTACTGTTCAAGGTAATACACAGTATCTTGACATGTTACCCAAATTAGTGAAACAGTATAACAATACAAGACATTCAAGCACAAAGATGACACCAACTGAAGCCAGTAAAAAGAAGAATGAAGGAGTTGTTTACTTTAATCTGTATGGTGATATGGAAACATCAAGACAGAAACCAAAGTTCAAAGTCGGTGATAAGGTCAGGATAAGCAAGTACAAACGGAAAGTGTTCGACAAGTCTTATACACCAAACTGGTCTGAGGAAATTTTTACAGTTGATGAAATACAACATACAAATCCAATCACATACAAACTGAAGGATCTCAGAGATGAAGACATTCAAGGGAGTTTTTATGAACCTGAATTACTGAAAGCTGAACAAATGGTATTCAGAATTGATAAAGTGATTCGGAGGGATTATAAAAAGAAGCAAGCTTTTGTTAAGTGGAAGGGGTATAGTGATGAATTCAACAGTTGGATACCGTTCAAGGACTTGAAGGATATATAAAGTGTTTTAAAAAGAATTATCTAACATATATTATATCTAACTTGCAGCACGGCTGTTCATTGCTCACAGTAGCCAAATACTGAATTGTTTCTGGCTATTATGTAACATAATTATATGAAGAGTCTTTGGAAAAAATTGAAACGCTGGATAGTATGTGGAAGTAAAATACATGACAAATATCGGTCGACATATCCAATCTGTTATAGCAACAACTCAGTCTTTGCAATAGAAAATAAATATGTAACATAATTATATGGAAAATCTAAAGTTTGGAGATGAATTCGATTCTCTTAAATTCAGAGCCAAAAACGTGTACGGCGCAAAGGATCTGAATTATTCAAACCGTGCAGATAAAAAGTATGTTGTGACACTGAAAAACGGTGATAAAATACACTTTGGCGACAGAATGTATCAAGATTATTTAATCCATAAAAATCCAGAAAGACGTATGCAATATCGTAAAAGAGCCTCAAAGATAAAGAATAGATATGGCAAGCTGACATATAAGGATCCGCAATATGCTAATTACTGGAGCTACCATCTGCTGTGGTAAACATGTTCAAACGCATGAGTTAAAGTCATTTAAAAATAAAAATATATAGTATTAATATATGGAACAAATAAATGTCAAGAGAGGTCGAGGAAGACCAAGGAAGTATTTCACTGAAGAGGAGAGAAGACGAGGAAAAACAAGATGTATGTTAGCAAAAAAATGGTATTGTAATGAATGCAACGATGGACATAATTATACATTGGCAGGAAAACATAGCCATTTGAATACAACAAAACATAAATTGAAAAAGGAGATCTATGAAATGAAACAAAAGATAAAATTAATTAAAATGATATAGTTCAAAGGATTCATATTCAGATCATTTGAATTTTTGACCATACTTAAACGCAGTTTGAAAACATTTAAAATAAAATATCTTCTATAAATATATAGATGAAATTAGAAATATCTAACAATAATATAAATATGGATAAAGCCAGTTTGAAGAAACTAAGCAAATCGAAACTTATCAAATTACTTCTCAAGCAGGAGAAGAAGTCAGTTCCAGCGCCAAGAACATACAAATCAAGGAGGCCAATACCAACACCTCGCAAGAGTGTCAAACAGATGGTTAAGCAGTACGAAAATAATATTATTCTACCGCCTCAAGAATTCAGGGATAATTACAAACCAATTCCTGCACCAAGAACTAAACAAAATGCTGTTAAAAAACCAGTTCCAACACCAAGAACCATAATAAAGCAAACAGACAAAGCTTTAAAAGGTTTCACTAAGTCATTTGAAATCGGCATTAAAAACAATAAAGACCCCTTAACCCAAATGCAAAACACAAGAAAGGCAATAGAACACAGTGTAATAAGTTTATTGAATGAAATGAAAGGCTTGAAATACGTTGAAACATTGAAAGTCACATTCGAAAAAAATTCAGGTAATGAAATAGTTGAAAAGACAGCATATTTCAATAGCACACCCCAAACAATAATCAACCAAATGGAAATCAATGAAGCATTACAAATGTCCAAACAAAATATCTTAAACCAGATCTCCCAGTGGATATCAGAAGGATCTGGTTGGACAGTCCAATCAGTTGATAGCCATTACCTCAACATTGTCAAATACAAACCCATGAATGGATCCTCATATATCCAACTACCTTCCGATCTGCAAAACTGCGCTAAAGGTTTAATAAACATGAAAAATGAGGATAATGAATGTTTCAGATGGTGTCATATCCGACATTTAAATCAACAAGACAAGAATCCTCAAAGAATAAAAAAAACAGACAAACAATACGTTGAAAAGTTAGATTATTCAAACATTGAATTTCCAGTTAATGTCAAACATTACAACAAAATTGAGAAGCAAAACAGTATCAATATAAACGTATTCGGATACGAAAACAAAGAGCCATATCCCATCTATGTTTCCAAAGAAAAGTATGAAGATCATATGGAACTACTTCTGGTAACGAAAGATGAAAACAAACATTATGTTCTCATAAAGGATTTCAACAAGTTCATGTACAATCAAACAAAACACAAAGAGAGGAAACACTTTTGTATGCACTGCCTGCAATGTTTCAGTTCTGAAAAAGTATTGAACAATCACAAAGAAAACTGTATTCAAGTGAACGGTACTCAAGCAATTAAAATGCCAGACAAAGACAATAACATACTAAAATTCAACAACTTTCATAAACAGCAACCTGTGCCATTTGTCATTTATGCTGATTTTGAGGCTTTAACTGAAAAGGTACAAGGATGCCAACAAGACGGTAATAAATCATACACCGAAGCATACCAAAGACATACAGACTGTGGATATGGATATAAAGTGGTTTGCTGTTATGATGACAAGCATACAAAACCAATACAACTATACAGGGGTGAAAAGGCTGTTTACAAATTCATGGAAAATATGTTAGAAGAAGTAAAATACTGTAAAAAAGTAATGAAAAAACATTTCAATAAACCATTGAGAATGACTAAAGAGAATGAACAGGAATTTGAAAAAGCAAAAGAATGCCACATATGTGATAAAAAATATACTGAGAAAGACATTCGAGTCAGAGATCATTGTCATATTACTGGTAAATACAGAGGCTCAGCTCATCAAGAATGCAATCTGAAACTTAGAATAAATCCAAAAGAAATAAAAATTCCTGTTATATTCCATAATTTGAGAGGTTATGACAGTCATTTCATTATGCAAGAAATTGGAGCTATTGTCAAGAATAATACATACACCAAAAACGGAAAAGAGATGAAAATGAACATAAATGCTATTCCAAACAATATGGAAAAATATATGGCATTCATGCTTGGTAACCATCTGACATTCATCGACAGTTTCCAATTCATGAGTTCAAGTTTGGATAAATTAGTCAGCAACTTACCAGCAGAAGCTTTAAAGTATACAAACAAAAGATTCCGAAAAGAAAAATTCAATCTTATGACGCGAAAAGGTATTTATCCGTACGATTTCATGGACAGTTTTGAGAAATTCAATACAACAGAATTGCCGACTAAAGAAGAATTTTACAGCATATTGAATAATGAGCATATAACAGACGAGGATTATATCCATGCTCAAAATGTTTGGACTACTTTCAAATTAGAAACGATGTGTGATTACCATAATCTATATCTCAAGTCTGATATACTTCTATTAGCCGACGTGTTTGAAAACTTCCGCAAGACCTGTCTTCAGTATTACAAACTTGACCCCTGTCACTACTTCACATCTCCAGGATTATCATGGGATGCTATGTTGAAGATGACTGATATTAAACTAGAACTAATGACAGAAATAGACATGTTTCAATTCATTGAAAAAGGCATGCGTGGTGGTATATCTTATATTGCCAATCGATATAGTAAAGCGAATAACAAGTACATGAGAGAATACGATGAGAATGCACCCTCAAAATACATTATGTATCTTGATGCTAATAATTTATACGGTTGGGCTATGAGTCAATATCTACCAACTGGTTGTTTCAAATGGATGACAGAAAAGCAGATTAATAAAATCAATTTAGCAAAATACAATGAAGAAAGCAATAAAGGATTGATACTAGAAGTTGACCTAGAATACCCAAAAGAGTTGCATAACCTTCATAACGACTACCCATTAGCTGCTGAGAGGGTTTGTGTAAATAAAAATATGCTGTCTGAGTATTGTAATAACATACAGAAAAAATTCAACATATCGACAGGACTGGTACACAAACTGATCCCTACTTTATGCGACAAAGAAAAATATGTTTTACACTACAGAAACCTGCAGCTGTATCTTGATCTTGGATTGAAAGTGAAGAAAGTCCATCGAGTATTAGAATTCAACCAGTCTCCATGGCTTAAGCAATATATAGACTTCAATACACTAAAACGTACTCAAGCGAAAAATTCATTCGAAAAAGACTTCTTCAAACTTATGAATAACTCAGTATTCGGTAAAACTATGGAAAATATAAGAAAACGAGTTGATGTCAGACTTGTGACTGATGATAAGAAATTGTTAAAGATGGCTTCCAAACCTACTTATGTAAGCAGTAAGATATTCAACGAAAATCTAGTTGCAGTGCATAAAATAAAGGAAACGCTAACCCTGAATAGGCCAGCATATGTTGGAATGTGTATTCTTGATCTGAGCAAGACATTGATGTATGATTTCCATTATAACTACATAAAAGAAAAGTATGGTAACAAAGCCAAATTATTATTCACAGACACAGACTCATTAACATATGAAATCGAAACCGAAGATGTGTACCAAGACTTTTGGAATAACAAAGATCTATTCGACAACAGCGACTACCCTGAAAGCTCGCCGTATTTCGATAAGAGAAACAAAAAGATAATAGGTAAATTTAAAGATGAAGCTTGCGGTATTCCAATAACAGAATTCGTTGGTTTGCGATCAAAAATGTACAGTTACATCAAAGACAATAATAAAGGCGGAAAAACAGCTAAGGGAATTAAGAAAAATATAATAAAGAACAACATCAAACATAAAGACTACAAAAGTGTTTTATTAGAAAATAAACAAATGCAACATACTATGAAAACTATTCGAAGCAGCAAACATCAACTAGGTAGTTATGAAATAAACAAAGTATCACTCAGCTGCTTCGATGACAAAAGATATATATCAACTAATGGAATAGAAAGTTTAGCTTATGGTCATTATAAAATCCAATGAGTTCAAATTACAACTCTAACATTAGTTCATCTTTTGCATTTGGTGAAGGAATTTCTTCAACAATAGGTGCTTGTGCTGACATTTGCGGAGGTATTTGGCTGGTAGCAGGTGCTTGTGCTGACATTTGCGGAGGTATTTGGCTGGTAGTAGGTGCTTGTGCTGACATTGGTGGAGGCATTTGGCTGGTAGTAGGTGCTTGTGCTGACATTGGTGGAGGCATTTGGCCGGCAGTAGCCATTGCTGGCAGAACATTTGGTTTAAAAATTATTCCTAGACGTTGAGATCATCTACGCTTTTTTAAATTAGTCTTAAAGTCTGCTGACTCCACTTTTCCTTCGATAACTTCTTTTATCGATCTTCGCTTCCTCTCCATAACGAGCATTCTCTGATACTCCTCAAGAACTTTAATATGAGCTGTAACATTCTTCTCCTCAGTGTGAGTGTCGATGCTCTCTAAGTTGCTGATAACTTGAGCTAAATTAAAAGAAATTGATTCGTGACTTCCCATGAATGATTCCATAATAAGAATTGAATCTTGGATATTTTGAGAATAACTCTCGAATCTTTTAGTAGCTTCGTCAATGCTAAGAGGCATCTTTGACATATATTTCATCAACCGGAAGCAACTTCTGATATTTTTATCAAACTGGAGCAATTTCTGATATTTTTATCAGAAAAAGTAATTTATGGGTACGTTTTTAATTGGTTGATAGAGATCATACGACTATCATGACCTTGGAAAATAGCTGAGTCATTTCCTGTTTTCGTCAGACATGTCCAGACTTGTTTCTGAGAAAAACTTCCTGCTTTTCCGAGAATTTAAAACTTCCTGCAGTCTGGCGTCATGTGATGGAAGAATGCGTTGGATACATCATGAGATAAAACATATAGTATCCAAATCCAAATAATCGCGCTCATAAAATAAAATACATATAGATTCCATCAACAGTTCGGGAGGATACCAGTTCTGGAAGAAAGTGTGACGTCACATTTCTTTTGTTCTTGCGAAAATACGCAAAAATCAGTAAAAATAATAGAGAGAAATTGGTGCCTAATGCTAAAAGCTCCTTACCAGTCTCTAGGCGCAATATCCGGGAACTTTGAGTAGCAAATCTGTTAGAAAACAAGATGGCTGCTAGCACGGTTGCATTTTGGCGACGAAAGTAGAGTTAACAACGGATATTTCAGCAACGAAAGTTTGTGGATCGTGGACAATGCCGCCATGTTGGCGGACATGAAATGTAAGTATACGTTTTTTTTGTTTTGTTTTCTCTGTCATGGAGAATTTTCTAGTCCAAGAGAACAATTTTCCTCCATTGTGCTGTTAATAAATGTTGTTTTTGGAAAGTTTCGTCGCTGGTAACCACCTAGGAAAAATGGTAATCCATTTTAAAGTTGACTATTTGGATGCTTTGCTCATACACTGTATGCATTCCTTGATACATCGCTTCGATCTGGACAAGAGCGCTTATGTTCGCTCAGTCATTAGCGTTTTGAGGCATAATATAGGCATCATTTGAAGGTGTGATAAATCAGTGACATAGGGGAACTTAATTTACATTTTTACTACCTCGAAATAAATTTGAGAGTGTTTGCCAATCGCTGTTTTAAAGTTTGCTGATGATTTATCTTTCATGCTCCTACTGTACATGTTACAGTTTTAATTCCTTGCTAAATTTAGTTTCATGTGTCTTGACTGCCTACAGAAATTGACGGTGTGATAAATCAGTGAGAGTATAGGAACTTTATTTATATTTTTACTACTTCGAATAAATTAGATAGCGTTTGCCAATCGCTGTTTTAATTTTGCTGATGATTTATCTTTCATGCTCCTACTGTTACAGTTTTAATTCCTTGCTAAATTTAGTTTCATGTGTCTTGACTGCCTACAGAAATTGTAAGAAATGGAGGTTCATCATCAAATTATAGAGAACTCTTGCTGCATTTGTGGAGCTAACCTTCAAGTTAAAGGAAAACGAAAGACAAAGTGTAATCTCTTCTGGCAACAAATCTCTCAATTGTGGCAACAAAATGTGGCTTTGGTTTCCCCAGATGTACACCCTTTGCATGTGTGGCACAATAAATGTAGATCTCTGTGCGCCAAGGTTTTTTTTAGCACTGCTTGTTCAATTTGCAATGCAAAGATTCTGATTATCTCCGTAACAAATTACCAGTAATTATAATTTTAAAAGTTATTCCAAAACATAATATATTAAAAATTTCCCTGAGTAGGAGATAAGCATTTTTATATAAATTATAACCAGATAGTGGGTCCAAAACAAGCAGGCAGGAGGGGGGTACATCCCTGTGAATGGGTTCTCCTCATTAAGCATAATTTTATGGATGAGGCTGTGGCAGCAATAACAACAGGCCTGACAAATGTTGAAGAAGGAGGGGAAATGGAAGTACAGGTTTGTTGGAAAATATTAGTTAAAGTGAACTTGTATGTGCAAGAGGGGAAACTACAGGAAGAATAGTTATTTTAGTTTTTTCCTCCATTCCATCTTTCCCAGTGCCCTCTGCTAAATTATCTTGGGCCATTACGTGCATGCTGGGGACAAGGCAGTAAGATTACAGTGCCTGTCAGGAACATTATAATGATATAGTTCTTGTTATTAGAGAATCAAAAGAATCTCTGAATTGTGCCAGATGTGACCTGGCAGGGCCGTAGCCAGTATAACTGTGGCAATGTCCATGGTTAACTTCTTTTCCTTAGTATTTACTTTCCCCTTCAAAAAAAAATAAAAACAATGTAAAAAGAGACTTAGGCAAGTGCCTCGGTTTGCCTCAAAGCAGCTACGGCCCTGCTTGGGTATTTTCACAAAGCTCTCCTAACTAAGATATAATCCTCAGTGTATTGTTTCATAACAATAGGCTTTTATGAAGAACCAATACTTAGGGTACATCATAGATGAGAAGGGCTTTGTGAATCCTCCCATGATTTGCTCAGTTATGGATGCAAATTAAATCAACAAATTAAAAATAGTTTTTGTGATTTGTTTCTAGGTGGATGGAGGAACAAAGAAGAATAAGATGTAGAGTGTTGACAGGAAATAAAATAGTATTAACCTGAAACATTTTGACTGCTTATTTCTTCTTTCACATTTGCATTTTTGTCTCGATAACAAGAACAAATTAAACGTTCGCCGGCTTAGATGAAATATATTGCAACCAAGGATCTTTCAATTTACACTCACAATAAACCCTTGACACCCTTCAGGATCTGAGATGACTTTTAAAACTATATGTAAAATGTTCTGCTAGCAATACATGAACACAAATGTACTTTTCTATGTACTTTTACACTTTGGCAATCACAGGATTTATATCACCACAGAATGAAATTTTCAGGTGAATCCTGCAAGGGCAATTATGTGTGACTGTAAAACAATTTCAAAGACCAACATTTATTGTTCCATTTCACCTTTCTTGGTACAGGCATTTACCAATCACTATACTGAAATGCAAACTACAGTATTATATCAAGCTCTATGGCACCTTTTCTAGCCATGCTTTATGTTTTACAAAAAATCACAAAAAAATAAAAAAATAAAAAGTCTGAACGAAATGCGATAATATGACAAGCTCACTCCATATTTTTTCAGTCTTAGATGAAGGGGCGCTTTCAATGATACCTCGCATTACAGGCTCGACTTAACCATTAGCCCTTAACTTAAAATACAATGATATGTGGGCACATTCGATAAAAGAAAGAAAACACACAACTTAAGCCCGGGCCAAATGAGTAAGAGTTGATGAGAATTGAGAGTTTTCGTCGACTTCCATCGACTATCATCAACTCGGGCCAAACCAGAACGAGAGTTATCAAAAGGCCGTCACGAGTGACGCGTTCATTTCGTTATGCTTTAGAGAAAACTCTCGACGACTCTCATGACAAATTTAAGCACGTTCAAAGTCGAGGAGAGCGCAAGAGTTCAGGCCAAACCGCCCAAACGAGAGCGAGACTTTGACCTCTCATAAACTCCGTAAACTCTCTTCGATTGACCAGTGCTTAAACTAAATAAAACTAAAAAGTGTAGACTTACGAGAAGAGAAAGCGAACTCCGACCATTTTTATGTTGGCAATAAGCTCGTTTACAACTTCAGAGCTGCAAACACGACAAAGAAAAAAGATTACGGCACGAAATTAAATAAAAATCGTATGTACTTTCCTCGCGCTTGTCCGCCATCTTGAATTTGGCTGCAGAGAATATTTGTTATGAAATGCGATCCAATGTTTTGATCAATGACGTTTCGTGACGTAGAACAATTGTTTTCGTTTCTTCCAGAACTGGTATCCTCCCGAACTGATCAAATAAAACCATAAAATGAAACCAATATGTGTAAAAAATGCTCTGGTACCATATCGCTTACTGCGCCCTACGAGACTACGTCTCTACCCACAGTAAGCTGAAAGGAGCCTCACTCGTCACTAAAGTGACGACTTCCCGAGCCTGCTCGGCTCCTACCAACATGTGAAACTGCTTTTTATACCCCCCAGAGGAAACCATAAAATTATTTCCATCATATGGAAAGTAGATGTATAGTTGGGTTTGGTAACAGCACATTTTCAAAATGTGCTGGTACCCCCAACTATATAACTACTGAAATGCTCTAAAATAAACACTGAATTGCACTACTTCAACTATTAATAATTAGTACATACAAATTTATTCAAACAGACTAAACAATGGTGTGTGAAGTTTTTTCAACAGCAGAGGCAACACCGCACGCATTAGCCGCCTACCCGACAGAGCACAACAAAGAAAAAAAATTGAAAAGCTCAAGGTTCCTGAGACTGAAATGGCTTTTCTTAACAGGTTGAAAATGCAAAATGGAAGTGGAAAAGATTATGCCTAAAATAAACAGTTCAACAATTTAAAATAGTTAGTACTAACAAACTTATTCAAACAGACTGAACAATAGCGTGTGAACTTTTTTCAACAGCAGAGGCGGCACGCGCTTGCCGCCTTCCCGAAAAAGCACAGCAAAGAAAAAAAATTAAAAGCTTAAGGTTCCTCAGACTGAAATGGCTTTTTTTTAACATGTTGAAAACGCAAAGGTAAAGTGGAAAAGATTTTGTCTGAAAGAAACACTGCAACAACTAGTACTAATAAATTTATTCGAACAGACTAAACAATAGTGTGAAGTTTTTTCAACAGAAGAGGCGGCACACGCTCCCCGCCTCCCCGAAAAAGAAGAAGAAAGGAAAAAAATAAAGCTCAAGACTGAAAGACCAAAACTGCTCTCTTTTTTGAACTGGTTGGAGACGCAAAATTAAAGTAGAAAAGATTATGCCCAAAATAAACTGTTTTGCATCAGTTCAACCATTAAAAATAATTAGTAGTAACAAATTTATTCAAACAGACTAAACGATAATGTGAGAGTTTTTTTCAACAGCAGAGGCGGCACGCGTACGCCGCCTAACCGAAAAAGAAGAAAGAAAAAAACTGAAATGGCTTTTTTTTAACAGGCTGAGAATGCAAAATTAGATTGGAAAAGATTTTGTCTGAAAGGCACACTGCATTGCACCAGTTCACCAATTAATAATTAAACCTTACAAATTTATTCAAACAGACTGAACAATAGTGTGAATTTTTTTAAACAGAGGCGGCACACGCTCACCGCCCCCCAAAAAGCACATGAAACGGCTCTCTTTTTTTGAACTGTTTGAAAACGCAAAACTAAAGTGGAAAAGATTTTGTCTAAAATAAACACTGCAGTGCAATAGTTCAGCAATTAGCACTAATAAATTTATTCGAGCAGACTAAACAATAGTGTGTGAAGTTCTTTAAACACGCGTGCGCCGCCTCCGTAAAAAGCGCAACATGAAAGACAAAATAAACGCTCAAGAACCCAAAGTTAATTAGTAAAGCCAATGTTTTCTTTGAAACACCTCAATACCACAATAAAAGCTGTAACAGCCAATCACGATAAAAGATTTTCGATCCGAATGAGCTTCCTAGTAACTATAAAAAGGTGCAAATACAGTAGTGAAGTATCCGTTGACGTTAATTGTGTCATCAAACCATACCTAAGAAAAATGAGTAAGCAAATTGCGTGAGTGAATTGGAGCCGTGGGAGGTATTCTGATGTTGTACGAACAGCCATTGTCGATCCGTCGCCTATTAAGCAAGGGCAAAAAGTTCGAGTCATCTGGGGGAAAGGAAAAAAGGAGTACAGTGCAACCATTACCTGCTACCCACTCATCGAAGAGATCGAGTCTCCAGTTGAAGAGCCCCAGCCGCGTCAGACAACAGCTAAACGTAAACTGGTAAGTACTTTCAGTCATTTCATTATTTCCTCGTCTCTTTCAACACTGACCCGTTAACAGCGTTATCGTTTTAACACAATTATGTCTTCTAATAAGTTAGTGATTTTCGTGTTTAGATCCCAGAAGCCACGTCTTCCCCTGAACGCCGCAAGAAAACGAAAACAGACAAGCCCAAGTCAAAGGAAAAACCCAAAGGAAAGGTATGTAAAAGAAAATTGCTTGATGTTGCATTTAACTAAGAATAGAATCATCCGTGGTTTTTGTAAGGACAGACTCCATTTTGTGAATGGTCTGCCTGAAAATATTTTCAAAAGATAGCCTTGTTTCATTTAACTGGATTCAAAGGTGACGTTTTAAAACTGTGATTAGCTCAGGGGCCAGATGTTTGTATTATTCGCTAGGTTTTTGTAAGGACAGATTCGATTTTGTGAATGGCCTCGAAAAAGTGCAACCTGTCCGTGTTGTAGAGATTGAATTAGAATCCGTGGTTTTCATCTCACTCTTGCTGAAAATATTTTCAAAAGCTAGCCTTGTTTAATTTAACTGGTTTCAAAGCTGACGTTTTAAAACTGCGATTAGCTTGATCGTGTTTTGAACGACCGGGGCCAGATGTTTGTATTATTCGCTAGGTTTTTGTAGGGACGGATTCGATTTTGTGAATGGTATGAAAAAGTGAAGCCGTCCGCGTTGTGGAGATTGAATTAGTGTGTTTGGTCTCTCGCTGGAAAAAATGCATTCAAGGTTAACCTTTTAAAACTCCGATCAGTTTGATCGTGTTTTGAACAGCTGGGCCCAAGTGTTCATAATTGTTCATAAGTTGTTTGTGTTTTGAACACAGGTTCTGGACGCCGCTTCTCCCAGCAAAATCAATGAAATTATCGACGACACATCTGATGACAGCTCGGACGACGAAGATCTCCCGCTGGTGGCCCATAAACCACTACAGAAACCCAGTGAGAAGCCTCTGCAGGAGACACCTAAGGAGATGCCGGATTTCCTGGAGTCAGAGGAGGAGTCAGACAATGTAAATTTTGGAAGCCTGCTATCCAAAGCAATCAGAACTGGGGACAATATGACGGCCTTTGTAAGTTGTTGACTTTCTTCACTTTTAGGAAGGATTTCCACTTTTGCATAAAATTTACGTATGTATGGACGTGAATTTAACTGGCTTTACGTGGTACATATGTAAATATAAAATTAGGGACGACATATGAACGGCTTACGCAAACGTGAAAAATTCACGTTAAATTTACGTCCGTACGCATCTTACGCAACAGTGGAAATCCACCCTATCTCAATAGTGGTGTACAATGCGTATCGACAAATTTTTTTGGAGACCTCAGTGTTAAAATAGTCGAAATAGAGACGTGGATTTTGAATAATTGAATCTCGTGGATAAAATGTAGTTAACTGAAATTAAAATGCTTGACGTTTTCAATCATCAAGATCACCATCACAATCTCGTACTTTCGTGAATCTGTACTAAGGCTTTTTGAAACTCGGCTGTTCTGGATTGATTCTGGTTGGAGATTTATTGAGCAGAGACAGTCTTTCCATTTTGCTAAGGGATAACATGATTGATACGCAGTTATTTCTACTCAGGTTAGCACTGGCAAGAACAGAGTCTAACAAGGAAGACCAGACAGTGAGCGAGCTTAGACTACTAACGACGATTCTAGAGCGCCTTGAGTGTTCCTATGCAAAACAGGAGGCCAAGCTGGACAGATTGCTGAGTGTAGTAACAACACAGCCCTTCCGAGCACCACAGTGTAGCACCATGACAACACCAGAGCTGCCCTATACACCGCCTGTGCGCTTCAGACAGGAAAACGCTGCAGACTTGCATCACACGCCTTGTGTGACGGAACCTGACGGGGTGCTGGACGAGATAATTCAACAAACGGACTTTGATCCCGCAGGTACATATATGAAAGTTTTTATGGCTTACGTTCGCTGAAATTTTCTCGACATCTAATTTTTTCCTGTAACCTCAGGAATTTGATATCCTCGAAATTTGACGAAACGCATTGGTGACCAGTGTTTTATTTATTATTTCCTATTATCAGAGAGAATCAAAGTCGGAGGAGTTGAAGAGGTCCAGTTAGGGAAAGGAGACTTTGATTTCGCAAAGGCAGCGACGAAGCCAACCGTTATGGCCCTGCGGCTTGTCGATAAGCTGTTTCCAAAGGGGGTCCTGATGAATTCCACCGTTCATGGGACCAAAGACTTCGCTCCTCTGGATCACAGAATCATTACTGCAATCAAAGGTAAGCTAACAACGTTAGATCTGTTTTATCTTAAGAGTTGATTCAACTTTAAACATTGGGATGCTTAATTTAAACATGTGAATGTTTAAAAAAGACGTATTCTAAATTCGGTATACTTTAGCCTGTGTATTATTTGCGCAGTGGCCTGTGTAGCTGGCGGGATTGTTGGCGTATTTAATACCAAACTTGAGTACTCACCAAGAATTTTGTTTTGTTTCAGGGGAAGTGACAAGGAGCTTCGGCTACCAGTGCAGGGACAGAGAGGAACTGAACCGCATGTGGGAGTCATGCAAAATAAGCATCGGCAAACGCTGCCAGAACTTAAGAAAAAAATAGTGACAAACTAAGGCAAGATTAGTTCGTTAGCAACTGTGCGTGTATTTTTCTATGTAATCTAAGTAGATTTTAATTTCGTTTTTTTTTTTTTTTTTGGAATACAATGTAAACTTTAAACAATAAACCAGATGATGTATCAAGATTTGTGTCTTACATTAGTTTACAGCGGGGGTTATAGACAATTGTCATAATCTTTTGACGGTGGTAAACTGCTTAATCGATTCCTGTTTCTCTGAAATCATTCACTGCTGATAAAAGTTACAAAACAAATACATTTTGGCACAACACGAAGTATCAAAGGCATAAGTTTCACAGTTTCGCTATGCATTTGTTCTGACTAGCATATTGTGTAAACAAATACATCCGTGAGTTCTGTCGGTACGGAATTTCAGTAATTACCGGTGTTAAAATCAAAGCGCTTTTCGTCTCTGAAGCGGATCAAAACATTACAAGCTCGGCCGTCAATCGGAGTCAGATTTCAACAAGAAATTTGCATACGGAATCCCGCCTGTTTCCATTATTTTGATGTTATTGTCCAAAATTACGTTTCCACGGATTAAGTCTTCAGTCCTTGAAGGTTAGTCTTGTTTAAAAACAAAAGAGCAAATACTCTACTGAAGTAGAGTGCAGGTAAAATGTCTCTAGCTTATTTAAAAGCGCTCTTTGGTCGTGGTGAGAATAAATAAACAAAGCGCGTTTAGAATGTAGTGTCAAGTTATTTATGTTACTGCAAATACATGTAGCTTGGCGACAGTTCGCTGTTTCGAAAATTCGAAGAATCGAAAGTTCGTTTCTTCGAAATTTCGAGAGCAAAGAAAGTTCGCTACTTCGAAATTTCGAAAGAATTCGCATAATTTCGCCGCATTATCTTCGAAATATCGCGTTAAGCGACGCGAAATGTCGCGCGAAATTTCGCCGACATATCGTCGAAAATTCGCGAGAACAATAAAGGAAATTCGTCTAAAATCGCTCTCATTACTTTTGCACAGTACTGTAAATTCTGATTTAGATCCTGATCATAATTATCACAACCACATTGTGTTTTATGTTGATGCTTGTGATTACCATGATGAAGGCACTTTCAAACAAATGATAAGGGACTCCACAGGTACACAATTGTCAATCTTGCATCTAAACATTCGAAGCATAGCAAGTGACCTCTAAGAGGCTAACCATTTGTAAAAAAAGTATACTGGTTTGACTGTATAATTTTTTGACTGGAATAAAATGCCTACTTCCATGCCAAGTCACTTTGAAGCATACCTGGATTTTTTAGCACAAGAATGTGGCTGGCAGCGATAAGCACAGGTGATTTTGCAGAAAATATTTTAGAAAACGTGAGGGTTTGTGGTAAACATTTTACCAGTGGCAGGGCAGCCCTGAGCTTTGAGACAGACTCAATCCGCATTGGAACCCAAGTTTAAGAAAATAAACGAAACCACAGAAGAGGTGCAAAGTCTGCTGCAAGAAAAAACATCAGAAAGGAAACCTGCTTCTATTGCCCAGGCTTCCCCGACCATACCAGGCCTCTGCTATTACCCCTGCTTGAGAAGTCACCATACCAAACTTGCACATTGGATAAACACATAACTTAAGGCATCATTTATGATAAATAACACCTGCATGAGAGGTAGCTTTTGCACCAACAACTTTATGTCAACATCATTCGTACACATTTCTACAAATGCTATGTGGAGCACAAAATGCTCAGACTTGCCGCAAGCACCCTTACATTTGTTGACCTTCACTTAAGTTAAATAACTACAATCTCAGATGGAATAAAATCCATCCTTAATTTGGGGGGGGGTGGTCATGATGTTCCATTTAAAATTCACTACGTCACAAGATAATGGGGGCCATTAATTAGAAGGGCAACTGTCAACACTTCCATTGCTCAAAAACACTAGTCTCTGGCGCAGTCGTGGGCATCAGTCGAGGTCACTGTGGCCTACGTTTAGGTATTACAGGAGCGCTATTTTCGGTAAGACAGTATATAATGCTTACCATTAATGTGACATTCCCAAGAATTACAAGGAAGAAGAACGAACAATTTGAATACCCAAAAATATTTTGCAAAATGCCATCATGAAAAAATTCCAAAGGAAACGAAAGCCACAATAAAAGCCATGAAGGCTACTACAGAACTACTACCGTATAATAAGTGCAGAAGACAGAGCACCTGAAAACAGGAGACAATTATGTGGCCAAAACAAGCTGAACAAGAGGCATTAATTCCTTGAAGCATTGAAGAATTGAGATCAAGAGGGATCTTTTTCTTTGCGGCATCTGATGGAACTAACAGGAATTCATCATGTCACTGATCAAACTGATGGACGTCTTCTAGACAGAAATGGTTACTTCTTTCTACAGGCACACAAGGGGCTAATAAGTCAAACGGACAAAGAAAACAGAGAGGTATTTGCTCAAAGAATGGAAACAGATTACACTCCGAACTTATGGCCAGATTCTATAGCTTTTTACCTAGATGGTGTGTCCACAAAACAAAACCCAGGGACCAAGCCCGTGTCCTCAAAGGGAAAGCATGGGAAAGAAAATCCAAAGGCCTTGTGCAAGGGTGCTTGGCCAAATGGAGCGGGAGGAAAAGTTGCCAAGTTTATGGTTGCATTAAGTTATCGGAAAGGAGTATTTGATAAAGATATGAGAATATGGACCTATTTCACATCTTTTTTCAACCCAAATTATCACAGAATGTTTGTGCGTTCCAGGAAAGGATTGAGTCGCTTGTGGTTGCACGATGGTAATCCCTCTCAAAACAGCAAAGCAACCCACGAGGCTAAGGCTTGCTGTCAGTTGGAACTTTTAAAAACACCACCGTTGAGTCCAGACTTGAACCCTACAGAGAACATTTTTCACAGTCTCCAGGAAGTTAGAGAAAAACGCCCTTGAACAAGGCATTACTCATGAATCATATAAAGAGTTCTGTAATAGGGTACAGAGAAGAATTAATGGTACTTTTCGGGAGTTGATTGATAAAACTAAACAGTTTATGAACAGTTGTGTCACTGACATAACACGAAGCAATGGCAAAAGGCCGAAACGTTAAAATTAGTACTTTTAAAATGTACGGCACACTTGAAGTGCGTTTAATGATAGTTTGACACTTCAGCGATGGTTTTAAGAAATATTTCATACGATTTAACTCTTCGTGCCAATAATTATCGTGTGCCGGCGAACGATGACTGCTGCTGCTGCTGCTGCTGATGAAACCTACCTACTTTCCAATCCAACCAATAACGTTTTTTGATAGAAAAGACAAAGCCATTAGAATATAAAGGTTTTCTCACTGGCTGTTCATTACGTAGTCCATGCCAGGTTGGTTTCATGTTCGCATCCCCACGCTGCGTGGGGCCGCCATTTTGCCTATTGTTGTGAAGGCATGTTACGATTGAGCGATATTGAATGCGATTTTCTTGCTTCAATGGCTTCGAAACAACCCAAACCATGGAATACTCTCGAGAAAACACAGGAATTAATGTTGGACAGCGATTATGTAGTCGATTTGGGGTCAGAATTTGGAGATTTGTCATCCGAAGAAGAAATGATCGATGCGGGTCGCGATCCAGTTGTTGAGAGAGAAAAAAGGCAAAATAAGAGCCCAATACTTCGAGCGGTTCCTTGTGGAACTGATGGGAGCCCTAACCAACACAGAAGCCAAGGCCATGAAATGTGTCTTTTCTACAAAAGACATGGAGCGAGAGAATGGGATACCAGTGGACACAAATGCAATGACCTCCATTCCTGTACAATCCACCGTCTCTAATCACACCTAAGTGATCTCACTGAACAACACACTACCTACCAATATCAGACAGTATCTACCAATACAACAAAGAGCCCAATTTCACAGTGCCACAATAAAACCTATATTAACGTATGGCCAACTGGTCTGGAGTGTGACGATGCAAGACAACTTTACGTCGAGTGTTTAAAGATAATTATATAAGTATTTAAAGTGCCCATGTCACAAAATTTTTTAAGTTTTCAAGTGAAAGTCCACATTGAAAAAGGAACTTCTGCGAAAAAATTTTTTGATTTGAACAAAACGCGATTTTTTTATGAATTTTTTTAAACACGAAAAATTGCCGCCATTTTGGCACACCACTCGTATTAGTCTTCTCTCGGTCACAAAGAAGTTGTGACATAGGTTAAGGAACACGTGACCACAGATCCAAATAAACTTCAGAGAGATCTTACCTGGATTCCATCGAGTGTTTTGCTATAAACTCGGAAAATGCCTGAAAGATGCGTTGCTGCACGATGCGACAACGTAGCAGATCCCGTAAAAGGAATCAGCATGCACAGAATTCCTTTTCTGAACTCTGATAACGCCATAGCTACAAGGAGAAGGAAAAGATGGATCGACTTCGTCCTGGCGCGAAGGAAGAACTGGGAGCCCGGGAAAACGTCCTCACTGTGCTCCGTACACTTTAAAGAAGACGACTTTCAGTTTCGTTTCGACTCAAGGATGAAGCGATCGTTGAAAAGTTAACTTACCACTCTCCGACAGGTACAGCATTTTCCAAGCGTTGTTTCAACTCCTTCTCTAACTGTTCGTTTTCCTCTTGCTCTTTCCTATAGTTCGCTAGCCACTCGGCATCCGCTATAGGTTCATCCGCATAAGGTTCCTGTGTGGGCTTCTCGTCAGGTTCGAAGACGCAATCGGCCTCAACTTCTATTTGATACTCTTCGTTTTCACTGCTATATCGGTCGCTTTCCGTTTCAGAAGCACTTTCTCCTAATGAACACATTTCTCTAAGCTGTTCCGGCTGGCAGTTCAATGAATATTCACAAGATCTAGCCAACAACCCGTCATTTGCTGATAGTAAACTGTAGTAAACACAAGAGAATGCAAGAGCCATGGCAACAAGCGTTCCTGAAACTACGTCACATGGTGAGCCCGCGCTTTACGATCAGCGGAAGGGGTGAACCAAACAAAAGTAGGCTTTAAAAATTCATAAAAAATTCGCGTTTTGTTCAAATCAAAAAATTTTTTCGCAGAAGTTCCTTTTTCAATGTGGACTTTCACTTGAAAACTTAAAAAAATTGGTGACATGGGCACTTTAACGGAAACATACAGGAATTGACCATATCCCCACATCATATTTACGTCAGTTTAGGTTTATCCCTTTCATGTTTGTCTTTTTTAAGCTTTTCAACCATATGAAGCTCCCCATGCGTAATATATAGTATTTTTACCCAATTATTTATTTGCTCTACTGTATATGATATCATTGTTACAGAGGTCCACAAGTTTTATCAGTCTGTGACGGTAATGTGCATGACCTTGTTAAAGAAAGCTATTATTTATTATTATATTTAGTACAAGATAGCACTGGAATGGCCTCTGTTTCAAACCAAATTACCGAAGGAGGTGCTTTTCCAAGGGGTGCTTATTGCAAATAAGTTGAGACTATTTTGGATGTTTTAGGAAAAGTCACCAAAGAAAAACTTATCAGTGCAGGCCAGAAGCTCCGAAATATTATTCTGGAAGAAAATGGAGAGCCTGATACTGGAAATGTTGTGGATGCAGCAGTCAGTATCAATGGCACGTGCGCCAAAAGTGGTTTTACCTCGTTGACTGGAGTGGTTTTTGTTGTTTCAGTGGACACTGGTGAGGTGCTGGACTACCATGTGTTATCAAAAGCATGTCAAAAGTGTTCGTTGAAAAAAAGCCAGTGTGAGGGAGAGGATGAATGGTTCGAAGAATGGAGGAGAGAACATTTGGCAACTGGCGATTGTGATAATATATAGATTTGGCCACGCCTAAAAGCGGAGCCGCAAAGGAATAAACTGGTGTGCGTTTCTCAAAAATAGTCCTGAAACTTTTCGGTCTGAAATATATTTCGGGGCTTTTTTTGGCTCGTTAGCTTTCGAAAAGTGTTTCTCAAAAAGCCTGAAAGTGTTCCGAATTGTCCTCCAATATTTTGCGGATCTGTTCTGTAAAACCAAGCTCGAAAGGTCATTCTAGAGGCTGAGCACAGCTTGATTATTTTACTCACGAGCCGACTTGCTTGGTGTTTGCAATGTTTCCATATCCTGTCATTAACTGTCAAGGCTTGTGAAATCTCCTTGGATTATTGGCTGTTCGCTTGAATGAACTTGAAACGGCACTCATTTACAAAAACAAAATAAAAATTATTCGACTGTTTAAATGCGTTATCTTCATTGCGTTTGGATGTTAACAAATAACATGAACTGCCTCTAAATAAAAATATTAGCCTGGTCCTGAAAATTTAAACTGACATTTCACAGGCATTTTACTGGGATTACCCGAAAGAAAGGATCTGGGGAGCTTCAAAGCACTTGTAATAAACTTATCGAAGAAATGTTTTTAGCAGCCGCGAAAAAATTCAAGCACTTCGAGGAACACACATTACTCACCGCATAAAATAGCCTTAAACTCAAAACTGCTTCGCTTATAGTTACTTAACCCACTGACGCCCAATGCGCCCCTATGCGCCCTAGAACGAGCGGGCGTCTTGTTCCACTTGTGACGTCATCAGTTTAAGTGACACTAAAAACCTCTGAAGTCAGTAGATGCAACGCAAAAAGATCTTGAAAATGATGCCTGAACGACAATGATCGGATCAAGTAAACCTGAATAACAGCCAGAAAAGTCAAAAGTAAATGACACATTTCTAATGGCATAAATCAAATTTCCATTTCAAAACGAAATTTCTTACACCGTAATACTCGAAATTATGTACCTTAGATCCTTTAAAAACTTCACTTACTCGGCTGTGTTTCAGAACAGGGCAAACTCTCCGCCATGAAGAAAACAAAGCGATGAAGTCCTTTCAAGGCAGCTTTTGTAACTTGAACTTTTCGCCTTCTACCAGTATTCTTTTGAACTTTTTCTTTTGAAATGTTTTTTTTTGTCAAGTATAAAACTTCAGTACTCTCGAACAATCATTAAATGCTAAAGAAGCTTAAGCTTTTAGAGAAACCTCTTTTTCAAAAGCGACGATGGTCATGCGATTTCCCGCCAAGAAAAACACCAGTTGCCCAAAAGCACCGCGCAATTTCCCGCCAAGAAAAGATGGCATTCTCTACCCCCGTCAGGTTGTCTTGGGACTCCCCTCCCCCTCCCACAGTCTGTGCGGACGGACGGACGGACGGACGGATGTACGGACGTACGGACGGACGGTCACGTGACTATTACGTCACAACGAAAATTTCTCGGACTGATAGGTTAGGGAGCTGAAGTTCTGTGGAAGAGATCAGTGGAGCTCCATAACATACGGTACAAATGGATGGTATTAGACGGGGACAGTAAAGCCCTTAACACTGTAGAGAATGTTTATCGTGATTGTAAGGTAGTGAAGCTGGACTGTGTAGGTCACGTCCAAAAGAGGATGGGAAAGCATCTGACGAATCTTAGAGCTAGAACTAAAGGAAAGCTGGCAGATGGAAAGCCCATCGGTGGTCAAGCCGACTGACTGAAGGAAGAGCTGCAAAAGTACTATGGTTTGGCGATCCATCAGAATACTCTCTCCAAAGCAAATCCGTCAGAAACGGAAGTTGATGTTGCTGTTTATGCCATGAAAGAAAAAATGTTGTTGCTATACTACTCCACAGTGTAAAGTTAAATGATCTTGCAAAGCAACATCGATTTTGTCCACCGGGAGAAAACTCATGGTGCAAGTGGCAGCAAGACCAGGCAACTGGTACAAAAACTTACAAAGGGGATGACTGTTTGCCAGAAGTATTCCTGGAGGTCTTAAAACTAACTTTTCTTACCCCGAATGACTCCAATCTTCTGGAAAGATGTGTGAGAGGAAAAACACAAAATCCAAATGAGTGTATCAACTCAACGAATGGTTTGGGTTAGGTGCCCTAAGCACAAGCACCATGGGGCTAAAGTGGTGCGTTGTGCAGCTGCACCTGCTATTTGCCACTTTCACAGAGGAGCAGAAATCAGAAAGAAAATTGTGACAAGACTTTCTGCTCCACATGGGTCACATACAAGCAGCTCAATTCGCGTCAAGAACAGAAAGAGAGTACATAAGGCTGATAGCCAAGCTACAGCAAAAGAGAAAAAAGCATCGCCAGGGCCTAGAACTTCTTCATACAAGGCGGGAAGAAGCCCCTCGGGAGATAGAGGGCATCACTTATGAACCTGGGGGCTTTTAATGTGCTTCCCAAAACATAAGCAATTGTGATAACTGATGTTTGCCATTAGTTTGAGACACTTTGAATGAAACACCTATTTATTTTTATTATCATTTCTTAAAGCCGAGTTTCTCAAGATATAGATTTTCCGCCTTTGAGTAAAGATATCTCAAGGAAGATTTAAGCTATTGAGCTGAAATTTCCAAGATAGTCAGTTCTCTATGTACTGACGGTAATAAGTGATTAATTTTCCTCTAGGACTTATGGCAAAGAAAGTATTTGGTACCAAAAATCTGAATTTTGCAAACTTTTTGTCTTGTAACTTGATACCGCTGCTGTTTTGTGCGAGTTTAACATTTGGGAAATCCCATCCATCCCATAAACAGTCCATATTCATCATGACAAAATAAAAAATGCATAGTTTTCTGTAGCCTAAAAGGAGATATCTTTACTCAAGTACACATCAGTCATGCACAGCAGGTGGCTGCTTGTCTGGCCTGTATCACGTGACACATAAGAGGAGCATCCATAAAATGTCAATTTTTAAACTCTTTGATTAAAGAGCTTTACAGTGATATCTAGTTGTCTGTGGTCTGGAACTAAACCCTGGCAAGTATAAGGGTCTAAAAAATGACAAATTTTTCAGGTAGACCCCCACCTTGATGTGGTTTCTGTGTAACAATACTTCTTTTGTGTTATTATCATAGCCATTTCCTTGTAGTTGTTTAAAAAATTTTACGTTCAGATTAGAGGATATACCAATATTGCCCAGTAAACCAACCGAATCAAATAAAGAATTGAGTTATTTACTATTCACTTTAAAAGATTTGTTTAATTCTTAGTTTAAGTAGCAAAAGGGAGATAGATAGACAGACAGACAGACAGATTGACTGATTCACTTTTATTTGAATATGGTTATTTCATACGTTTACAAAAACAAAAAACTTCTTTACATGAAAGCCGTATTGAAACAGAAGTAAATACTGTAAACTAACCAAAAAATATGTACCGTAAACACCGGCATATAAGCCGCACTCGCAGATAAGCCGCACCCCGAGTTTAGAAGCTGAAGTTTTGGGAAAAAAACTTTTTGTAAAAAATTCATAGCCGAGTCATTTCATACGAACATATTGGCTGAAGTAAAGTTCTTCTTAACTATGGATTGGTGATTCAATTTGCAGTCTGAATAAGACTCAAACAGACATTTTAATCCTTAAAACAAGTATGAAAAAGTTATGCAAACGTACTTGAACACAAGACCACTTTCCCTGGTGAACGTTTCCCCACCATTTTTCCAGTTAAAGCTATTCAAGTCCGAAAATTTGTAAGTTCATTCGGCCGTTCGGTTGCGCATCTTGGCTTAGTAGCCAGGCATTTGATCAGAAGAGAGAAAACTGGTAACAAGTGTTGTCGCTTCGTTCATTTGCAAAGCAAACTGAAATGAAGGTTTTAGCGATTTCTTCAGCTGTTCTTGGCTTCCTTGTTTACAAGGATATTTGGAAGCCATCCATCGGTGACAAACTCGCCTGTGAAAGGGAGTTCGATAATTGCTTTGACAAAATTGCCATCAAAGTTGTCAACAACGGAGAAACAGTGGGCCATTTACCACGCAAGTTCTCGAAGACAGCGTGGTACCGTTTTGACTTTATTTGGTGTTTTGGGGATGATTCAAGGAAAATTACAAATTTTTTTCCCAGATGTTCTTACAGATAAGCCGCACCCCCAATTTTGAGCAAAGTTTTAGGGTAAAAAGGTGCGGCTTATGCACCGGTGTTTACGGTACCCATAATAAAAACTAGTCAACAGTTTGCTTGCCTATTAGCCAGATTTCTTTTAAAAATAGCT